>CM035344.1:21604843-21929811 GCA_020226455.1 Prunus salicina | reverse complement strand
TTTGTAGCTTACTTGATAAGGTAAGCAATGAAAATATGTTAGCGTTCAATTTAGTAACTATCCAAAGAATGGGGAAAACAGTAATCTTGAAGTGGCCGTCGTTAGAGTTTCAGTTTACTTTAGGAGGAAGCTGAGTGTTAGCAAATGGGGTAACAAAATTGGCAAAATGTCTTAATGTTCGACTTGCTACAATTTCCATAACTATAGCTTTGCACAGCATGGGCAATTGCTAGTTTGTGAGAGTGTGCACACATGGTATTCTTTTTAAAGTGCTATAGTAACACCTCTATCTCATATTTCGCCTTTAGTTTTAGGCTTTAGATGATTTTTCTTCTTAAGTGACTCTCATTCTAAAGATGACCTGATTGTCACTCAGATGGTGATTTCTTGTGTAGGCATATGTTAATAACTGCTACAACGTTACTGTATGCGTTTATTTTGAATCACCTGGATCAGTACTCAAGCATACAGATTTTAAAAGTAAAAAGTGATTCATCCTGTTCATAACTTAATGATGACATGCATAACTGTGATTATCCATGCATGAAAATAGCCTATATGCAAGTCTGCTTTTACCTTGCCAACTGTTTTTTCTTTTAAAATATCATACTACTATGAATATATACCTACTTAGTTCAGGAGTGTTCCACTTGTTGAACCTTAAAAGAACATTTAAATTTAAACTTGTATATGAAGGTATGCTCGTTGAACAATTTTAATCTGGGTTAAGTTTTGAAATCCCATGCCCCTTGACAGTACTGACTTCCGTTTTCTATTCTTTCTTTGGTTCAAAGACTTCCATTTTCTGTACATATTTGTTAGCTTGACTGCAAGAGTTGCTTTGCAACTGGACAATTTTTATTTTCCTTATTTAATCTGTATAAGATAAAATGCACTTTATATGTTTTGGAATTATGACCTGAATTTAAAGAAAAACAAAAATAGCTGGAACCAGAAGGCTGTTCCCTTATTTTTCTTTCCCATTTTTCTTTTCCAGGTGTAATTGGGGTGATCTCCATGCTTGTGCTATCACTAGACAAGAAATTAGATCTCACAATTTCCCTGTTGTCTCTGATGGTGGGGAGTGCTGGAGTAGCAATAGCTGATGTAACAATTGATGCCTGTGTTACACAAAACAGTATAAGTCATCCATCCCTTGCTGGTGACATGCAGAGCTTGTGTGGACTGGCCTCTTCAATTGGGGCATTGGTGGGATTTTCACTTAGTGGGTTTCTTGTTCACCTACTGGGCCCTAAGGTTTGATTTTTCTCAAGTTGCTTGTGCTTGTAACAATATAAACTTTTGGCATTGTTTGAAAATCTGTGAAGAGATCAGCTCATTGGTCAAACTTTTAGGGTAATCTTTTGTTATATTTTTCAGGCATGTCAGAGATGCCTGTCCAATTTTTAACATAGTAGGCTTGCAAAGGATTTTGGATTCACCAACGTTCAAATGATATAATTCTAATTGGGTCCTTAATCAACAGATTAGATCCAACGATCATCCCCGACCTTGTAAAAATCCAATTCAAACGCGTAATATTTCATCTATGAGATGTATTTCATATGAAAGGATGCATCATACTGTATATTAGACAGAACTTTGATTTGAACTCATATTTTAGTGATTTGTCAAGTTCGAACCAGATCATGTTGGGATGGTTTCCTTATGCCTAGGATTTCATTATGTCAAATATGATATAAATTAACCTCTTATTCAGTTAAATTGCTTCTCTGACCAGTGCAAGTTTGGCACTTTTACAACAGGGTGTCTTTGGATTGCTCAGTATCCCTCCAGGGCTGGTCATTTTGGTTGGGGTAATGCATAGAGAACCTCATGTTCGCGCCTTCACTTATACACAGGTGAGATTACCTTACTTTGTTGTTTACTTTTTAAACTCCTGCTTTCTAATGCTCATACCAAGCTCTTAAGTTAGGTCAGTGTAAAGTTTCTGGATGCTTGCAAGACTATGTGGACAACTCTAAAATGTGGTAATGTCTGGAGGCCCTGTTTATACATGTACTTGTCACTTGCTTTGGCCTTGAATGTTCGTGAAGGAATGTTTTACTGGTACACCGATGCAAAGGGGGGTCCATCTTTCTCACAGGTAACCTGAATTATTTCTATAATTTCAGTGCATTTGGTTACCACTTGTGGCTTTTTTAATAACATTTGAAGGTTGTTTGCTCTGATGTGCCTAAAATGCAAACTCATTATTTACATGCTGCAGGAGGTTGTTGGGTCCATATTCTCTATTGGTGCTATTGGCTCTCTTTTGGGGGTCCTTCTTTACCAGAACTTCTTCAAAAGTTACCCCTTCAGGGATGTGCTTTTCTGGACGCAATTGCTCTACGGTGTATCAGGATTGCTAGACTTGGTATTGGTGTTGCGCATAAATTTGAAATTTGGTTTACCAGATTATTTTTTTGTTGTCATTGACGAAGGCGTTACTCATTTGATTGGGCGTATTAAATGGATGCCTCTTCTTGTACTTAGTTCCAAACTCTGTCCTGCTGGTATAGAAGGCACTTTCTTTGCTTTGCTTATGTCTATTGATCATGTTGGAATGCTGTCATCTACTTGGGCTGGAGGCCTCTTACTCCACGTCTTGAAGATTACACGGACACAGTTTGAAAATCTTTGGATGGCAATTTTGATCCGGAGTTTGTTGAGAATTGTTCCGATTGCATTACTTTTCTTAATAGCCAGAACTGATCCCAACTTATCCATTCTTCCACCTGAGATGTTGAGGACCAAAAAAGGTCATGATACACAAGAGTATGAGACTCTTGAAATGGCCTCCCTTGTGAACGTCACTTGATCTGAACTAGAGATGCGTTGATCTGGTAAAATACGATGTGAAGGACGAACTACATCTGATGGCTGTTGGGAGATCTGGAGAAACAGTCCTTTGAAATGCTGGAACCACGTCCCGGAAAGAAGGCATTTTTGAAAGTTCTTTAATTATTAAGAGTACTATGATTACAACAATATTTTTCCATGATAAATTCTTACTGCTCCACTGTTATGAGATGCACACGGGACGAGCTTGGTTGTTTAAGATCCTTGAAAGTTCTGTATGCATCATCAAGCTGAAAATCTTGTATGCATATGCAGACATCTCCATAGTTCTCTGCTCTAAGATTCAGAACTCCAGTTACATCACCTTCCAATACCAGTCTTCAGTAGCACTTTAATCAGTTTAAAGTGGGAATGCAGGGATTGAAAACAAAACCTTATTTTTTCCTTATTGCCTTCACGCCGTCGAAGAACAGTGCCCTCAGGCTCGAGAAACTGAGTCTTGTTCTGACTAAAAAAAAAAAAGAAAAAAAAAAGAAACTCCTCTTTGTTCTTGTAAGTGTTGTGATATATTTACGGAACATGTGGATGGCCCTTAGGAAATGTAGTTTCTATCCTGTCTGAAAGAAGTGAAACAATTTGTTCACTGGTTTCGCTGTTTCTTTTCGTGAATGCTTTGTCCAAAAAATAATTAATAAAGCTCTACTTGACTCAATTCATCTCAATTAAACCTTATTTCAACTATATGGAGATCAATACTTGAAGTGCATGAAATAATACAGAGTTCTTTCACACAAAGTTCTCAAAAGCTTTGGCAAGGACTCATTTTTCATTTATATGAAGCAACAAGGAGGGCACATATATGTGAACCTTGTGTGGTCACAATAGCTATACCTTCACACTCCTGCGTATCTTCTTACGTCCAAACAGATACACAGAAAAATAATATGCAGTTCAAACTCTTCCTGCCTCAGCTGTAGGGAGTCACTTTATTACAGAGGCACTCAGAAACTGCAAAGCGCATGCATTCATATATTCTATACCTTGTCCCAATTGTGATCATAACTATTTATACATCAAATGAACTAAGAAGAACTATTTGGTTGAAGGTTTTGTTGCCAACGGGTTGCTTGGCTTTACTTCGAAAAATATATAGGCGAAAACATACCTAAATCCTTTTTAAATTCCAGGTCATATAAAACTGCATGATTCCTCTGCAAATCCCAGCTTAGAGTCTTTAGTATTGTATATGACCCTTTGGTTTTTCTGCTGATAGTTCCCAATAATACCGATCTCATCTTCGTACAAAAGGCTTGCAAGAGCCAAGCAGATCTGTGATGCATCAGTTTTTACCAGATAAAAGACTCCAGTTACATCAACATTCAGCTCAGCATTTCCCTCAAAGTGAAACTTTAAGGTAGGAATGCTCACTTCTTGATATGCACTGAGGTTGAAGCAAGTGTCCAAGATTGAAAAACCTGGTGCTGGAGGGTACCCCGAAAACTGTTTCAGAAACTCTGTCTTGACAGCCTTGTAAACTGAAGGAGCAAGCCTTGAAATAACTGTCCCAGAATCAATCAGAATCCCACCACTTGCAAAACTTTGAGCTTGTAAAGCCACTCCCCCAATACTTATACCAGTAAGGTTGAGAAAATAAAAGGATGACAGCTCTGGATTTGGAACCATTCTAGTGTAAGAAATCGGAGTGGAATTCTTGTAAATTGAAGCATCACCTCCCATAATTAAAGAACCAGAAGCTGTGGCTTCTGTTGTAGGTAAACAGTAGGAAAACACTCCACCAAATAAGGCAGAAGTTTGAGAAACCAGTGAAACACTCTCACTCCTTCCCAAGCCCATTAGACCTGAAGCTCCTCCAAACAGACCCTTGTTGTTCCTGCCACAGCCAAACACGAAGTTGTTCACAGGTGTAGCTCCAAGACTGAGATGGTCACTACCTAGCTCACCGTGAGTATACGAGCCATCACCATAGTTAACGACATAGTTACAGCTCGTTGGATTGCTCCCACATGCCCCAGAATTCCCAGTATCAAACTGGAGTGCTTGGCAAGTTGATGAATTGCATAAAACAGATTTGTATGAAGGGGATGCAGATGAGTTGAAAAGAGGTTCTTGTTGATTGTAACATAATTTGCAAGGTTGGCATTGAACCCACGTCAAATCACTGCCTGTGTCTACAATCACTGTCATATTTCTACCTCCCAATTCCACAGTCACAATGTAGTTTAATGTTTGTAGCCTTATACCAGAAGTTAATGGAATTTGAGCTTCTGATGCATCTTTTATTCTGCCAGAGACTCTGTTTTTGAATTGGGATTGCAGTGACCGAACATGAAGATCATCGAAAATTAAACGTTTCTGTTGCTTTTTGTTCCAGTCTACAATCTTTCCTGAGCAGTAATCTCTGTGTTTGATTTCCAATATGGTTGCACCTTTTTCTTTTCCTATAATTTAAAAAATGATAACTCAGTTCAGAATTTCCCAAAATTGTTCATGCTATATTAGTACCTCAAAACAAAAAAGAAACAAAATTACAGTGGAAGTATATCTTAAGAAAAAGTTGTAAAGCTGTAGATGAGCAGGCCTAGAGATAGAGAGAGAATTAAGTTCATTATTCTGAGGTGCATTGCCCCACAACCCAGCATAATCTACCAAGAGAACCTCAAAACTTGCTGATTATTATAGTAATAAGACTTTTAAAAAGCACATAATGCAAAACATATATTCCAACGCAGAACAAATAGTAAAGCCAAGATAAGCTTTATCAAAGGAAATGAATAGTTAAATGCTCTTCCTAGAGAGAGAGAGAGAGAGAGCAGTACTAGTTCATTAACTTTAATTAGAACTAAAGCACTTCTAGATCTCCTAATTAACAACATTGTTGCAATATATTACAATCCCAAAGTAGAGAATAAAATAAAGCTAAGAAAAGATACGGTCAGCAGCATTGTACATGACTAGTTTCAATTATGAGTTCTTTTTACTGTTTGCTACAAAACTTACTTGATTTCTGAGAGAGGCAAACAGTACTTCTGGTTCCACCATGCTGCCTCCAACGAAACTCTTGCAGTTTGAGGACCTTCTTCTCTTTGAAAGACTGAACCCCATTTGCAGAACAGAGGCAGAGGAAAAGCAGATGAAGCAGAACTTGGAAAACAGGTTTTGCATCCACCATTGTTGATGGTGGTGGAGAAGAAAGATATGAATGAATGTGTTTGTGTTTGAGAGAGAGAGAGAGAGAGAGAGAGAGAGAGAGAGAGAGAGAGAGTGGAGAGGATTCTTGGGGATTGGAGTTTGGCTTGAGAACAAAAGATGAAGGGCTGGCTTCAAGAATTAGGACCCCACTGTTGCATGAGAATTATTGGGGTTTCACGTGCGCATCATAGCAGGGCAAGAAAAAAAGAGCAAGAGAGAAATGGGGTGATGAATTGAAGGAAGCGCTTGTCATTAACAATCATTTTAATTGGTTCACGTTCACCCAGCTTCCACAGATAGGGACTCAACCCTTCACGGAATCAACTGTCACAAACTTTCACACCAGAATATATAATTGTATGGGATGTATTTTTGTGTTGTAATTATGCTCGGCAACTTGTATACTACTCAAACCCACTTGTAAATTTATAAATGTAATGTTGTCTTGTGATTTATTCATATTCTCTCCTCTCTTTTTTTCCCGTCAACCAAACAAAATTTAAGAAACTAGAAAATAAGGGGAGGTACACATTACCATAACAAATGTCCAAACATGTGTTACTAAGAAAAAAAAAACACATTGTTTCTATCATGATAAATAGTGTTTTGCAAATGTATACTCATTGATCATTAAAAAACATGCCATTATTATCGTGACACGTCATTATGGACCTAATTATTGAGTTAATACGGAGCTAACCACTTATTTGAACTAACTCTATAATATTTAATCTATAAAAAAAAAAAACTAACGCTATAATATTGTATTCCATAATCCGAATCATTTATATTTTTAAGGTCCTCAATAAAAAATCAACCATGCAAAAGTTCACAATATATTGTAGAGTACTCTACTAAACAAATGGGTTTATGCCACTATTGTCAATAGGGCAGGGCAACGAAAAACTGGTGAACCCGTCATGCCTTTTTTTTTTTTTGGTTGAAAAAATAGTGCTAATTAACTAGACCAGACCGGTTGAATGAGTTTGATAAGTGGTTTAAAATTTTAATGACGCCAGTTTAAAGTGGGAATGGGTCTCCCATTGGGAATGAAAAGCAATGTGGTGCCCACGTAAAATCATTTGTCTAATTCATGATACAGGGGGAGTTGAATTCCTGAGGGGATGAGGGGGAGGTGGGATTGGGCAAGGATGAATTAGAATGAAATTTTTTGTACCCAAATTGCCCTCATATATTTTGTGAAAACATCAAAATACGCATTATTCTTTGGGGGAAAAAAACCCCCCAAGTTGCTGCCATTTTTTTTAACTTATTTATATTTAGGTATACATATTTATTATTATTTTTTAAATTACAAATCGATATTGGGGCAGGGAAAATAAATAATTAGGCTTATATTGGAAGTAAATAATTCAACTTATAAAAATGCTTATTTTTACAAATATTAAATTCGATTTATCATCAATATAACAACGTTGGTCTATTATTAGATAACACGACTTTTGTCATTTGAAAATTGTGTAAGTAGTTAAACAAAATAGAATTAATTTTGTTTTGTACAAGCATATTTGGGTAATCAAATTGGTTTTATTCCGATTCTTGACAATAGTAAACATTTTAATGGGAATCAATTTGATTTTCATTTCTATTCCTGACAATTAGTAAACAATTTAATTGGAATGTATGACTCCGATTATTGGTTAACCTGATTCATGCTTACTCCGATTTCTAGTTATTTCAATTCATACTTATTTCGATGGTCAATTGTTGCTTGGTACATTGAGGGGGCAAAGGCCCAAATGAAGAAGAAACTAGTAAAACATTGTCATTTAAACCTTTTGACGGACCACCCCCACATTTCCCTACTAATTAGGGTGTGGGCATGGTCAGGTTCTCACCCCAAACCAGAATCGAAATCACTATTCATTCGGTCCAGTTCGATTCCATTTAACAAAAAAATAAGAGTGGTGATTTCCCCACTCCAATTTTATCCACTTACACTTCATTTTATAACTTAAAAAGGAGTGTAGGTGGATAAAATTGGAGTGGGGAAATCATTACCCAAAAATAATTATAAAACCTGTTAGGCCTGGTTTGCCCATAATCTAGTTCGGTTTCTAGTTTTTTCAGTTTTGGATAATTTTTTTTTTGATTTTTTTTTTTTACAAAAGCCAACTAAAATGTTATTTTTTGGGCATAAAAATTCACAAATAGCCCAATTTCATGCAAAAAGAGGTGATTAGGCCTAGAAAAGAGAGATGATTTGGAGTTGAGCTTGCACTACTACAAAAAGGGTAAAAGACGACAAGAAAAAGACGACGGTCGGAGTAAGAGCCGTCGTGGTTTTTAAAAAGACGACGGTTATAAAAAAACCGCCATGTAATACCACCTTAGACACCTAAAAAATCGAGATTCAAATGGCTGTTCAAAAACAACGACGTACCTAATTCAACAACCGACGTCTATTTGAAACAAGATTTCCGAAGTGTAAAATCAAAGCCAAAAAACAACGGCAGAAGATATGAATATACCGACGTAGAAAGTAAAGACGACGATTTCAAACAAAGCCGCCGTATTTACTCAGACAATAACACGACCATGTTTTCGTATAAGACGCCGTATAATTATAAATAAATTCACGGCGTTAAAATAAAAAGTATCGCCGTATTAAATTAATTTACAACGACGTTAAATATAAATATATCGACGTCATTATCGTATAGTTCTACGACGTTATCTTTAAATCTGACGACGTTGTATTTTTAATCGACGTATTATAAACTTTAACGTCGTATTATTCACTTTATACGTCGTACCTTTAATTTAAACCGTCGTCTTAATAAGAATTTTTTTTAAGAATTTTTTTCTTTGATTTTCTTATCCTACGTAGATCTACTTATAATTTTTTTCTTTAACAATTTATGTCCCAAATTGAATTAATTTAAAATTTCCTCGGGAAAGAAAAATCTATTTATAATTTCCTCGGGTTAGTAATAATGGGTCGTGTTAGTTTACAAATTCTAGAACATTAATTTCCTCATTTTAATTATCCTCGGGAAAGAAAAATCTATTTATAACGCATTGTAATTGAAAACTAAAACTGAAAGTATTCGAAAAAAAACTCTATTTATAATTTAAAAATAAAATCCACGTCAGTTGTATTACACTTAACGACGTTTAACAGAATAATCTACGTCGGTAATTATAAATATACCGCCATCTCACTTATACTAAAAGACGACTAGAAAAGACGACGGTAGAACAGAAACCCGTCGTCAGAATAATCTACGTCTGCAGTCCTTGTATTGTTCAAAGCATTGACAATGTCTTCATCATATCTCCCAGCAACTACTGATTCGATTGCTCATGCTTTAGAGGCCATCTGAAGCCATTTCTATTCTTTATCGCATTCTTGAAACCCATCTTCTTCTTCTGAAGCTCTACGGATAAAGGAACAGGCTATCACAAATCTGGCGGATCTTCTTAGCCAAGAAAATCAAGCAGAGGATCAGGCGCATCTGATCTTCAGATTTCCCTGAGAAGCAAACTTTCCTTCGACAGCGAGTGGAGGCCAGGCTTGCATCTCTTTTGATGGAAAGCAAGGAGTATTCAGAAGCACTAAGTGTCCTATCAGGCTTGTACACGGAAGTGAGAAGGCTAGTTGACAAGCTTCTTCTTGTGGACATAGATTTGATGCGAGTAAGCTCCATTTCTCTTTGAGAAAGACATCTAAATTATTGTCTTTGAGATGTGAGAGAGAGTGTCTGTGAGAGAGGAAGAACTTGGAACCCTAAATATAAACTGAAACTGAATGAAAGCGAAAAATTTATAGAATAAATTTTAAAACCAACGGCGGTCCTTACAAAAAATCGCCGTTTAATTATAAAATCAACGTCGGTATAACAGACGTATTTTGATAAAATCCACGTCGGTATATTACTAAAAACGACATTTTAAATGGTCTACCACGTCGACATTTTAAAAGTATTTATACGTCGTTGTTTGTTATTTATACGTCGTCGTTATATATAACCGCCGTCTTATTTTTTTGAAACGGTTCGTATACATAGGCAACTTTTCGTCTACCTTACTTAGTTACACATGCACTGTTTCGAAACATTTCGCCCAGAGAAAACTTTTCGTCTTTTTTCCTTGTCAGAGCACTGTCAGAGTAGTTCATCGTCTTCCTCTTGTCTTCTTCGTCGTCTCTGAACTTAAACAACAAACTCCGAGAGAAAGCTTTCATTGCACGCAAAAGGTAAGCTTTCATTTCTCACTATTTTGGTTGAGGTTTTTACTTTTTTTCTGGGCAAAATCATTTCTCACTATTTCTCGCAAAAGGTAAACTTCTTTCCAAGTTTGATAAAATTTACAGACAATGAGGGAAAGTTTCCAACTTTGAAAGCAACTACCTCAACTAAGTAAGACGACGGTAGCTTCTTATGTAGACCACGACGGTTCTTCAGTCGTCCTTGCGTCGTCTGAAAATTGATCAAAGTTGCTTTTAAAATGACAGTCTTTTTTTTGTTAGCTTGTTTAATTGCAAGTTTGATTTCTCTGAACCATGGTTTTTGTTTTTCCTAATTTGATAAAATATAAAGAAAAAGAATAGGGTTTGGTATCTAAGATAGACGACGGTATAGACGACGCAAATATTTATATTGACGTCGTGTGAATAGACATACCACTACGTTATGTAAATATTTGCGTCGTTTATATTTAATTATCACGACGTCATGTAAATATCGCCGTAATAATATCTTATTACGTCTTCTTTTATATTATTTCGTCGTTGTTCAAGTACTTGGTTTTAAACATTTATTACGTCTGAGATTATTTCATTGCGTCGTTTAAAATCATATCATACGTCGTCTTTTATTAATAACCGTCGTTTGTGTTCTTATTTTTTTCCTGAAATATTTTCACATGCAGGTTTGTTTTGTCTGTAAAAATGGTTTCTCAAGACCAAAGTAAGCAATCTGGCTCCAAGAGAAATGGAGGTGAGGAGCTTGGAATGGTAACTCCTCAAGAGAAGTCTTCGAAGAAGATGAAGTTTGTTTCATGTGCTGAGACAGAACCAACCAGCACGACAACAATTTCTGATGATTCAAAGTCAGGTCGAGGTATGAGCACAATGCCTCGTGTTGTGAAGAGAAAACTTCAGAAAATCAAGCCAATTGTTGAGTACAATAAAAGGGGGAAAGGAATTGGCCAAGCACATATTGAGATGCAGTCCTACATTGGTGTGTTGGCACGCTCCAGAGTACCACTTGTGGACAAGAAATGGGCTGAAATCCCCAAGGATATAAAGGAGCAGATTTGGGAAGCCGTTGACATGGCTTTTGTGGTAGGTCAAGGGGGCAAGAACTCTGTGTTATCTTCTGCTGCCAAGAAATGGAAGGATTTCAAGTCTACACTAACGAGGCATTATATCCTTCCATACATCAATGACAGGGAGAGATTAAGCCAACCCCCTGAAACATATAAATTCATAGAGAAAGCACAATGGGATGCCTTTGTAGCTTCAAGGTTATCCAAAGAATTTCAGTCTGTGCATTCTCAACATGCAGAGATTAGGGAGAAACTTGAGTACAATCATCGATTGTCTCGAAAAGGATATGCTGGTTTGGAGGATGAATTGGAGGAAACCATGCCTGGGGTAGAAATTGATCGATCTACCTTATGGAAGAGAGCTAGAACGGACAAACATGGTAACATCCCTGATCCAAAGGTGGCAGAGAAAGCAAAATTAATTGTAAGCCTACTCACTCTGTTTTAAATTTTTATTAAACTGTGCATAATTCTTATTACGTCTTATGTTATATTACACGTTGTGTGAATGATATTACCACGTCGAAATGTTTTAAAAAACCGTCGTTAAAGGTCTAAATATGGAATCACCACTGTTTTCTGTAATTATAGCATAAGACGTCGGTGATTAATTTCACGTCGTTTAATTATAATACTACGTCAAAATGTTTTAAAACAACGTCGTTAAATGTATGAAATTGAATTACTCTGTTATCTGTCATTATAGCATAAGACGTCGATGTTTATTCATTGCGTCGTTTTAAACAAATAACCACGTTGGTAGAAATACCGCCGTGATAAATTATAATAACGTCGATTTCTGTGTTATTGCGTCGTTTGAAATTGTATAATACGTCGTTTGGTTATAAATAACCGTCGTGTGTTTTGTTGTCTTTGTTTTAGGATGATTTGCAAAAAAAAGTCTCGGAAGGCAAAGTCAATGTATCTGGCAGCAATGATGTTCTGACCATGGCGTTGGGTCCCGAGCATCCAAGCAGAGTGAGAGGTGTAGGTGCTGGGATTTCCCCAAAGCAATATTTCAATTTACCCAAACCACACATAATGAGCTTTGACGACCGTTTAAAGGACAGTTTAAGAGTTCTCCTTCAAGAAGAGACTAAAAAGATGGAAGCTAAGGCAAGGGAAGAGGCTTTAAGGATGGAGGCTAGAACCAAACAATTGGTAGAGGCTGAGAGGGAGCATTTACTGAGTCAGCTTTCCCAATTCATTCCCAATTTTGATCCAACCTTGCTTAAACCGAAAATTAGCCCCTGTTAAAACCAAAGTCCCAAAAATCCAATGTCTGACAAAGCAAGCTGCTCTGGGGGTGATGTGAGATCCCTACAGTTTGAGGATGATACTGCCAAAAATGGGGAACATCATGAAGAAAAGGTAACATATCTGTACTTTGAATTCTCTGTTTTTTAAAAAATTATAAGACGTCGTTATTATGACTAAACCGTCGTTTGAAATACATACCACGACGATTGTAAAATAAACCGTCGTTTGTATTTCAATACCACGTCATATTTATTTTACTTGTGTTACACGCCTTTAAACGTCGTTATTTTTAAAACTTTGTTCTCTTTAGACGACGTTTTTAATAATTACCGACGTAATATATAACTCCCACGACGTTTACTATTTACCGTCGTTTAATAATTTTAAGACGTCGTAATTCTTACATACCGTCTTGTTTTATGTCTTACCACGACGTTTTAATTTAATTTTTTTTTACTTTCTCTACTTTCTTTATTACTTAAAACAGAAAAATGAAGGAAATCAAGATAAACAGAAGAATGAAGAAAAACAAGATGAACAGAAGGGTGAAGAAAAAAAAGAAGCAGAGAAGACAGAAGAAAAAAAATCTGAAGAGAAGGAAGAAGAAAAAAAAAATGAAAATGAAAAAGACAAAAAAGAAGATGAAGAAAAGCATGACGTGAAGGTATGTTCTCATAACTTTTCCTTTTTATTTGTTTTTCAAAATTTCAGACGTCGAAATTTGTCTTTAAACCGTCGTTTGTTTTCAATTTAGACGTCGGAATTTTGTTCCTACGACGTAATAAGTTGTTCAACACGACGTTGTTTTTGTTACCGTCGTTTAAATTCTTTTCAGACGACGTTTTATTATTTAAACAGTCGTGTTTATTGAATTACCACGTCATTTTTTTATTTCTTTAAACAAGTGATTGAAGGTGTTGATTATTCAAATATTGAGGTGCCATCTTTTTTTAAAATCCCTCTGTAGTTATGTGGAAACCAAACCTAAGGAGCAGACAATTAACTTTACAATTGACAAGGAGGTGTTTGGTGAAGATCGCAATACCTTCTTACTGCCTGAAGATATTACACAACTTGCAGGCATGGAAGAAATAGGGGCTACTGTGGTTGCTGTATATATGAGGTTTGTCATTATTAAATATTTATTTCTAACATAAGACGTCGGTAGTTTATTTATTGCGTCGTTTTAACTCACTAACCACGTCGTTAGTATGTACCAGCCCGTCGTTTGAGGCATGGAAGAAATAACGTCGTTTTCTGTATCAGCCCGTCATTTTAAATTATATAATACGTCGTTAGTTTATACATAACCGTCGTGTGTTTTTTGTGCTGACTTTTTTATATATCTTTGTTTATATGTTTAGGGTCTTATATGAAAAATTGAAAAAAGCAAATATGTGCAGCATGGTTGGCTTTATCGACCCTGCTGCAGTTAGTGCCAACGCTGGTACAATAACTTCCAGATCACGAATCGTAGCAGGTCGACTTCAGAAGACTGACGGTGAATAGATTTTCATGATGCCTTACAATCCAGGGTTAGTCTCCTTAACAGGATTTTGTTTTTATGATTTTCAATAATTTTTTGCCGTTTGAAATATCTAACCACGTCGGTGTTTTATTTTTTCGAGTCGTTTGAAATTAGTAACCACGTCGGTTTTTAATTTTCGTCGTTATAAATTTATAATGTCGTCAATTTCTACTTATTTCGTCGTGTGAAATAATATAATACGTCGTTTTTATAAATAATAGTCGTGTGAAATTTTATAATACGTCGTTATATCTGTCGTTGCATACTAATTTTGTGCAGCCGTCATTGGGTCTTGCTGATTATGAGAGCAAAGAGGGAAACCGTCTACTTTCTGGATCCTCTGCCTGGACCTCGTGTGGTTGATGAGGAGGCCAAAAACATCGTGAACAGTGCTATAAAAATTTACAATTCCCACATTGGCAGGCAAGGCCGTAAAGCACCAATTTGGAAAACTCTGTCAGGCACATCAAAGCAACCCAGTAGTGTCGAATGCGGATATTACGTGATGCGCTTCATGAGGGACATCATCATGGATCCTTCCTTGGCGTTTGAGAAGACGGTAAGAAGAAATTACCTTCATATATTTTATGTCATTTTTGGTATTATCAACGACGGTAGATTTAAAATTAGCGTCGTTGAATATATATACTACGTCGGTTATGAAAAATAGCGTCGTCTGTGATTGAATTTTTTTTTTTATAAACCCTAATATTCATTGTTATGGATTGCACTTTGCCAAGAGAAAAGAGGAAGCGCCATACCCCCAAGAAGCCATTGATGAAGTCCGTAATGAATGGGCAGAGTTTGTTAGCCTTCATTTGGAATTATAGAAAACTTGATTTTTTTGTATAATATACAAATTTTGTCTGTAATATATAATGTACAAATTTTATATATAATATACATCCTTTTTTCTCCCTGAAAATATGTCGGGGATTAATAAATTAAAAAAAACAAACAAACAAACAAATTTCGTAACCGACGTGTAATAATATTCCAACGACCTAATTAAGTAAAAAACCGTCGTTTGTTGTTGTTTCGATTTAAACAAAGACGACGTAAAAGGATGATTAGACGACGTTTATGTTTAGTGTAATACTTTTTAACGACGGTGATTGAGTCGTGGAATACTTAATTTACGTCGTATATTAAAATATCCGCCATGGTTTCAAATTTAAACGACGTCATTTTTACAAGTGAGTCGTTTATTATTATTTACAACGTCTTGTATTTAATAACACCGACGTGGTTTTATGTTGTTATAATAATATTTTATTTTTTTTATTTTCAAATATTCAAAATAAATTTAAAATAAATCCGAAAAATGCAACGTCAACTCCTATGAAGTCATTGATATATTGTCTTCCCCCTAAACCTTGAAAAAATTCATTTTGAATAATAAAATTTTCAAATGTCCAACCAAAACCAAATTGTTTTGATGTGTCATAAAATCACTTATAGTTTTATGGTTTAGGGTTTAGAGTCTAGGGTTTAGAGTTTAGGGTTGTTATTTATTAGGGTTTATTTTTAAAGTATAATTTTTGGGGTTTAGGGTTTATGTTTGTTATATATTAGGAGGTAAAACCATGAACCCTTTTATAAAATTAATTTTTTAAAATATATAATTTAGTTTTAAGGGTTTAGGGTATTACTTTTTAACGACGGTTATTGAGTTGTGGAATACTTAATGTACGTCGTATATTAAAATATCCGCCATGGTTTCAATTTTAAACGACGTCATTTTTACAAGTGAGTCATTTATTATTATTTACAACGTCTTGTATTTAATAACACCGACGTGGTTTTATGTTGTTATAATAATATTTTATTATTTTTATTTTCAAATATTCAAAATAAATTTAAAATAAATCCGAAAAATGCAACGTCAACTCCTATGAAGTCATTGATATATTTTCTTCCCCCTAAACCTTGAAAAAATTCATTTTGAATAATAAAATTTTAAAATGTCCAACCAAAACCAAATTGTTTTGATGTGTCATAAAATCACTTATAGTTTTATGGTTTAGGGTTTAGAGTCTAGGGTTTAGAGTTTAGGGTTGTTATTTATTAGGGTTTATTTTTAAAGTATAATTTTTGGGGTTTAGGGTTTATGTTTGTTATATATTAGGAGGTAAAACCATGAACCCTTTTATAAAATTAATTTTTTAAAATATATAATTTAGTTTTAAGGGTTTAGGGTATTACTTTTTAACGACGGTTATTGAGTCGTGAAATACTTAATTTACGTCGTATATTAAAATATCCGCCATGGTTTCAAATTTAAACGATGTCATTTTTACAAGTGAGTCGTTTATTATTATTTACAACGTCTTGTATTTAATAACACCGACGTGGTTTTATGTTGTTATAATAATATTTTATTATTTTTATTTCCAAATATTCAAAATAAATTTAAAATAAATCCGAAAAATGAAGCGTTAAAATAGACGGCGTAACGTTCACGTTTTTCATCGTGGAATACTATATTTACGTCGGTTCTTGTAGAATTTTCGCCATGGTTTTTATGTCGACGTTTTAAAAAGCGCGGTTCCTAAAAATTTTCGCGCGACCTAAAATTTTAGATTTGGCTTTTATTCTTATACTTCCAGCCCTGAACCCCAAAATTTTCAGATTTCGTACAACATAACATTTCGCTCTCTCTCTTCTGCTCTAATTCAAAGTTGGGCTCTCCAAGCTCCGTCGAATCCATAATCTGTGAACTCGTCCAACTTGTAAGTACAAACCCTATCTTCCCCTTGTAAATTCATTGAATGATATTAGGTTGTTTTGTTAAAGGGTTTTAGGTATATGGTTTGCGATCTGTAAATTCATTGATGGATTTTCTGTTTAATGTTTTCTTGAACACTATCTGTTATGTTGAATTGGCAATGGATTTAATTTTGTCGGATCTTTTAATCACTCTATGTTATGTTGAATTGGGAATGGATTTATTGTTTTCATGCTTTGTATATGTTGGTTTCATGCTTGGTTTCATATAGGGTTTTGTATATGTTGGTTTCATGCTTTGTATTTGTTGTGTTCTTAATAGGGTTTTGGGTTCTTGAAAATAAACTGAGTTACGACGCTTTTGACGACGGTTTTTTCATAAACCGTCGTTTGTATTACCTAAACACGACGGTGTTTTTTAACTACCGTCGTTTGTATTACGTATACATAACGGTTTTTTTAACTACCGTCGTGTGTATTACTTACATTAGACGACGTTTGTTGAAAATCCGTCGTCTATATATGCTAAATACGTCTGTTTTTGTTTAAAAACCGTCGTCTGTTACTTGCCATTAGATCTTTGTATTAAATCTGCTATAGTGATGGTCATTGCCTGTATTTTCACTTTATTATAGATAATAGGTTATAGTGTCGGAGATGGATAAGTCATGGATGCACTCAGATAGAAGATCGAAGGCATATGAGTTTGGGGTGGAAGCATTTTTGAACTTTTCTGTAGAAAATCTTCTAACTACAACACATATCCGTTGTCCATGTGTTAAATGTGTTAATTTGAAGATGTTTGGGGTTGGAATTATAAGGGATCACTTATACTTTAATGGAGTTGACCAAAGCTATAAGAATTGGACATTTCACGGAGAACCTTAGGAAGCAACTACTAATGCTAGTAGAAATGTTGAAGAAGATGATGGCCATAGTAGGTACAGTTTCGTGTCTGAAGAAATTGATATGGATGATAATGATTTTGGTGATTTTGGATCCGATCCTTATGAGTTTGCCAATGTGATTGGGGATGGAGATCAACCAGTGTACCCTGGTTGTAGAAAGTACACGAAGTTATCGGCATTAGTGAAGTTGTATAATTTGAAGGCAAAACATGGGATGAGTGATGTCTGTTTTACAGAATTATTGATACTTCAAGGCGATTTGCTTCCAGAAGGAAATACAATACCCACCTCTATGTATGAGGCTAAAAAGACTTTGTGTGCATTGGGGCTGAGTTATGAGAAAATGCACGCATGCCCCAATGATTGCATCTTGTATAGGAAGGAGTATGAGGATTCAACTAATTGTCCTAGTTGTGGTATCTCAAGGTGGAAGGAAGGCAAAGATTCAATCTTGAAAGAGGGTGTGCAGCGAAGGTGGTGTGGTATTTTCCTCCAATTCCAAGGTTTAAAAGGATGTTTCAATCACATGAGACAGCTAAGAGTTTGACTTGGCATGCTGCTAGAAAATCAATTGACGGTCAGATGTCTCATCCGGCGAATTCCCCGTCTTGGAAACTTCTTGATGATAAATGGCCTGAGTTTGGTAATGACCCGAGAAACTTGAGATTGGCTCTTTCATCTGATGGATTCAATCCCCACAGTTCTCTAAGTAGCAGATATAGTTGTTGGCCAGTTATCTTAGTTACATATAATCTCCCTCCATGGATGTGCATGAAACGAAAGTTCATGATGTTGACCTTATTGATTTCTGGTCCTAAACAACCCGGAAATGATATAGACGTCTACTTGGAGCCTTTGATTGATGATTTAAAATCTTTGTGGGATGGGATTAGAGGAGTGTATAATGCATAATGGAGAATACTTTACACTCAGAGCTGCATTAATGTGGACAATTAATGATTTCCCTACTTATGGAAACTTATCTGGTTGTGTTGTTAAAGGATATAAAGCTTGTCCAATATGCGGCGATGATACACCTAGTCACAGGTTGAAAAATGGCCACAAAATTTGTTACATTGGGCATAGAAAATGGTTACCAATCAATCATCCATATAGGAGGCAACGTGCAGCTTTTAATGGGAAACCTGAATATGGCACACCTCCCGAGCCATTAACCGGGGAAGAAGTGCTGCATATGGTTGAAGATGGTGACAGCGTTTGTTGGAAGAAGAAATCAATATTCTTTGATCTCGAGTATTGGAAATACCTTCCTGTGAGGCATGCGTTAGATGTTATGCACATTGAGAAGAATGTTTGCGATAGTATCATTGGTACATTGCTGGAGATCCCTGGAAAAAATAAAGATGGGATTGCTGCTCGATTAGATTTATTGAACATGGTGGTCAAAACTGATTTGCAACCCGAGTATGGAGAAAGACGTACTCGTTTGCCTCCTGGGCCTTGGAATTTGTCGAGAGCAGAGAAGAGAGAGGTTTGCAATTCTTTCTATGGTATGAAGGTCCCTGAAAGTTATTCTTCAAATATAAAAAATCTTGTATCTTTACAAGATTCAAGACTTCTGGGCCTTAAATCACATGATTGTCATACCTTAATGCAACAATTGCTCCCTGTGGCAATTCGTTCTGTTTTGAAGAAGCCTGCAAGGTATGCAATAACTCGTTTGTGCTTCTTCTTCAATGCTATATGTGCAAAGACTGTTGATGTTTCCAAGCTAGATAAGTTGGAAGAAGATGTAGTAGTTACTCTGTGTTTGCTTGAGAAGTACTTTCCCCCTTCATTCTTTGATATCATGGTTCATCTAGTAGTACATCTTGTCAGAGAAGTTCGTCTATGTGGGCCAGTATATTTTAGGTGGATGTATCCGTTTGAAAGATATATCAAAGTGCTAAAGAGGTATGTTCAGAATCGTACTCGTCCCGAAGGTTGCATTGCTGAGCGGTATATAGCTGAAGAAGCTGTAGAGTTTTGTACCGAGCATTTATCTGATGTTAGTACAGTTGGAGTGCCTTCAAGCCAAAAGATGGGAGTTTCAAAGCCATTATCAGGTTGCACAGTGAGCGTAGTTGATCAGGACCTGTTGAATCAAGCACATCTATATGTATTGAGAATACGGAGGAAGTCCTACCTTATATCGAGTACGTATGAGTTTTATTCCTTAAGTTTCCATTTTAAATTATTTCTTATGTTTATCTTATATATTTGGGACCGTAATGCTTGAATTTTTCGTGTCATGTAGGCAACATATGATCTACATTAAGACCACTTATCCAAAATTTAGAAAGAGAACAAAGTGGCTGCAGGATAAGCACAATAGCACTTTCATTCAATGGCTAGGCTTCAAGGTATATGTTATTGAATAACATATTTCTCTTTTAATTTTCTTCTTATTTCTATGTTTGATTGAATTAAGATATGATTAATTTGCAGGTTCAAAGTGAACTTGAGGAAGATAATCATGGCGTATCAGAAAATTTAAGGTGGCTAGCAGCTGGTCCAAACATAGCAGTGCCATTATATAGGAGCTATCTTATTAAAGGTATTAAATTCAACATCAAGGCACAAGATGATGTGCGGACAACTCAAAATAGTGGAGTTTATTTACTTGCACATACCATGCAAGTTGCTAGTGCCAAGGATAAAAACCCAATTCTCTCAAATATGGGTTTCTATGGTGTCATTCAAGAAATTTGGGACCTTGACTACCAAAAGTTTACAATCCCAGTCTTTAGGTGTGATTGGATAGATAGTGCTTCTGGTCTTGTAGTCGACGAACTTGGATTTACCCTTGTAGATTTGAGTAAAATTGGACATAGGAATGACCAATTTGTTTTGGCTTCTCAAGTCAAACAAGTATTTTTTGTTGACGACCCCATGCATCGTGGTTGTCGGTAGTGTTATCAATGCCTAATAGAGAATATAATGATGCTATTGGTGATGATGTCTTAGGTGATGTGATAATTGAGTGTGAGCCATTTACTAGAGGGATGCCAAATGTTGACACATTTGATGAACTGGTGGGTGAGTTAGGTGGTCAAAATATTAGAGATGGGTGTGAAGATATATGGATTGAATGATGCTTATGTAATTGGCAGTGTATGACATTAATTTTGTAATATATTGTAATGTGATTTCTTCACTTTCATTATACAGGTTTTGGCCACAAAACAATCAGTGCAAAAAATACAGGTTCCAGATTACAAACACGACGGTCTTGATAAAAAAGTAAAAAACCGACGTCTGTTCAAATAAAAAACGACGTAATTGTGAACAAGTTATTCAGCATATTTACCGACGTCTTAAAGCAACGTAACAATGAAGAACCACGACGCTATTGTGAAAAAGATATTCAGGATATCACGTAGGGGAATCATTAAGAACCGCCATGTAATTAAAAATATCACGACTCCAATCCCATAATACCGACGTCTAAAAGACGATATAATTAATCATTAATTTAAAAAACACGACGTCATCATTAATTTACCACGTCGCAAGTTCTTTCAAAACGAAGAGGAACAGATGTAATTCCCGACGGTAATTCATTTTAAACTCCGTCTAATAAATATTAGACGACGTTATTTTGTAACAAGGCTCTCATCATAATCAACGCCGTCTATATGAAATGTAATACGGCTCTCATTTATTTATATCTGACGTTGTTTCTTCGTTCCACGTCGTCTATATAAACTCATGCGTCGTGAGTAATGACAATGTCATCTATTTCCACGTCATCATTCATAGAAAAATCGAAGTGGAAAATATATTTCACGTCGGGTTTTTTAAATGTAGTGACGTAGATAACGTCGTCTTTATGTTTTTAAAGACGTCATATTTCTTCTTGTCGTGAAATTCTTTTTTAACGGCGCTATGTTTTAGATCTCGTCGTTGTATGTCTATTTTGCGGCCATGTTCTGTAATATATGTCATATGTTGTATTTTTAACGACGATTGTTTGTTAGAGTTCGTTGTCTATTCTCATCCTCGACTATTTATTAGCTCTTTAGAACGTCGGTTTTTTTTTTTTTTTTACGTTGATGTTCTTAACAACGACGATTTATTACCGTCGTTGTTTGAATAGAAAAATATGACGTATAAATTCTGTAATACGGCTCTCATATATTTGAAACCGACGTTGTTTCATATATCAACGTCATCTGTAGAAATACATACGTCGTAAAAAATGACACTGACAACTATTTCCACGTCATCTTTCATAGAAAAATCGAAGTAGAAAACTTATTTTACGATGGTTTTTTGTAACTAAGTGACGTAGTATATGTCAATAACGTCGTCGTCTCATGTATTAAAGACGTCATACTTTTTATTGTCGTTAAAATTTTATTTAACGGCGTCGGGTTTTAGTTTTCGTCGTTGTATGACTATCTTGCGTCGTTGTTCTGTTAATATTTGTCATATTTTTCCTTTTTAACGACAGTTTTTTTGTTTGATTTAGTCGTCTATTATTATCCTCGACTGATTTTTTAGATCTTTTGCAGTACAAAGACGTCGGTTTTTATTTTTTTGATGACGTTGTTTGTTTTAACAACGACGGTGATTTCGCGTCGTGGTTTCTTAGGGAAAAGATGATGGTGGATTCCATGACCATTGAGAAATCGAATACACGACGGTGAATTCCCGTCGTCTTTTGCCTTTTTTGTAGTAGTGTTGGGGAGAGATTAGTTATGGGCTTAGAAATCTAGTATTGGGCTTAAAAATTTGATTAAAAATAATAAAAAAATGCACAGTCTGTCCAGTTCGGGAGAGTCCAGTTTTTTCTCTACAAGAATCGGAATTAGAATCAGACCAAAACGGTCTAATTTTTGGTCAACTCGGTTCAGTTTTTGGTCAATTTGGTTTTTTGAGAACCAAATTATGGTGAAACAGTGTCCTGATACGAGCCCCAATGACATGTGCAATTAGAAGAACCCTCTGAACATGATCAAGTATGGGCTGTAGATGATGGTGATCATGGGATTAATCTGAAGAACCCGCTTGACATGATCAAATATGGGCTACATATAATGGCGATCATCAAATGACTCAACAATATGCAGCCCAAGAATCTGATAAATCATTGGTTCGACTGATGATGAATATCATATTTCTCAATACCTATATTCATAATTCCAAATAATGTTTTCTCAATATTTTTTTGTCAAAAGTAATCCATGATTGCCGCAATAAGAAAAGAAGTAGATATGTTAGCATCAAAAGAAGTTGGAAAATTGAAAAAATTGCTTTAATCTGAATTCCCAATGTAGATTCTGCACTAATATAAGAATGGAGTACTCCTCATAATGTATTTTAGAAAAACATTTTAGTTGCATGTACCAAAAATTATGATAATAGTAATTTGACATGATATGGAAAGACATATGGATATAAATATAAATCATTATATATAAATTGTTAATGAAAGTGGAAAACTTATAAAATAGTACAAAGAAAAAGAACTGAAGATTGAGTATTGAAATAAAATTAATACAAGCTTGATATTCTTTATAGAAATTATCTTACAATAGAAAAAGGTCATGGAATCGGAGAAAGTTCACAACACCATGAGAAAGCCTACTAATGGCCTCAAAACTCTCTCGTTCAAAATGGACTTGATTATTTTCTAATGATTCTCAAGAATTCAATCATATTTTACTCATAGTGAATTCAAAAGAGAATTTCAGTAAAATATGGAAATATAATCAATAGTCGTATCCAATACTTAAGATATTTTTCACATCACATTAATAACATTGACAAAATTAGTCAGATACGATTTTATATTGTAAAACTAGGTCTCATTCATCAATGTTTTCTTTGTGCCAAAAAGAAGCACGACATGATGTCCAAGAGAGAAATGAGAGAAAATGGTTATAGGGCCAAATTAGGTTTAGAGAAGCTGGGGATTTGGAAAAAAACGAAGGAAAAAGTGGAAGCAGAAGCAACCAATTCATGATCATGCGGACAAGATCTCTCTAGTTCTCATACCAGAGCCTCTGGGATTTCATAGTTGGTGGAGCTGTTGCGGGAATTATTCTCTTTAGAGATGTAGGCAACTTGCGATGGTATCGAGTTTCGAGAGAAGTCCATCGAAAGCTGAGGGGGGAAGTCTTTTTCCTTGCTGCCATGATGTTATTTTCAATTGCCTGGTCAATTACAGCTTCTTCTATTTTAAGAATCTAATCCCATATAGTGTCCAACGAAGAAGGATTTGCCTTATAGCTCGAGGATGGTCTGAACAAGGAAGAACATGCACTGAGGATTTGAGCCTCTAGGTAAGCTTCTTGTGCCATTGATTTACATTATGTACATGCAATGGCTTTGGTTTGAGGTCGTGAATCTTTATCTAAACTTATTCCAAAATATTTCTAGAAAAGTTGAAGGGATAAATGAAGAGTTTGACATAAGTGTGGAAGTTTTGGGTGTGTGAACTACAACCCTACTGAACCAGAATCCAATCCATGAAGATGCTAGTTTGGAATAGCTGAGGCAGTGCCTGGCATGGTTTCTTATTGCAAGCTCTTTTTTATATTTAGTCTTTCAATTTAGATGTTTTTTGTATTTTGGATTCCATAGCCTCTAAGATTAGGGCAAATTTCCTAGTTAATAGGCTTGGTTTTAATAGTTCCTTTTGTGTCCTATCCAATGGTCAATGTGGCGGGCTTATTTTGATGTAGAATCCTTCTATCTATAATATTTTTGCTAACAAAAGTTGGTTTGCCACTTTTGTTTATGCTTACCCTAAAAAAGAAAAACAAAAACTTTTGTGGGCTTCAATTATCAATCTTAAACTTGGAATCTCTGAGGCTTGGATGCTTATGGAAGATTTCAACAACATTTGTTCCTTACAAGAAAAAATTGGAGGGACACAGTCTACCTCTCCAATGCCATGATTGAGTTTGATACCTTTATTAATGACTCTGAAGTTTTCTCTTTAGATGTTCAAGGTATCCCTTTGTTCAAGCTTTCCAACAGAGGTTTACCTCTACTAATCCCCGTCCCCAAAGTTTACTGAAGGATTTTGTAAAAATTATTGATCCTTGTACTACTCCTAATGAGAATGTTTGTTTATTAGCTCATGTTTCTAAAGCTACTATGTGCAGCATTGGTGCTCTTAGGGCCCATGAGCCTGATGGTATTCACGCCTTGTTTTTCCATCAGTACTGGGATAAAACTAAGCATATGTTGATAAATCTAGTTAATGATTTTTTCTCTCATAATTTTCCATTTTGTGTTTTCAATCACACCAACATAGCCCCCATCCCTAAGGTTGACAACCCTGAGACTGTTGCTCAGTCTCTAGAAACTCATCACAAAGATTATTAAATTAGATTTAGAAAAAGCTTATAATGTTCTTGACTAGTCTTATATCAGAGCATGCTTGTTACAATTTGGCTTTTACTCACATTGGTGTAACAGAATCATGAATTGCATAAATAGTTCCTCTTTTTCTAATCTTCTTAAAGGCACTGCTCATGGAAATTTTACTGCTTTGAGAGGAATTAGACAGGGGGATCCTCTATCCCCTTATATTTTCATTTTATGCATAGAACCTTTTATCAGGCAATTCAACTTACTTGCTACTTCTACTAAATCGAATGTGGGTTTACTTTCTTCACCTGGGGGTTTTCGCATTTCAACTCTTGTCTTTGCTGATGATTGTCTAATTTTTGCAAGAGCCACTTCTGTGGCAGCTAGAAATATCACAAAACTACTTGATTTCTTTTCTAAGGTGTATCATCAACAAGTCAACTTGCATAAATCTACTGTGTTTTTCTCAAATAATGTGACTAGAAGTGTCAAAACTCATCTAAGCAATCTCTTACAAATTCAACACAAAACCACTATAGGACGCCATCTTGGCATTAACAATATTGTTTTTTGTTTTTTTAGTCTCCTTGGGATGAGAGAAAGAGAGGGTGAGAGAGAGAGAGGGAAACAGAAAGAGGGAGAGGTGAGTAAGAGACATGTACCAAGGTTTGTCAACATTGAATCAAAGGAGTTCATAATTAAGGTAGACGATCTATCGTATGGAGGGTCAATTCTAATCACAGAGAAGGTTAATGAACGTCTTTTCCATGTTTCCATGGAACTTAGCTATGTAGAGTGGTTAATTAAAGAACTGCAGATACTCCTGGAAAACAAGGTACATAGTTTTTTCAGGAGGTATAGAGGGGATTCTTACCAAGTATGGGTAGAAAAGGGTCATAACTGGAAAGGATACTATCTGAGACTGACCAAGTGCGTACACGGAATCGTGAAGTCTGTGGTGATCCCCCAGGGTAAAAACGATAATGGGTGGATTCAGATCAAAGAGAATTTAGAAGGAATTCTAACAGGGAAAAACATAACGAGTAGACACGAGTTTACAGAAGAAGATGGAAACACAAGTGTTAGTGTCAAAGGTAGAGTTTTAGGTAAGACTTACAAAGAAGCGGTACAGATGAGGGGGTTGTACAAGAGCAGGAAAAAGGGAATGGCAGTTCAGATGACATGGCAAACTGGAGTTGGGTGGTAGTGTGTGAAAGGCAAGTACTGCACCAGGCCTGGGATGATATCTGGAAGGCCGGCCGGATAAAAAAGTTAATTTATTCCCTTATCAAATTAATAGGGCCTTCTTCTCATACGACAACAAATCAGAGGCGATGAACGTTAGTAGTAGTGGAAAACTGGCAGTGGAGGGACAAATGGATGTTTTGCTATACAGCTGGGAACATGGTTTGAAAAATAATATCCCCAAAATCGTTAGCTACGATGGCTGGATCGGAATTACCGGACTTCCTATGCACTGGTGGAGCAAGGAATTCTTCCAGCGCATCGGCATGGAATGTGGGGGACTGCTACAGGAGGACCAACGGACTGAAAACTACAAGTACCTGTTCGAAGCAAGAATTAAAACCAGAAAAAACCTAATTGGGTTTTTACTAGAAATCTTGGCCTTTACAGAAGGAACATAAACTTATCACATGAAAATCAGACCAATTTCTCTGACAATCCGGCCCACCAAACCACAACAAGCCCAACCTATGATCTCTGCTAACGGGACTATTTAGGTTGTAGCTGGGGTGAAGTTATGACAAGTCAGAGACACTGGAGCGTCGTTGATAATTCCTAGGCGGACTGGGCTTGAAGCAACATTAATGAGTTTGATTGGCTCAAGAAGGAAAATCGGAGCTTGTTCAGTGGATTTGTGCAGAACCTGAAGTTTCAAGGTGATGGGACTTCTATTCCAGCGGCAGAGAATTTAATTATCCCTCCTTTTATGTCGGCATTATCAGATAAGGTCAGAAAAGAAAATGAGATGTCGTTGGGCCCAAATAATGTCGAGCCCATTTCGAAACATTCAGCCCAAGTTAACCCCTTTAGTGGTTTTTTCTCTGAGCCCATGCCTTTTCTGAATATTAGGTCTTTTAGTGAGCCGGGCCTTATTTGTGGGTTAGAAAAACCAAGAGTTCTAAACCCCAGTCAAAGAGTGGGTGTACAACAACTAAGTTGAAGCCAAAAACCAAATTTCTATCTAGATTCGGCAGAGCAAATGGTGAAGGAAGTAGGGGCTTTAGAAAATGTCTATCTCACATCAACGATCGACTTTCAAGTGCAGGCACTTTGCTGCAGGTCTGTTCCCTCCCCCCATTGTTGATCGCTGGCAGAGATGATGATGATTCCATTTCGTCGATCTGCCTAGAATATGTGGATTCAATGGCCAAATTACCATCGTCGGAATCTAAATTCGTTGACGAAATATCTTCGAACGAGGAGATGAAAAATACATATGCTTTTGCTAATGAAGAGGGGATTTTTCATGGGATCTTTGCTATTCCAGATGAACCTTGTGGTGTCAATGGGTATGTGGAAGGCTATTTTCCTACCAATATCTAGTTAGATAAGCAGATGGGGCTAGAAGTTGATGATGATGATGCAACAATTGTTCCAGACACCAGTCCAGAAGTACTATATTATTCCAGAAAGAGAAGAAAATGTCGAGATTATGGACGCAAAGAAGGTTTACCTAAATCGTTGCTACACAAAATGGATATATCATTGATGCCCCTAAAGAAGAACTTGGCTCACAGAAGACATGGTAAACCTTGTATTTCCAACGGTGACACGGGACCGAAGGACACTGGAAAAAGTAAAGAGAAGAAGATGGATTATATCTCTCATTAATGAAGATAATTAGCTGGAATATTCGAGGTCTGGGAGGTAGAAGGAAAAGATTACTGGTAAAAGAGCAACTACGGAGACTCACACCAGACATAGTAATTTTGTTGGAAACTAAAAGGGAGATGTGGACAGACAACTTGTGGCAGGTGTTTGGGGGTCAAGATTCAAGGACTGGGTCTTCCTTCCTTCTTTGGGAAGGTCTAGAGGCATAGCAGTTTTGTGGAATTCCTAATTCATTTCGGTAATTGATTCTATGGTTGGCGAATTTCTGTATCTATTAGAATTGTTGAGAATATAGGGATGAATTGGTGGCTGTCCGGGATTTATGGCCCATGCAAAGGGAAAGAAATAGTTTTTGGGAAGAATTGGCGGATCGGTACGGGTATTGTGGAAATAAGTGGTGTCTTGGAGGTGACTTTAATGTGGTCTGCTTTACAGCTGAAAAGTCGAACGAAGGAAGAGTGACTAAAAGTATGCAAGATTTTAATGATTTTATCCAAGAAACAAATTTATGGGATCCCAATCTCCTCAACGCTTCCTTCACTTGGTCTAATCTTAGAGAAAATGTAGTTTGTAGAAGACTGGACAGATTTCTAGTGTCGAGCAGTTGGGAAGATTATTTCCCTCATTATCGCCACAAAGCTTTGCAGCGAATCACATCTGATCATTGCCCGATAGAGCTGAACAAAGTGGGGTCCTTCACCCTTCCTGTTCGAAAACATGTGGCTGAATCACTCGGACTTTAAGAGGAATATCAAGCTGTGGTGGGGTGAGGACCAGATATCGGGATGGGAGGGATACAAATTCATGACAAGGCTAAAGATGCTAAAATCGAAATTGAAAGTTTGGAGCAAGGAGGAATTCGGGGAAGTAGAGCGAGATTTACAGGAGGCCGAAGCTAGATTGCTGGTTTTGGACCAACGTGATGGTTCTGAAGGATTGGACCACCTTTTGAGGTCTGAGAGAGAAAATCTTCTTCTAAAGATTAGAGATTTGGCCCAAAAGGAGGAAGTCAAATGGCGCCAAAGAGGAAATGTAAAATGGGCAAGAGAAGGTGATGGAAATACCAAGTTCTTTCACAGAGTGGCAAATGGAGCTAGGAAAAGAAATTACATAGAAAAATTAGAAGTGGAAGATGTGGGCGTTATTGAAGCAGACGCAAAGATTGAAAGGGAGGTGATCAGCTTCTTTAAAAGGTTATATCGCAGCAATAAAAATGTAGGCTGGGGTGTTGATGGCCTATATTGGTGTCCCATTAGCCAAGTGGAGGCTGATTGGCTCAAACAACCTTTTGAATTGGAGGAAGTTCAGAAAGCAGTTTTTGATTGTGGCAAGGATAAATCCCTAGGATCAGATGGTTTCTCTATGAGTTTTTTCCAATCTTGTTGGGAGGTTGTCAAGGAAGATCTCATGAAGGTAATGCAAGATTTTTTTCATAGTGGAATTGTAAATGGGGTTACAAATGAAACTTTCATTTGTCTCATTCCTACAAAAGAAAATTTCGTGAAGGTTATTGATTACAAACCGATTAGTCTTGTTTTGAGCCTTTATAAAGTGATATCCACGGTTTTGGATTCAAGATTGAAAAAGGTTCTTGGAAATACCATCTCCTAATCTCAGGGAGCCTTTGTCAAAAAGAGACAGATTCTAGATGTTGTGTTAGTCGCAAATGAAGTTGCAGAGGAAGTAAGAAAACAAAAAAGAAAAGGGTTGGTTTTCAAAATAGACTTCGAGAAAGCATACGACCATGTGAAGTGGAATTTTGTAGATGATGTGCTGGAAAGGAAAGGCTTTGGTGTCAAATGGAGAAGCTAGATTAAAGGTTGCTTGGAATCTGTCAACTTTTCCATTTTGATAAATGGAAAACCAAGAGGAAAGTTCAGGCTTCAAGGGGATTAAGACAAGGGGACCCGTTATCACCATTCCTATTTACCTTGGTTAGCGATGTATTAAGCAGAATAATAGAAAGGGCTCAAGATGTTAACCTAGTACATGGAATTGTTTCAGGTCATGATCAAGTGGAACTTTCTCACCTCCAATTTGCAGATGATACCATTTTCCTTTTGAATGGCAAGGAAGAGTATTGGTTAAATCTGTTGCAGCTGCTAAAGTTGTTCTGTGATGTTTTTGGAATAAAGATTAATAAGGCTAAAAGTTGCATTCTTTGGATCAATTTTAGTTTTGAAGCACTGAATAACATGGCGGGTAGTTGGGGATGTGAGGCAGGTTGCTGACTTATGGTATACTTAGGTCTTCCTCTTGGGGGAAACCCAAGAGCTCTTAATTTCTGGAATCCAGTAATGGATCAGGCAGAGAAAAGACTTCAAAAATGGATGAGGGCTTGCTTATTGAAAGGTGGAAGGTTAACGCTTATCCAAGCGATTTTGAGCAGCATTCCTTCTTACTATGTCACTGTTTAAGATGCTATAGGAGTGGCCGCCAAAGTAGAACAACTTATGCGTAATTTTTTATGGGAAGGACTAGAAGAAGGGAAGAAAAGTCACTTGGTCAGGTGGGAAAAGGTGTCTAAATCGAAAGAGGAAGGTGGTCTTAGAATTGGCTCCTTAAGAGAAAGAAATGAAGCCCTCAGAGCTAAATGGTTATGGAGATTTCCACTCGAAACCAACTCGCTATGGCATAGGATCATTAAGAGCAAGTACGGAATTGAGTCAAATGGGTGGGACACTAAACAAATTGTTAATGTGTCTTGTAGGAATCCTTGGTGAGAAATTTCGAAAAGGTATAATTCTTTTTTTCATTGCTGCAGATTTTCTGTGGGAAATTGGGAGAAAATTAGATTTTAAGAGGATCTTTGGCTGAAAGAAGGGATACTAAAAAATCTGTTTCCTAGACTCTTTTCCTTGTCCAAGAGAAAAAATCAAAATATATCCCGTTTTGTTAACACTCATGAGATGCCTCTTAATTGGGATTTTGATTTCAGAAGGAATTTGTCCAAGGCTGAAACAGCAGAAGTGGTAATACTTTTGGATATATTGGGGAAGGTGAGATTAAATAGTTCTAGATCGGATCGAAGAGCATGGGCGATTGAGGAGCAGGGTTCTTTTTCCTGCAAGTCTTTCAGGTCTTTTCTTCTCTCTACCACCAGGGATGTCTTCCCCCATTTCATCTCAATCTGGAAGGCAAAGACACCTCCTAAAATTCAATTTTTCGTGTGTCTGGCAGCAAATGGCAAGATTAATACTTGCGATAGCATTCAAATGAGGCAACCGAAGATGTGCTTATCCCTTTCTTGGTGTGTTCTTTGCAAAGAGAATGCAGAAAACATTGATCACTTGTTCATTCATTGTTCGTATTCCCTAAAATTATGGTGGAGGCTATTGGGTGCTCTCGGAGCGGAGTGGGTGATTCCTAAAGGGTGTTTTGAGCTCCTTAGTATCAATTTGAGGGTTTCGGGGAAGGGGAAGAGAGCTGGAATATCTGGATGGAGCGAGATCGAAGAATTTTTCAGGATCATAGAGGAGTAAGGGTTGAGGAATTATGGGATATAATTAAATTTTGGGCATCTCTTTAGGCTTCGGTTTCGGACAGTTCAAGGACTATCACTACTCTACCATCATGAGAGACATGATGACAGTCTTAAGATGACTTTATTGAAGTTTTGTGTTTATTGTGTTTTTTAATTACAGAATTATTTTCAATCTTAGTAGGTTAGACACTCTCTATTTTAGGTCTTGTTTGTTTGATCAAGGATTTTTCCTCTTGATTATCAATACAATGTTTCTATTAAAAAAAAAAACAATATTGTTTTTTGGAAGGATCCCCTCAATGCTAAACTTATGATTGAAAGAATTCAAGGTAAATTTCTAGTTGGAAACCTCAAACCCTTTCAAGGGCTGGTAGACTCACACTTATCAAGGCAAGTATTTATGGTATTCCAAATCATACACTTTCTTGTTTCAAGTGTCCTAAATAAGTTACTAAGGTAATGAACACAAGCTATATGAGATTTTTTTCGGGGAAGCAACACTAAGGTTCCTCCTATTTCTTGGAAGGATGTTTGCCTTCCCAAAGAAATAGCAGGGCTTGGTGTACGATCTCCTTCCCATTTCAATCTTGCAACTTTAGCTAAACTGAGTTGGACTTGTTTAACTAATAGCTTTAACTGGTGGACTCAAACTGTAACAAGAAAGTATATGAAAAGGGATCATTTCTTGGCCCTTAAGAAAAAAATTCTCATTCCTCAGCTTGGCAAGCAATTCTGGATGTAAGATTTGTCCTCCATAAAGGGATCAAGTGGATTATGGGAAATGGTCAGTCTATTCCTTTCTGGACAACCTAGTGGGTTTTTCCTTTCTTATTAATTGATCTGATTCCTTTAACTCAAAGAGGCAACACTAATACTAATATTTTTGTCTATGATTTTTATTCAGAATCAAGCATAGGACAAAGAGAAACTATCATAAGTTCTTGATGAAGATGTTTTAGATAAAATTTTCTTTATCCCCTTACCCTTATCCCCCTAGATCAATTGATATGAGGTCCTAATCCCAGTAGTAAGTTTTCTATCAAAAGTACTTACAATGTTCAATTGCATGAAGAAATTTCTCACCTTCAGGCTACTCTTTTGAAGAAAATTTGGAAGCTTATTTTACCGCATAAGGTGAAGCTTTTCTCTTGGTTACTGACTCGGAAAAGACTGCAAGTTAGAAGTCACTTACATAGATTCATCCTAACTGTGGACCCTGAATGCCCTCTTTGTAAAAATCATAGTGAAACCATTAACCACCTATTCTTTACTTGTCCTTTTACCAAGTCAGTTTGGAATTGTACCAACTTGCCACTGATTTTGAAACCCAGAATTTTGATTACCTTTATTGGTTAAACTCTCTTAATAACTCCAGCAATCCAGATGGCCCAGATAACCTATCTGAAGCTCTCTTAATTTGTTGGAAAATTAGGGAGCTAGAAACCACCTCATCTTCCAAAATATTCCCCCCATCCTTTCAGAGCTCTTACTGTAGTTAGTTAGGTGGGTATGGACAATTGGAGACACAACTTCCATCCTCCTTCTAAGTCTTATGTTCATGTGGATATCGAATGGAATCTTCCTCCTCTTGGTTGAGTTAAATTCAATTTTTATGGGTATGTGCACAACCATAGTGCTACAACTGGGTTCATTATTCGAAACAGTGATGGTTATGCTTTACTTGCTAGGGCAAAGAAAATTGGCGAGGTTACTATCACTGTGGCTGAATGCTTAGTGTTGCGGGATGGTCTTGCTTATGTGCTGCATAATGGCTGGGGCAAAGTGTTGGTCGAAGGTGATTCTAAGATTGTCATTGACTGCATTAATCAGCTGCCTCTATCCCTTGGAGTATCAAGTTGCTAACTCAGGATATTTTAATGCTATGTTCCCTATGTGAAGAGGTCTCTTTCAAGCATGTTTTTTGTGAGGCTAACTTCACAGTTGATGCCCTGGCTAATATTGGTCATGGGCTCTCTCCTTCTAAGCTTTGGGAGCATGGTTTCCCTTTGAATTGTTCCATTCCTTTTTTACTTTGATTTGTTTGGGCCTGCATGCTCTTGAGGTTTATGTTTGTAATTGAATATTTTCCTTATAAATTTTTTATATATATATAAAAAAAAAAACAAAAAAAAGCATGGCCTTTGGGTTGATAAGAATGGTTAGATTAAGGCCCAATATATAGTTAGCAAATGACCCAATGACCAGAAGACGATGATATTGGTCCACCACCATAATATCGTGAGAGTTAGCTCATTAAAGAAACATGTTAAATTGTCATATGATAGAGTAATCTCAAAGTTATAAGGATTTGGGCCACTAATGATTGGATTGGCCAAGAGACCTATAAAAGTACGAAACTCGACAAGATGATCAGTAAATAAAGTCCTAAAGGCTTGTTGGTTTGCACAGTAAACTTATTGGGAATGGAACTCCTACATCTAATCCCAGGAGATGTGAATGGAAGATGTTCATTCCCATGTTTGGTTATGCTTTTCTCTCATGCCTTTCTTCGTTCATGGTTCAATATTTTGGTGTCCTAAGCGTAGAGGAACCACACCAATCCATCCCAAACTTGGTGGTTAAACTCTACTGCGGTGACGATACTGTAGGGGAGGTCGTGCATAAAAATAGCTCGATGCTAGGACAATAAAAAAACTTAACACCTCTCATTTTTATTACTTTTTCAAAAAGAAAAAAAGAAAAGAAAAGGTTGTCTTATTCAAAACCTCAATCCAATTATGAAATCCCTTCTCTCCCACTTCACACCTCAGAACGCATTGTTCTTATATTTATATAGAGAGAGGCGCTTTCACATCTTCTTAACTGGAAACGGATGGGGAGAAGAAAGGTTCCTTCTTCTTTTTTGGGTACTGGGAAATGAGGACCAGAAAATGCCCCTTTTTCTAGTAATACTCTTGGGAAGATTGGAGTGCAAGATAAATCATTATCTCTCATGATATTGCCTCAAATTAAGAACTTAAATTCATGTTAACTTTGGTTACCTTGGTGATCAATGAATTTAACCCAATAAATAGAGGTTCTTAATAATAGAAATGAGTCTCACACTGAAGTTACAATTTTTATTGCACATTGCATATTTTCTTAATTTTACTACTTATCTACAAGTAGAAGTAAATCTATCGTTTGACGAACTTCCATAATGGCAAGTCTAGGTGTTCTCCACCAAAGTTTACTCTAAAGAAGAGCCTCTAAATACACCTATTGGATTTCTAGTTGAGTGTCTGTCGAGAAGCTTTTATCTTGAAAGTATTCCCATTGGTCACATTTAGGCCTTGTTTGGGATTCCTTTTTTTGGCCAAAAACCTGCTTCACTTTAAAATTAAACAGTTTAAGGTGTTTGGTAAAAATAAAATATCCTGATTATTTTAAAACAGTGGCCTTTTGACAGCAGCTTTTAAAAGCAGGCTCTGGGTTGCTTTTCAAAGCTGCTTTCAAAAGAAGCAGAGATGAACTTTTAATGAATTTTTTTAATTCCCAAAATACCATCATTCATTTTAAAAAATGACACCACCTCCACTTCCACATCCAACTCCCCTTTGCACCACCACATTCACTACCTCCACAACCACCGCCACCACCACCACCACATCCTTCTCCTCCTCATCCTCTGCCACCACCACCACAACCACCACCTCCTCCACCACCTTCACCATCACCTCCTCCACCTCCACCTCCACCACCACCACCACAACCAATACTGCACTACCACCACCATCACTACCACCACCACCACCTCCTCCACAATCGCCATCCCCACCTCCACTACCACAACCACCAACTTCACCTTCATCACCACCACTACCTCCACTCCATCACTACCACTACCACCACATGATTAGTACATAACACTTTTAACATCATGTCTATTTTAGTCATTATTCATAGTTACAACAATTTTATATTAAAATTTACCAAACGGTTTTGACACTGCTTTTTGTACTAACAACACTTTAAAAATATTGTTTACCAAACATGGAGCTACTTTACTTTACAACTAATTATTTTCAAAGCATAGCAGAAACAACTTTTTTTTTAAGTGACAGTAATCACAAACTGGCCCTTAGTCTTGAAGAAGAGCTTGCAATCATAGCAGTTCCCCATGTCACATTTTCTGAGTTCGAGCTCTGTTTTGCTTGGTTCTTTACTAATGAGCTAAAAAATAATTGAGCTCGATATGACATCGAGCTCCCTTCTCCCCCAATATCACTTATGCAAAACTTAAATACATAAAAAACTATGGCAATAAATTGACCTATTTTCACAATAAGTTCTTCCAATTTGGTACAATTTAATGATAAAATAATGCAAAAAGAATAAGAATTAACAAAAAAATATGTATATAATTATATATAGATTTTATTTTTAAATACAACTGTTTGTGCCTAATAAATCACGACTATAAGCTGACCGAAGGAACTTCCTCTCGGCCGTGGCACCTGCTCATGGACTAAAAATGGCCGCGTTTCGTTGGGCATTTTGCCTTCCTAAAAAACAAAAGGATGTGAAGGCAAAGTCCTCTCGGCCTCGCGACCGCTGTACTCTAAGCCGAGGCCGAAGGCCGTAGGAAACGCGGCCGAAGATACTATGGTCAAATCGCCACATGGCCTCAGGGTCCCACGCCCCATTTAATGAAGTAGTGCCTTGACAATCACAGCAAACCCACTGGTCACAAGAAGCATTTAATGCACGAGGGAAGTGACTGGAGTCAGGATTTGGTAACAGGAATCAGAGTGGTTAGGCGCAAACATTCTCACAAAGTATTCTTACAGCTTGAGGTCAAGTCACCAACCACTATACCAGAGCAATAAATGCGTTCCCACGGCCAAGGGCGTAGAACCCACGATCAGGGTGGTGGCCGAGATTTGCCAAGATTTATGGGGGTCACACCATCATGCTTCACGATCCCAAATGCCGATTTGACTACCCACTTGCCCCGATCAGACTCCACCATGCAGATCTTTTCAGCCATCATGCAGATCTTTTTAGCCTCGATTAGCTCTCCAGGACTCGCCCTATAAATACTAAGCTCAAGACCACGTTCAAAGGATCCAACACCAAACCAAAAGCCTCCCACGGAGCAAATTATCTTTTCCTTTAATACACTTTCAATACCTTTAATTTCTTTCCTAGGAGTAGTGGTAGATTGTAAGGAAAATCCATTCATCAATATATCATACGACCCTTGATTCTTCAAGGCACTAGAGCACCATCCCTGATTATCGTCTCATTCACCTCATATATCATACGACCGTCGCTCTCTTAGCAACGCTCCGGAGCACCGCCCAAAACCCACCACCAACACCACCACTAAACGGCCTTGTAGCTCAGGCCGTGAACCTGACGGCCGAGATAAGTTCCTCTCTCGGCCACAATCGTTTGATTAGAAGTCCGACTCAAAACTGGTGCATCACTTGAACATCTTCTACCCGAACCTCATCACCATCTCGACGCACGGTAGACCATGCTGGCACGCCCGAGCACAACTGCACTGCATCCAAAAGAAGGACGTCACGTGTTCACACACATCCCCTCGGCCCGGAGCACCAGGCCGTGAGATTTGCACGCGCAACAACAATTGATAGTCTAAATTATAAAGGGAGGGGTTTCTCACATACATACTACTAATGTGCTATATGTAACGTAATTTAAATATCATCTTTATTGACACGTTCACACAATTAGATAGAGCATCTTCAACCCGACATGTTAAATTGCTATGTGAACAAGAAATGACAAAAATTACATGAGAAAAATGTTCAAACCGAGTAGTCAAGTCCTACACGAATTTGGAGGCATGCATGGCTTGATGTTCACATTGGCATCCCATAAAACTTAATGTCAAATGCTATTTGATTTTATTTATTTATTTATTTATTTATTTATTTTTGCATTAGATCACACCTTAATTTAGTATTATTCATCATATGTAGGTCATTTTCTTTCAAAAATACTAGCCCCTTGTCAATTGGTTTTATTTTTTTATTTTTTATTCTATGTTTAGAATTAAGAAAAGATAACATGAGTAGTTATGTTCCATAAAAGTAAGACATATTATCTGATTTTGTTTTCATTTTTTTAATATGAAAAAATGTAAATTTACTATATTATCCTCATTTAATTAATAATTTTAATTCTTAATATTAGGATTAACCAAGGGCATTTTCTAGTATTTTGAATATTTCCCAATTTTGTCTTTTGCTTTATATATACTAGCCCATTGGCACATGCTCACGCATGTGCCAATTGGGTTTATTTTAGTTTATTTTATTTTATTTTATTTTTAATATAAATTAAGAAAAGATAACATGGGTAGTTATATTCCATAAAAGTAGGATCTATTACCTGATTTTGTTTTTAATTTTAATTTTTTTAATATTAAAAAATGTGAATTTATCATATTATCCTCATTTAATTAATAATTTCAATTCTTAAGTTTTACATTAACCAAGGTTATTTTCTGGCATTTTAAATGTTTCATCATTCTCTGTCTTTTGCTTTATATATATAGAAGATATAGATAATATAATAAATAATATATTATTTGACATTTCAAGTGGATTTGAAAATTTCTACAAAGTATCAGATTGTGACTTGAGCCATCGAATTCAAATTTAACATTTCGACTAGTGTTAAAAATATGCGAGTGAATTTAAACAAAATTTGACGAGAGTCCTAAAGTAACAATTAATTTTAGTTTATAAAATAAATTTGGAGTTTTCACTAAAACACCCAAAATGGGTGTTGAAATTATAAAAAACCCAAGCACATTTAAACATATAAACACACCCAAAACTCATCATTACACATACTCAAAATCCATTATAAACACACCCAAAAAGTTGACTTTGGGGTTGATTTTGGTGTGTTTTTCTATATTTAAATAGTACTTAATTTTTTTTTATAAATACATGTCTAATTGGGTTTATTTATAAATTTGTAAATAAATTTTGGCACTTCTTGCAAAACATGAAACATGAGTTTTTAACGTCTAATTATTTCCTTAAAAAAATAAAATATATTCTTGTCGTTTACAGTAAGTCAATCCCCATTATTATATTATCTATTTGCCGAAAAAGAAAAACCAACAAAAAAAGAAAAAAAAAAAGTTTGACAAACAAGTGTTGAAGCTTATCCACAAGGACACGTCAGCAGACTCCCCCTCGACTCAAATTCTTACGTGTCAAAACTTGGACTCACTCATCACCACCGCCAATCACCAGGCACAACCGCGCGCCTAGTTGAGAAGCTTCGCGATGCGGGCCCCACAATTTTAATCCAAACCCGCACCGCGCGCACGTGACCTCGTTCCCAACCAAAAACCGCCAAATCAGCTGACGCCATCAGCCGCCGTCCCGCCTACCAGTGTACAGTCCCGCACATAAGGCATTTACGTAACTTCCGGTCCAATTTAGTTCTGTTCGTGCACGTTGCGATTCTTGAAGTCACGTGAATGCACGTGACGGCCTTCCACAGCTTCTTTCTTCTCTGTGTTAAAAGGAAAGGAAAGACAGCCGAACGGTTTGTTTCGTTGACGCAAAGTTTTGGAAACATTTCAGGCTGCGAAAATCGCTGAGTTCACTCGGTGACTTTTTTCTGGTTCGTCTTGTTTGACTCGCTCTGCAAATTTTGTCGATTGGGTGGAAGCTAGAGCCGATGGTTCAGATAATGATCCGCGAAAGTTGCGGTGAAGTTGGATGCCGAGTCGTTCGACACCCAACTCGGTCCAATTCACAAGCGGCTCAAACTCGATTCGGTTCCACAGTTCAAGTTCATCTCTTTTCAGTTTTTGATTTCATGTTATGTGTTTTTCAATTGATACTCTGTTTATGGTTTATGATAGTTTGATTTCGTCAATATTTTGTGATATCCATTAGCATGAATTGAATTATCTGCATTTCCTGTACATTCTTAGCAACCAAACAGATTGGCTTTCGTTTTCCAGAAAGAGAGATATTTTTCATGTTTTGTAGCTAATTCTGCTCATAATGTTTGGGTGGTCTTAGCAGTTGGGTTTGGGGCCTGGCAAGTTTGAAGTTCCTCCTTCGCTGTACCATCCCTTGGATGAACCGAGCCCGCTCGGTTTGCATCTAAAAAAAAGTCCATCTTTTTTGGATTTGATCCAAATGAAGCTATCTGAAGAAAACTCTGTTAAATTGGCTACTCTAGGCAAGAGAGGTCACAAGGAACTACCGCTTCCGGTGCTTCAGATAAGCTCAAGGCTATGAATTTCCCGGCTTCCCTTCTAAGGATTGGGACTTGGGAGGTATAACCCACAATTTTCTATGGACTCTTGTTTTCCAAATTGGACAGTTTTTTTTCTGTATTCAATTTTATTTGATGCTATATGCTTTGATGTTGATTTGAAGTTTTATTGATTTTGGGTTGCAGTATAAGTCAAGATATGAAGGAGATCTAGTGGCAAAGTGTTATTTTGCAAAGCATAAACTTGTGTGGGAAGTCCTTGATGGTAGTCTAAAGAACAAGATGGAAATTCAGTGGTCAGATGTTGTTGCTCTCAAGGCAAACTACCCAGATGATGACCAGGGACTTTGGATGTTGTGGTAATATATTGTTTACATATTTTTGTGTAATTCTTTTTTCTATAAAGGAATTACAGTATTTCAAAATAATTATATGCTATGCTTTTTTTGGGGTCTAATGCTATGGTTTCTTACGATAGATTAATATTATTTTCTGGTGCAGCTGGCTAGACCGCCTCTTTTCTTTAGAGAGACCAATCCACAACCTAGAAAACATACCTTGTGGCAGGCAACATCAGATTTTACTGCCGGGCAGGCCACTTTAAACAGGTTAAATATCTAACCTTGTAGTAATTCATAGAGTTACTGAAATTTATAAATGGCTTTGAGCATGAATCTTTGTCACAATGTTTCCAGTTTATAAAATAACATCAGTGGTGTGTAGTTTACTATATTATAAACTGTTAAAAAAAAATTTATTATAAGCAAGTAAATCTTTGTTGCCAACTAGAATGATGAGGTCAAAATTATTTAAAGTACAGAACAATTATATCACACAAATAATCTCCTCAGTCATATCTTGCCATAGTGCAACATGCTAGATATCATTTTCCCCTTTACGATATATTTTAGAACAGCACGATCTCAGCAATTCCACTGGTTTACCTGTCTGTCTCCCCCACTTGTAAAATTTGGAAACACATGCGTATGTGCTTAATAACTGGCACAAGCTAAAGTTGGGGATTGTATTTTACTTGCTCAAGTAGTAAGAGGTTTCTCGTTAGCAATCAAATGTTAGAAAATATATTATATTACCTTTATAGAAGATATCGAAACATATATCTGTTGAATTTTCTGGGGCTTTAAATGATTGGAATATAAGGAACATACAAAGATGCACATCATATGCCACAAAAAAACAAAAAAAACAGAGTAGTTCTAGAAATTATGGTTCAAGCAATCCTTATAAATGCTTTTGTAAGACTTGAAGTTTTACAAGGTTGATTGTAACTTATTATGCATAATGTTTCTAATTGGTATTGTCTGTGTTCCAAATCTTTAATGTGATTTTGTCCTTTGTGTTGTTTTAGGCGCCATTTTCTGCAGTGCCCACAAGGCTTGCTTTTTGGCAAGCATTTTGAAAAGCTTATTCAGTGTGATCCTCGTCTCAACTTCTTAAGCCAACAGCCAGAAATTGTGTTAGAATCTCCATTTTTCGATGCTAGAGTTACAGTATCAGGCGACCCTGATGAATATGGACGTCGGTTTGGTCCAAAAAATGAGGAGGGGCCTGCTATATTTGGTTTGCAGGATTCAGCATCACCTTCTGGAACTCACTCGCCACCATGTAAAGATGAACAAGATTTTCTTGGTAGAGGTCCTGAAAATTATTCCCAGGAAATTTCTTCTCCTAGCTCAGGTAAATCTGCAAACGATAAAACGAGTTACTGTGGTAGATATGGTCATAAATAGTTAACCATGCATCATCTTTCTTTATTGTCAAAGCTCATTGATATAACAATTGAAGCCTTCATCTTGTATTATTAGGAAGTTGCTAAATTTCTTTGCTAAAAAAATTTGCACACCTCCGAAATTTCAGAATCCCCTTGTTGAACGGACTGTTCATCCACAATTAATCCCATGTCCCAATCTTCCATGACTTGTATTTTCATCTTATGTTTTTGGGCTCAAGATTTCATTCCTATGTAATTTGGTTCTGTTTTCTTGCTTTGTCAAAATATTGAGTCAGAAGCAGTCAATAATCATTGTGCAAATAACTTGAACAGTTATAGAATCACTTGCTGATTCCTTACACTAGAAATTATTTTGTGGGTCCAATTTGAAACAATTAGTCAGAAACTGAAAATTATTTGTGAATGAAGTCCATTTATCAGTGTCCCTTTGGTTTGATAAGCCTCATCTACAGTAGGCCTCTGGTGCTAAGGTTAAGATGGATTAGGACTTAAAACTAGCACTTGAGATCATAAAATGAAAAGCATTATTTAACTGACTCGAATCTAAATCATACTGAACATAATACTTGCTAGCATTCTCCTATCATGCCGACTACGTCTAGTCAGCATTTGGTGGGGTGTGAATAGAACTCCCCTTCACACTTATTTTTTAGAGGAATCATGTGAGTAACCGTCATATCAAAAAGAGCTGTCTTTCATGACGTGATTTTTTTTTCTTTTTTTTTTTTCTTTTTTATTTTTTTGGCGAAGTTTGATGTTTGTGATATAAAGTCTGGCACAAATGTGAGACCATAGCTAGTGGGACAATTTGCTACGACCTCTTAATCTGTCGGATTGGTGTCAGATGAATGTTGTCAATGTTTGCTCAACTTAAGCACGTGGCCTTCTTGTATCTGGTTTATCAGTTCCACTATGTCACATAAACCTGTTTATCCTTATTCTATGAATATTTACTCCATATTTTATGGTGCGGAAGTATTACAATTGAGTTTGGTATGGGCACTGCATCACATTTGTTGTGAGTCTAAATTGTCTTCTATTTGTAGTGATGGACACCCCTGCAATTGATAAAATTGGGAGCTTTGGAGCTGAAACCTCAAAGACGCCCAGCAATTTTAATCAAATGAAAGTTCCTGGACTTCCCATGTCGATGTCAATGAGCGATTTCGTAAGCCACATTGGACAATGCATTTCTGGAAAGATATCTGGCAAGGAGCAACCTAGCAGAGATGTTTTGGAGGAGATTACTCAATACTTGTTCAATGACTCGCAATTCACCTTACCCTCAGATGAGCAATACGTCATGTCAAGGGTCAATTCCCTTTATTGCCTTTTGCAGAAGGATCCTTCTACAACACTAAACTTGCAAGCCAAAACTGATGACTGCTTTGATGTAAATGGTAATGGGAAAACAGCTGAAACTAACTCCGCATCTGCATCAGCTTATGAGAGTAAGGTTTCAGATGGTTTTCTTGCACCTAAGGACGAGTCCAATGAAGGTAAGTCCAGTGCTGTTCCAAATGATGATGACAATAAGCAGGAACTGACAATGCCAAGAAGGGACTCATTTGGGGAGCTTCTTCTAAATATTCCTAGGATAGCATCCCTTCCTCAGTTTCTTTTTAACTGGTCATAAGTTTATGATATTTAATCAAGAAAGAGAGTAGTCATCTACGGCCCTCATGTAGTCCTGTACAAAAACATAGAAATCCATGTCGGTTCTCACATCTGTGAATACAACAGTTGCAGGTTGTTCCGAAAACGTGTACAGCTTAGGGATTCAGAAATGTATATTGATGAAGAATCCTAATACGTTGATAACGTAGATCTGGTTCCTGCAAACTGCCTTAGTCCCTCTGTGTTTTGTTCAACCTTTGTGTATAATGATCAAGTGTTCTTTTATAGCCATGTGAGTTTTGTGAAGACTTTTAGTCTTGTCGTCTGTGAATATTTGGGAAAATAAATCAACAACTTGGGCGATACCAGTTGTGTACGCTGTTGTGCTCATAGGTTGATTTGATATTATTAACCAGCTTGCCATGCTGCTCCTTAAGACTACAAACCAAAATACTTCAAACCGTTTATAGAATGAAATGTTGTTTGATTCTTTGACAGTAAAGACTAAACTATCCAAGACAAATATAGGTTCAATATTTACTTTGGTATACGACTTTTGCAAGACTCACAATTTTATAATAGGCATGTGCAAGCATTGGCACTGCATATTATATATGTGCATCTCTTATTACTTCTACTCTCTCCAACCAAATGTACAAAAAGAATTAAAGAAACCAAATAAAGAAACAATTATGGTGCGTTGGGGCCTTCATCATCCACGGGGTCATCTTCTCCCAGCATGTTCATTAGCATGGTGACCTGGTCTTGCAGCATTGCATTTTCTCTCTCCACATCCGACCGTTTGCTTCGCTCTTGCAGGAGCTGAAGTTGCAAGTGTTCTAGGCACCTTGCATCCTCTTCCAATTGCTCATTTAGCCCATCAATTTCCCTATCCTGAAGAGTTAACCAAAATAGAAGCTCAATTTATTGCAACCATTCTTTTTTTTTTTTTCTCTAATAGAGGAGAAAAAGGTGAGGTGTTTAGAAATTACACCTTTCTGTTCATTTCCTGCACAGCGATCCTCCGCATACTCTCAACCACGTCAACATTGACTAGCTTTCGCTTTTTTCCAATCAGCCACCCCTTAGGATAGGTTGTGGCATCAAAATCTGGCGGAGGAAGTATGGATTCGGCCGACGGTCGCTTCCCATTGATATTTGTTATAGGTTCTAAGGGTTCAAAAAGAGCCTTTCGACGTTCAGAAAGCTCAAGTGCTGGAGCTAAGTCCTGCATCTCCTCCTCAGTGACGGGCTCTTCCTGTTTGTCGGGAGTATTATTAGCAGTATCTTCTGTTATCTTGTCTACATTCCTCCCGCTAGCTGTGGGAAACAAGTTCACTTTCTAGTGCTATTGAATTTAGAGATAGAAGCAGCAGATTTGTACAATAAGGAGGCACCAAAAGTTCAAACCACAATGGATATGTAGGATGAGAAGGCACTGACTGATATGTGGAGTCATTTCACTCCACAAAATTGAGGAAGTATAGAATACATGCATACCATGCATAATTGCAGCCATGTCCTACAGTTCAGTAAAATGATGATGGAAGAAATGCAGTTAAAGAGACAGATGAAATTTGACACTTGGCATTTTCTTAATAAAAGAAAAACCCTCAAAGCTAATTTGGCCTCGTTTGGTGGCTCGACCTAAACTGGATATTTCAATTAAATTGGGATTGTCTACCGTTGTGCTGTCAACTTACAAATGCTGGGACTGGACTTCCTTCCATCCTTCTTAAAATAAATAAGGTGCTTGGCCAAAAGGCGATTAATTAACGACTAAATCAAAGATGAACCTAGATGATAATACAATATCTCTGTTGCCAAGATTTCAAATTGGAAACTGAAATGGATGATTTGTTCGACAGGGGGAGGATATAATGTAGCAGATAAATAAAAAATCCAATAGAACCTTACAAGTAAAAAAGGTTGCGTAAAACAGGGAACAGGAACAGGAGAAAGGGTTTTTCCTCTTCCCCAGCCACAGGAGGAAATCACACTTCCAGTGCAATCATGCATCCCAACCAACAAGACACTTGAAAAAGAAAAACAAGAAAAGAAGACAACAAAAAAGGTTCATATTATAATACTGAGCAAAGGTTGGTAAAGCGTCACATCATGAACAAGTGTAAACAGAAGAACTTCTACAGATTTTCATTTTCGTTTCCAAAGAATTGGGAACTTGAAACCTAGTGCCAAATTATGAGCAGTACCCAAAAACAAAAATTAGCACAACAATGCAATCAGATTGTTTTTTTTTTCTTTTTTTTTCGGTCAAGTATAATAATTCGAAGATGCCAGCCGAAAAAAAAAAGAATGAAAACGAAGAAATGCAATGCCATAGGATCAGGAATAATAAGGTTTAGATTAGAAATTTGCAATTAAATTTGGATGAGACATAGAGCCCATACCACATGTAGCATTCAAACTTGTCCATACGCCAAGACCAGAGAAAAGTATGGTCGCATTTTTCTATGAAATAAATAGTATGGTCACCTTTGGGTAAATTAAAAATTAGATATGCTGTGCTGTGTATTCAAAGTCAAGAAAAAAAAAAGACTCTTTGGAAAAAATAAAAACAAAACTAAAGGCCAAGAGTACAGCGTGAAAACAACAGAAGATTATGGGCCAAAAATGAAAAGAAAAATATAATTAAATACATATAATTATGAGAGAGAGAGCAATTTAAGCAAACCAACCCCAGCAAAGTAACGTATGAGCAAAGTCAGCACCTCCTAACAACAGTTTTATTTTACGTCTCTCTCTTCTCTCTCTCTCTCTCTCTCTCCGTGTTAATTTTTTAATCCCTTTAATTATAATAGAAGTTTTAGTGACAGCTCAAAATTGTTTAGAAATGATAATATGATCAAATGAGAGGGAGATGGAATTATGCTGGAATTTAGCTTCAAAATGTTAAATAAAATTTTGGGAAACCATGCAATAAGCCTCAAGAACATCCATAGGAATTATGATAGCTATTAAGTTGTACATAATTGGGTAGGTGGGTATGTCTTAAATCATGCAAACATCACCAAAAACAAATCTCAAATTATTCAAATGAATTGGTGAACTCTCAATTGGGGAAATTTAGAGAAAGAGAGAGAGTGAAAGAGAAACAGAGGAGCTATATATTATACTTACTACCTGATCTCTTTCTGGGTTTCCAATCAATCCTTGTGGAAGAGAGAGGAGCAAATCCTTCCAAAGCTCCATCAGCCTTCTTCCCATCTGTAATCTGGCCTTCCATGGAACAGAAATTAACAAGAAGAAGAAGAAAGAGAAAGAGCTTCAATTAAACCCCCACCTTAACTTGGTTTCTGATTCCTTAAACAAGAGAGAGAGAGAGAGAGATTTTTTCTAGTTGTTGGGTTGCGTTTATTTCAGCATTTTTCTTGTTCTTTTGATTTATGTTCCCTCACCTAGAAGAGAAGACCGAGGAGATAAAATGTTGGGTCGATCAACACAACGAGGGGACCATGTGGGTTTTTTGACGGTTGAGATTTGGCATTTGGTGGAAGATTTGAGGCTAACAGTTGTCCCTTTACTGCAATTGGGTCCCTCTCATTTTCTTGCATGGTTATAATGTTTTTTTAGTACTTTTTATTATATAATATTTTAACAAATTATATGAGAGGGGTGTCAATTTGGTTTACCTGTTTTTTATTCCCATGTTTGTTTTTCAAGTCCTCCCACAAATCTCAGCCAAAACCTATCAGAATTTAAAACGAGAAAATGTTTTGTTTCTCTTTGTTTCTCTAGAGAGAGAGAGAGAGAGAGAGAGACAGCATATCCATATCCTTATGTGCGTGAGCATTTTTCTTCAACTATGCTCCTCACTTTGATGATTGGGCCCTCTATATTCAAAGGGTTGGATCTATGGACTTTGGGCTGGTTTTGGGTTTGATTTTGTGGTTTGTGACACAGCAGGACATCAGTTCCCTTGAAATAGATACATATGGGATAAACTATGGGGCTTCCTGGGTAATGAAGGACTTTTTTGGAACAGACTATGCTTAGGAATTGTTTTGGATTAGTGTGGCTTGGTCTAAGTTAAATAAGATTTGTCCTATGTTTAGTATATGCTTGGACTAGGATTATATATATATATATATATATTTTGCCGACCAATAAGAAGATGACACGTGGAAAATGAATATTTCTTAGGTAAACTAATAATACTAATTAAATTCTATTTAATTAGGGAAATTATCTTTAATTTAAGATAGGAATATCTTCCTAAATCAAGGAACCAATTTCCACCAAATCTCTTGGAGCAATTCCTATAATCTTTTTGGGGAAAGAATCATCCTAACCAAATAAGGATTATTCTCCCAAAACCCTAGCACATAAAGAGACATAGCTACACAAGACATTCAAGGTAATTCTAAATTCCTCTCTAATTCCAAAAACCCTAGAAAATCACACACACACACACACGCACACACACTATCTCTCTCTCTCTCTCTCTCTCTCTCTCTCTCTCTCTCTCTCTCTCTCTCTCTCTCACCCTTTTTCCTCACATGGCTAAGTGCCACCACATATGGCTCCAGCCACTCGGCTCTCCTCATGAGAGAAAACTCTATCCATTTTAGCTAGTGTCGTATCTTTATCGAGATCCAATTGAACCAACTTAAGCATCTGATGGCCTTCGGGCAACACCCCATGAGTGTGGTCTATTTACTCATATTTATTTCACAGGGATCGAGGAAGAAAGCGAAGGAAGATCGAAGGTCAAGGAATCAATATGCGAATATTCCCCATTTGCTCAAACATTTTGGTGTTTTCATTGAAAGCACGAGGTATACTCAAAACATGCTCTTGAATCAAAGGAATATGTTTCCTTCTTTTCATCGCTCAACAGAAGCCTTCCAAACAATCATGGTTGGAAGCACGTGAACAAGAAGTTAGGCTGCCGTAACAACCCAATCCATGACAGACTCAGGTCACCACAACATCGTGGCTCCTGGCACCGCAGCTACTGCCACAGCCCTAGCTGATCGCGATGTGTGCCGCCACTCCTCCACTCGGTCTCGCGACCCAGAACACTTACCAGACACTTGCCGCCGTGCCTCCTCACAGTCCCGTGGCTGCCACGACTCTGTAGCCACATAGCTACGCCGCCAGATAGAGCAGTCGCCTTCCACTCGGCCTCACGGCTAGATTTGATGCCCTCTACCACAATGGTGCCGCTGCGCTCTGTCCCCGAGATCGCCGCTCATGACCATCTTGGTGCCGCATCCAACTTGAGCTTCGTTGTGGAACAACTTCTTTCATTCCCTCATTTGCCGTCGTGCTCAACGTACGCTCCTGTGTACACCTCTAGAGAAACCTAGCCCGTGTGCAATTGGGCTCTACACAATTTTCTCCTCCTGTTCCACAAAGTCAAGTATACATCAGTCTTAAAGTTGACCAGCTAGCTCAAAGAGCAGACTACCAAACCAACTTCGTTGGACAGCTTCTCAACCAGATTGATTTGGTCCGAGACGTTGGCCTTAGACCACATGACAAAGAGAGGATGATGAATGAAGGCACCTATATGTAGTTTGAGAGGTCTCATGCAAGTCAAGTAAGAGCAAGCAGACAAGGAGAAAGACAATAGCGTGCTCAGCATGTTAGCATGTCACAAGCATTTGTGAGCCCCGCTCAAAGTAGATCAAGTCTCCAATTAAGATTAAGTCCAAAGATCAATGTGCACGAGAGGTTGGGCCCACGATTTGATGCTCACGCTCGCCTGGGCTTGTAGAGAAGTATTCATGCGAGACTAGGCCCCCGAGGAGATCAGCCTCATGAGAATCTCCATGAAGTACGAGAAGAAAGATGCTCACCTGCTCGATCCAAAGGAGCTAACTCACGATGACAAGCTACAGTGGGTCGCTCGTAAGCTCAGTCCACCAACACATCGCGCAGGGAAGACGGTCAAGGAGATTTGCTCAGTAGAGACAATGATGAGGTAAACCAGCAACGCCTGCATAATGGAGGGCATCGATGTGAATCGCAGGTCATGTGAACAGAAGATGTCAAAAAACTCGTGAATGACCGACTTTGATACTTGAAGATTGGAGGCAAAGATGTTATATGCAAGGAAGTGGACCAAGTGAACTCTTCACCATTCACCACCAAGATCGAGCAAGCTGCTCCACTAAAGTGATTCTCAATGCCTTCTTTCACACACTTCAAAAGAGATTCCGATCTCAAGAGTCATTTGAAGCACTTTAAAAGTGTTATGATTCTTTACAAGGACCAGGATGAACTTATGTGCAAGGTGTTTGCAATAACCTTACGAGGAGCAGCCCATGATTGGTTCCATACCCTCCTCCGGCGATCAGCACCTCAAGGAGCTAGCTTTCATCTCACCAAAGAGAGAAACGCATGACAATTGCTAAAAGCGTCCTAAAGGAGACGTAGGCCAAAAAAGCTACCATTTAAAAAGTGTCATAAGGGAGACGCTAGAAGGCCGCCATAAGCATCCTAATTGAGCAAATCATACACACATGTATCCTCTGTGGAGCTGGGCTTGTCAACCTTTGGACCAGCTGTTCTTATATCCGAAGAACCCTTCGCCCCCGCAGACAACTCTCTACCCTTTTTAGCTATAACCATCCTTACCTCCAAAGGATTCAACGACGCTGAATTAGCTCTATGCTTGATTGCTTGTGGTTCGACAAATGGATCGCGATTGTTAGATATAAGAGCAGTCCTCCTAGTTCGATCCTCATTCCTTGACCAGTGCAGACGACTCGAACTTCAATGAGGAATGTCAGCAGCCCTTTGTTTCTCGGCAGGAAAACTGGTTCAAGACAGACTTCTTTGCAGGGTAGATTGCAGGTTTTGAGCTTGTTAGTTGGAGACTTAAGAAGAATGTCCTAAACATTTTGCATGCCACTAATCTTTTTGCTATTCACGCCGACAAGGTGCTTGACCCTAGCAGACGACGGAGAAGCAGCTCCCACTTAAGTCTTCTCAACAGACGAGACCTCTCGAAGAAGAAGACTTAATCATAGCAGAAGAAAGTCTCGGCTTTTTTCTTAGTGGAGACACATCTCTTGCTTGCAAGGTTGCAGCTTTATCTTTGGAGGACTTAACCCGTTCGGCTAACTAATCATTCGAGTCTGAGCCATACTGCTTCCATCTCTCAATATCTTTGGCAGGGGGCAGACCATCAGCCTTTTTCCGATACTTGCTCAACAGCCAACATCATTTTCAAAACATTGTGGGGATGTTCAGGCTCCGGCAGATCGTAGCCATGTTCGATTCGAGATCCAGTTTCTTGCTGATATCATTCTTTACAAGCAGAAAACAGAAGTCAGTTAGTCACACATCAAAGAATTCAAATAAAATTAAAGCAGATCAATAAAGTATGACAGACCATTGCCAACCTCACCTTCCCACCTTCCGCTCACCTCCAACACATAGGCATGCCACAAAGTACGCCCCACCTTAAAGAAGTAAAAAAACAACTGCACCATCAAATCCATCTTAAAAAAGTGGTTCAGATGATCAAAATAGATTATCGCTCGGTAGACATTTGGAGTATATTGGCTTGTGGCACACTCCATGACACAAAACACCTTCCTGAAGAACTTCGATAATGGGAATGTGAAGCCCAATGAGAAGTAGAAAGGATGGAATGTGATAATCTTGGCATCCAGATCATTTGGACCCACGCGAGGTACATTGTTAGTTAAAGGCGCTGCCAGCCTGACATGCACATCATCAAGTATGGCAGAAGCATAGGTGGCGCGCTACTTCTGAAAGTGAGCATCGGTCATGACACAATGCAAATTCGTCACAATTCTTTTCTTGTACACCTTGGAACCACCCACAAGTACAAAGGCACTTGTGAACTCGGTGATCAACTACTCTCATCAGAAGACAAGATCTTTGAATAGCTGCAAAAAGGGAAGAAAATTGCAAGTCCAATAGCATGTCAAACCCTAAGTTGCGGCAAAAAAAAAGGGCATCAGATACGAGTCGCTGACAACGACTGACAAATGCCGTAGGAGCAGCCTAGACCTCGCAAGCGCCAGTGCCATACCACCTCATGACGTAGTCCAACTCATATCAAGGTGTAGACTTCGTGGTCTCGGTTCCAGTGCTACCAAAAAAAAGTACGACATGTGGAGAAGGAATAAGAAGACAACATGTGGAGAAGGTATATTCCTTAGGTCAACTAATTACCTTAATTAAATCCTATTTAATTAGGGAAATTATCTTTGATTCAATAGAGGAACATCTTCCCAAATCAAGGAACCAATTTCCACCAAATCTCTTGGATTAATTTCTATTATCTTTTTGGATAAGAATAATCCTAACCAAATAAGGATTATTCTCCCAAAACCCTATCATACAAGGAGTCTATAAATATATGGCTACACAAGGCATTAAAGGTAATTCTAAATTTTTCTCTAATTCCGAATATATATATAGAGAGATTTTCTATTTAAACCCCACACTTCTCTTAGTTCACCATGTTCTAAGTTCACCCCAACTTTTAATTTAAATTTTCACAATTTCTAATAAACCCCACTATCTTCCCAAACTACCCTTAAATACACCACAAGCTGAAAAAATAAGAAATAAAAGAGATTTTCTATTTAAACCCCACAAGCTACCTTAGAGGAGAAAATACATTCTGAGCATGAGAAACAGTAAGTATTAAATTAATTTTTTGATGATATTTCAGAGTCTTATTCATTATCTGTTTTCAAGTACATAAACATACAATTTAAATCTTAAGTCTGCAAGCTTAGCCCATTCATGTTTACACTGAAAAACTTCACATGGCTTGTTTGACATTTGAATAATTGTCCTTAAAAGAATTCCTTCAAGTTTCAAACTGATATAAATCGTTGTTGCTTCCTATTCTTCCTAGAGTTTTGCAGTGCACTGGTTTCATTGTTTAATCGCACAACACATTCATCATGCGTTATTTGAGCTTACTTTATACTTGTTAATTAAAGGTGTCCTTTCACTTGGTAAACTATGCTTAGAGATGACTTACTTCCTTGCAGGCAGAAAATTCTTGGCCAGCATACACATTGCTGCAAATGTGACTTGGTCCAAGGGCGCAGTTATGTGGAGATTGCATATACACGAGGTAAGTTCTTTCTTAAGTTACCTGTTCAAAGTAACTTTGTTTTGTTATTATTTTAATGCTTCAATTCTTACCAAAAACATGCAATGAATGAAAGGTTGTACATGTACCTTGAGAACAACTGACAAGACCTCAGAAGCATGTCATTAGCTTAATGTTTATTCAAAGAACTAGTGTTGCAATTTTATATAAGAGCTATGGCGGTTTTGGGTTTGCTGGATCACTAGACGTTAATCATAGCAATGGGACAAAAGGGATGAATAATAACTTTGAAAAATATGCTGGTAACTCAGGTGAGACCACATTTGATGATCAGTCTATTGCTCTACAACAACAAGCAAGTCAAGTTTTTGATAGCAATACAGGTCATTCCAGTTATCATGGAAGGAATGAATTTCAGTTCAAAGAACATAATATATCTTTGATGGATTCTGTAAGTAACTCTGGTTCTTCTCATCCTTCTGTTACAAAAATCTCACCTTAGAACTCTGTCAGCACATTACCAAAATATCATGTATAAATTTTAAATCAAAAATTAAAACAATCAAGCAATCAACAGCCAAAAGTACCCCAAAAAAAAAAAAAAAAAAGCAATCAACAAAGGGAAGAGAATAAGATCATTACAACGAAACAATCAACAAGTCTTTCCATCAGCTTCCGCGTAGATTTCAAAGAGGTAGGCTCGTCAATGTTTTACGTCTTTAAAAGAGAAAAGTAATCTGGCATAGGATGTAGAAGAGTTTGTATTTTTCTAAAACTTAATTTGAAGAGTTGTGGGGTGTGTGTATAGATGTACTAGGGTTAAGTATTAAGTTAGATGACCTTTTTTGTCTTTTTACACAATAATAAAACTTACAGCTTAATTATTTAAGTATTGGGGTAAACTAAGAGAAGTGTGGGGTTTAAATAGAAAATTTATATATATATATATATATATCTCTCTCGCCGTCCCCCTCTCTTTACACTCTCCCTCACACGGCTCTGGGCACCCTACTCTCCCCGTGAGAGAAAATTCAATTAACTTTGTCTATTTTCGTATTTTTATCAAGATCCAATCGAACTAACTTAGGTATTGGAGGGCCTTTGACCAACACCCCCCGGGTGTGGTCCGTTGACCTAGATTTGTTTTACAGGAACCAAGGGAGAAGAAAGAGAAGGAAGATCGAAGATCGAGGAATCAACCTGTGAATTTCCTCGTATAGAAATTTGCTCAAAAGATTCAAGTCCTCATGGTGCTCATGTGTGACTTCCCCCCGCCCCCCCCCCCCCCCCCCCCCCCTCCCCCCCACCCCCCTCTCCAAACTTCAGAAAAAAAAAAAAAAAAAAACTAGGAAACACATTATATATGTGGTCTTATGGGATTTAAGTGTTGTGCTTTTCACCTTGGATAAACTGAAATTCAGAAATACACACTCCACAACACAATCATAGTAGAACAAATAATGTAAACAAGGAATAAAAATAGTGCACAAGAGATTTAACGAGGTTCAGCAAACTCTTGCCTACGTCCCCGGAGAGATGATTTCTTCACTATGAGAATAACACCAGTACAAGATATGTTTGAGTTAAATCAACATAACCCAAAACCCAACTACCCTTGTACACAACTCACAGTATTTCCCAAGAACCTTTCTCTCTCTCCCACAAAGATCACTCTCTGTTTTTCCTCTCACACCCGTGTATCAACCTTTGCATTCCACTCATCAAAATGGCACAGCTGCTGCCCTTTTAATAACCCATAAAAGCAATGGTGCTGGATGCACGTTAATTCTCCACTAGCTGAGTGAGAACAAAGTAGGCAGCCCACTATCCTATGTCCTTTGAATTCTTTTTGAACATGCCTACTGCACTAAAAAAAAAATGTTGCACTAGTTTAATACTATAATATTTTCACCAACTTTTAACAATTTCCACCTTGGTGAAAATACTATACAAACTAATACCATATTATACTATTGGCCTTTACAAAACACACCAGCTACACAACACATGAATCAACAAACATGGTCCCATCTCCATTCATGTTATACGGCCAATAAACATGTGTAGCTGCACCAAGCTACTTTTCTACATAGCTTCAGAGGAGGGTCTCGATGCACCCCCATCTTCATCAACAGGTTTTATTCCCTCACCATTGTCTCTACCCTGAAAACAAATCAGCGCTTCTTGTTTCCAGCAACAATCCATCGAGTTCATCATGGTAATACCATCCAGACAATATAAACCATCACACTTTCTCCCTTTCATTATGACCATTCCACCACTCGTGATTTCCATGGCTCCTCCTGCAACAAAATATTTGCATCCCAAAGAGTCCAATCTTCCAAGAGATATTAGATTCTTTCTCACCTTTGGTACATATGCCACATCGCCTATTGTGCGCACCACTCCATCATACATCTTTATTTTGACAGTTCCAACTCCCTTAATTTTACAAGGGTGTCCATCACCCATAAACAGGTCACCGCCCTTACATGCATGGAATGTGTCAAAATAATTTTTCTTGGAGCAAACATGCATAGTACAACCAGAATCTAAAATCCAAACATCACAAGGAGAAGTATTTTCACCTTCGGATACCGTGAGGACAAATCCGAAATCTTCTTCTGCTACATAAGAATTTCCACTCGAACCAGCATCATCATTTTTCTTCCTCAAAGGACAAAATCGTTTGATGTGACCAAATTCTTTGCAATGGTAGCACTGCACACCCCTCTCTCGTGTAATAGATCTGAGCCTGTTCTCCTTCTCAGATTTACCATCAAATTTCCTTCCGTGATTCCCACCTTGAACAGCTAATGCAGTCTCATGCCCATCATCTCTGGTCCTTTTCTTCTGTATATCATGGGACACCAATGATGTCTGCACCTGTTCCAAGCTCACTGTATCTTTACCATACAATAAAGTTGTAACAAGATTTTCATAGGAATCAGGAAGTGAGGTAAGAAGTATGAGGGCCTTATCTTCTTCCTCAATTTTAACATCAACTTTCCGCAGTTGATCTATGCATCCGTTGAACACGTTCATGTGGTCCATGAGATTCCCGCCTTCCTCCATCTTCAGCTTGTACAATTGCCGCTTCAGATGTAACTTGTTGGTTAAGCTCTTAGCGATATAGAGCTTCTCCAACTTCTCCCACAAAGCAGGAGGAGAATCCTCATCCATAAAATTATTTATGATATTATCAGCAATACAATGTCGTATTGTACTCACACACCTCGACTCCAACTCTTCCCACTTATCATCTTTTATTCCTTCAGGCTTTCCATCTGCTCCCTTCAAAGGTCTAGCCAAACCTTGTTGGACCAGGAGGTCCTTTACTCTTCTCTGCCAAAGAGTAAAGCTGCCTTTCCCATTAAACTGCTCAACTGAAAATTGCAAATTGCTTGCAGTGCTCATGGTGGACAAATCTGAATCTCACACGAACCAAAGAGCTCTGATACCACTTGTTGTGCTTTTCACCTTGGATAAATTGAAATTCAGAAATACACACTCCACAACACAATCATAGTAGAACAAATAATGTAAACAAGGAATAAAAATAGTGCACAAGAGATTTAACGAGGTTCAGCAAACTCTTGCCTACGTCCCCGGAAAGATGATTTCTTCACTATGAGAATAACACCAGTACAAGATATGTTTGAGTTAAATCAACATAACCCAAAACCCAACTACCCTTGTACACAACTCACAGTATTTCCCAAGAACCTTTCTCTCTCTCCCACAAAGATCACTCTCTGTTTTTCCTCTCACACCCGTGTATCAACCTTTGCATTCCACTCATCAAAATGGCACAGCTGCTGCCCTTTTAATAACCCATAAAAGCAATGGTGCTGGATGCACGTTAATTCTCCACTAGCTGAGTGAGAACAAAGTAGGCAGCCCACTATCCCATGTCATTTGAATTCTTTTTGAACATGCCTACTGCACTAAAAAAAACATGCTGCACTAGTTTAATACTATAATATTTTCACCAACTTTTAACATTAAGAGGTCAACATTTTAAAACTGGCTAGTCTGAACAAATTTTGAGTCGCTTCATATTAAAGTAAACAGAATCCAGTTGTTGAAGATATATTGGGGAGTTAAAGAAAGAGGTGGTTGTCCAAATAAATGAAAGTAGAGATTGCTTTAATATTTTGGGTTTCACAGTAAAATCAATGGTTGTTTAGGTAAATCTACTGAATTGGGAAAATGAGAGGCATTTTGAAACATTTTCAATTTGTGTTGGGTGTCCAAAGAAAACTGCAAAATTCTTAAAATTTTAGCAAGGGTGTTTAGATAAATTGGGCGCCCAGAAATGTCCATACATTTGATCGGTTGGTTTGAAAATTGCAATACACATGTCTCAGTGTTTCATTATCACGATTCATGACGTGCTTAAAGAACTTCTGCATAAAGTTCATTTCCTAGGTCAAACATTAAAGCCAAGATAAATAGGAATAGGTATTGAAATATAAAATTTTTGTCTGGAACAAAATTTCGGATTAGATTGGATAACTCACAGCCACATTTTGTTCACCAATTTGAAGTACTTTGGTTATTTTATGCCAACTATAGTTCTGAACTGAATACGGCCATGTTTGGAGCCTAGGATTATATTTCATTGGATAACTTAATAAATTCAAGGTATGTAGTTTAAGTAAGAAATGAAGCCCAACTTCCACATTTTGTCCAAATTTGAGAAAGGGGGATCTAGTCGGGGGTAGGGTAGGGAGGTCTGGCTTGAGAAGGGTGTTTAGGTTTTTTAATTTTTCATTCCTTGAACATTTTTTATTTTAATTTTTTATTTTAGATTTAAAAAAAAACATGACTCACGTGCCAAGCACATAATATTTTTATGACGTCCAAGTCCTCAATTGGCTAAAAAAAAAGAAACCTCCCAGGTAAATCGAAGCTAGCGTGATAGTTCATGAGGCAAAACAATAGTTTACCCTTAAATGATACTATAGTGAGCTGGTACTGGTGTGCATAATCACTTGCAAAAATTGTCGTCATAGTGTGGTATTTGCCGCTAACCATGCAAAATTGTGACATGAGGATGAGCAGAGGTAGGGAATGCAATAAGACAGCAGGAGCATGATAGCTGATATAATACTTAGCCCTAAAACTTTAAATTCTAGAACCCTGTGGTGGCAGGATATGACGAAAACTTTAGGTTCATACAATGGCAAAAGCACAGCATGCAGAAGTACGATCCATATTAAGGAAATGGGTTTGCTATGTACAACTTTTAATGATCTATATATTTATGGACCAAATCACCACCTCAGCCGTAAGAAAAGATTTGTGAACTTAACCTATATAGAAAAACATGTCTAAAATTTCACTAAAACCTTTCCCCTATTTTTGACTGATTCAAAACGAATTTAGAGAAAAACTGGATTATATATTTGAAAAAGCAATGCACAAGGAAGGCATGGAGGATTCAACATGTTGAACCAATCCTAGATTCAACTCTCACCGATGGCACAAGGAATGCACGGAGGATTTTTAACTTCCTCTTCAGGGGTGATAAGCCTCAAGCAGTGGTCATGAAAGGTGTGGCCACACGGTAGAACAGCAACAACTGGTCGAATAGCTGGCATGAAAACAGGGCCTTCCGGTGTGAAGGAAAGATCCCTCTTGCATATCAAACACTTGTGCCCAATTGGCTGAGTTTGAGTTTGACCAAAACCTGCAAAAGGCAAACACGTACTACCATCATCAGTGTATTGCAGTATTATCAGTGTATTACTAACTATCAAAATCACTATGGTACAAATGCAAGATGTATCAGACGCAGTCTTCCAAACTTGAAAGTATACGTTGTTGTGTCATATTATTTCAGAAATAACCTTGCTGAACATAGAATCCAAATTTGGAGGGAAAGGGTTGTCTGAGCATAAACAACCTTGGCAAACCAGACACGCCAGAGCCAGGCATGCCATGGAATGATTCTACAATTTTAAACTTGACTTGAGAAATGGAAGAATTAGGTATGAGGCACAGAAGATCCTTTTCATGGATGATCAGGTGCTTGAGAAAGTGCATTGGGAAAATAATTTGGGAAAAACAAAAAGAAACTGAAACCAAAGAATTATCCAAGGTGCCCATGCAAGCCTCACAAACAGGATCACGGCTAGACCCAACTCATTCTTCCACTCATTCTTCCAAGACATGTTCCATGAAATGTGCCACAATGGATTGAGTGGAAACTAGGACTAGAAATGGCATGACATGTCAAAATAGCCATGTTAAAACAGTAAAGAATATGGTGATAGAAGATAAGTAGGTATTGAGAAATATAAAGACAAATTAAAGAAAAGAAGTCCATGCGGAAAAAGCATCAAGCTATACCTTGCCATTTTATATGGAAAGTTGAAGCAGTCTGGGGCTGGGATGGGAGAGGTGGAGCAATCTGGGGAGACAAATGGAGCGGTGAAGCTGTCTGAGATTTTGCTCGGAGTGGTGATGCAGTCTGAGATTTCTCTGGGAGAGGTTTAGCAGTCCAAATTTTCTGTGGGAGTGGTGGAGCACTCGAGGGTTGGGATGAGAGTGGAGGAGCCATTCGGGGCAGGGGTGTGAGAGAGCGAGCATTCTGGGATAGGGTTGGGAGTGACGTAATACTTCTGGCTCTGGATCTGAGATTTGGAGCAGCCTGGGGTAGGGGTGGGTGTAATTGAGTGGTTTTGGCTTCAGATGGGACTGGAGGAACAATTTGGCACATTGATGAGAGGGAGCGAGCATTCTGGGATACGGATGGGAGTGACGCAGTACTGCCTTTGAGTCTGAGATATGAAGCAGTCTTGGGTAGGGGTTGGTGTGATGCAAAAGTTTTGGCTTGGGATGGGAGAGAGGGAGCAATCTGGGACAAGGGGGGGAGTACAGCAGTACGTCTAACTAGGGTTGGGAGAGAGGGAGCATTCTTGGATACGGGTTGGAGTGATGCAGTACCTTTGGCTTGGAGTGGGAGAGACTGACTGGTCTGGGGTAAGGGTGGGAGTAATGCAGTACTTTTGACTTGGTGTGGGAGAGAAGGAGCAGTAGGAGCTGGGACTGTCAAATCAGATGCGTTGGATAAATGTAGTGATGGAACAAGCAGGGGCAAATTTGGAGCAAATGGACCAACAGAAGATTGGGCTCTTCTCTTTTTGCGTTGAGCTCGGGAAGCCGCTGCTGGGGGTTCTTCCGCAACCCTCTTAAGAGATGTTCCAACCAAAGCACTAGAACCCTGAACATTCCTATTAAGTTTGGTAATTGGAACTTCTTCACCTAAAGTAGTGCAAGTCATCAAGAGAATAGCATAAAATTTCAGAGGCTATATTCAAGCATGGTCAAGACTCAAGAGTATAGAATTGTAACTACCAGTCATCACGGATCTAGAAAGGTCTGTAGAAGACTGAACAGCACCAATGACTTGAGGTTGACAAGAATTACCTGCAAGCAAAGCATCAAATGTGTAACAAAACTTCCCTCCATTACATAAGATTATATGTTTGTTGACCTGAGTGTCAACCAGTCGTGTCCTAGACAAATATGAGTTCTGCACAAATATTAGAATCTTGTACACAATACCTATTTATGATACCTATCAGTTATTTATATTAAGTTACACCCTAGCACAATCATCATTTTAGCCATCTACCCTGTTTTTCGATCCCTTTTTATCAATCAGCTAAAAATGAAGCCAAGTGACAGTAAAAACATGGCTATGCAAGTGTATAATATAGCTGCACACTTGATTACTACATTCAGCTAGGCCAATTCTCCTGTCTACCTATTCGTGACTTATTTTTTTATATGAGTGCCAAAACACACAGGACATTATTTTTATGAGAAATGCTCAAGATCTTATTATGATTAAAGTCCACAAAGATATTGTGTTTTCAGCCTGAATCTCAGAAAAAGGATGAACTGGTTACATATACATTCACAACTAAACATTGCCAGTTATATAGGTAGGTGGCCTTACTAGGTAGCTGGCTAAACCAGAATTTCCCTGGAACATGACCTCTTTCAGCAACTTGGGCAGCAATACCCTGGTTAGCTGTGGAAAGCTTCCCTAAAGAGAGTTGCAGAGTCAGTCAGCAGGGAAGCTACAGAAAATGGAACTTTTAGTAAATCTACTAATTGACATAAACATATAGAAGTTGCAGTAACCAACAGAAGACTGGTAACCAGCCATGCAAAGGACCTCCTGTCAAGGGCCACGAAATACATGATATTCAAAGTATATTGAGAACTTATGTTGACTATTTATGTGGGGACCCAATATGTGAGAAGTGAGAACAGAAGAAAGAGCAAGTGTGAAACGCACAATTCATTTCTTTTATATTCAATCAATATGGTAAAATAGAAGTCAAATTAGCTTGTTACGGAAATGATTATACTTAATTCTTAAGTGATATTTGGATGAGAGAAAACTTTATAACAATACAGTCCTCTCATTGCCTGTAATTCTTAAATGTGTTAATCGAGACAATGATGAATCCTGCCTCATATGGATCACGATTAACACCTAACGGTTTCAATCTAGCAAAAGAGAACCATAAATTAGTTATCCTGCACACAGTAATGTACTATGTGTCTTCCGTAACATACTTGCTAGAGTCCACACTCGTCAGACATGTGGAATGACAGTAGATCAATATAGAGCAAGTTTATACAACCTCAAGGGGTAGTGACCAAAACAGATTTGATGACCTTACTGGTAAATGTCTATGGCATCCATCCCACCAACCCCTGAAACTGGACAGCTCCAATCAATAAGAGACACTCTCTTACTTCACGGTGGTAGGCAACCTAACCATGATGTGATACTCCACCGAGTAAAGCCGAATTCTAGATTTGGTGGCGGGAAAACAATCAAAGATGTTCCATGCAGGACTTACTCCAATGGCCGAGGGATCTCATGTGGCACTAACATGCAAAAGGGGTCACTGCCCAATAAAAACTCATCCTTGAGTTCATAAAGAAAATGAAAAATAGAAAAACTTTTTGGACCCTCAAAACCTTAAGCTTCTTTTGGGTACCTTGATTTTATCACCCAAGATTCCAAGTGTGCACCACAACAGTGCTCCAACATCTCACAGTTTTGTCTTGTAGGCCATTGTTGAACATCAACAATATCAAGGCACCCATATAGAAGTGAAACTAAAACATGCAACTGGAAATTTTCATTTTCTTATACATCCAAAAAAGGATAGTAAGAATATTCCAAACTTACCGAACTCATCGTGCAGGGTAGTGCTTCGTGTGACACCAATAGGAGGAAAAACCATGGACGAATCAGAAAAGAGGTTCCTGGAAGTTTCAGATACAGTCAGACAAGTACTTGTACTCGAAGAAGGTGATAATGCCAACCCATTTGCCCTCCTCCATCCAGAATCAGGGAGCTCAGCTAAGCTGCTACTAACTGGTATGAAAGATACAGCAGGGCTGTACTGAAAACTGTCATTAGGAGGATCAATATATGCAGATCTTGTATCCCAGTTCCCCTCAACGCCAAGACAAACATTTCTGTTTCCCGGTATGAGAAAATGATGTTGGTCATCATCTTGTGGCATCTGCACAATATAAGGTGGATTCAGAATGAACCTAGAACTAGAACTAGAACTAGTATCATATATGCTGTTACATTTTAGTTAAAAGAAATCCAGCTACCCACATTGTTTTTCATCACAGCAAATCCACCCACATTGTTCTGAAGACAAGGGAAACCAGCAGCCACATCGGAGGAAGGATTCAAGGAACCTGTGTCTTCTTTTCGACCATAGAAAGTATTTGGTTGAGGAAGGGCAACCCTTCCAAAATTATTAGTGACATTTATTCCTGATCTATTAGATTTAGATAAATCCTCCGTCTTCGTGCCAATTCCCAGGGTTAGGAGACTCGCATCAAATTTGTCTGGACAATCCTCTTGAACTTCACTTGCCATGAAATTGTTATTTAGCGCAATATCTATGCCATCTATGGCATGGCATGGCACAGTATTGCTAACTCCATCACTTATGAAATTTCTTAATAGCTGAGGCCTGCCTGTATTACTATTTAGTTCTTCACTCCGCTGGATACTTTCTAAGGCTGCAGCTGAATTTCCTTTAGCAGTTACTAATTTCCTGTCAACATAAGAATTTTGAATAATGTTGACATCGGACGTAGCACTGACCACATTATCAGGAGGCACTGAATAATCAAGGCTGTGATATTGACTAAATTCAGTTTTTTTCCCTTCCAAACCAAGAAAATTTGAAACTGGGCTTGGTAGGACCGGTGTATGACCCTCCGCGTATACAGAATCATAGTCAAAAAATGGATTCTGAGAGTTGCTGAATGGAGTGACATCGGTCATTAAATTTATACCAGTCAGCGGCATTTCCATGGCATAAGAGTTAGTCGTTCCATACATGTCTCCAAAAGGAAAAAGAGAGAACGGTGTTGTGGTACATGGCATGGTTATATCATCAACTCCAGAAGCATTACGATTGTTGAGAGTCCCCATGAAGTTAGCAACTTCGTCGTTTTTAACAGGGATTTCACTTTCCTTAAGCCATTGTAATGGTGAAGTAGAGCCAGGGGGATCATCTCCATGTTTCAACATGTCATTTGCCATCTGAACAAAATCAAGTCAGGAAAAAACAGGAAAACAAGACCTTTTTAGTAGTAGATAAAAAAACGTACTGTGAATTAATATAGATACATAAATTGATTTTTGAAAAATTGACTGCAAAGCATTGTAAAAAACAAAAGTGAGGAACTTGAAACTTTCAGATCATTATAGACACAAGCCATCAAACCAGAAAACAGAGGGACTTAGGCAGATAGGATCAAAGAATGCCAGTATATTTCATTAACAGGGAATTTAGATGATTAAGTATTTTACCAAGAACAAATATGATACTTATAAACAATGAATTGAATATATACGATTTTTGTCCTCAAAGGCTACATTCTCTTACAAAATGCATTATAGAGTCCCAAACAAATGATAGTACGCAGCTCATAAACCCAATGGAAGCTCTTAATTCATCAATCAACAACATTACATCTACCCACCAAAAATATCAAATAAATATCGAATAGACCGCACACTTATAAGTCCTTCAACTGGTAATTATACAGATATTAGCCAGCCACACACCCCATTAAAACTCAAAAACCCCACAACACATACTCATTGAACTCAAAAAAGAAAAAATCAATGAAAATCCAACCCAGATATCGTTCAACGCTATTAAAAAATAGCCATATCATAAATCATACTGAAGTGAAGTCCAATTCAGAATTTCAATATCCCAAAAAACCCGGACTCTTGAGCAAAATTTTGACCAACCCAGCAACCAAAGATAGAAAAATGCACACCGGAAACAGCTAAAATCCTAAAACATCCGAACAAAATATAAATAAAAAATTCAAAAAATAGTAAAGAACAAACAAAGTAAAGACTAAGAGTGCGTGTGAGACCCAAAAACCAATACACATTGGAGCTCTTCATTGGAGGAGGAGCTAGGTTCAACCCACATTAGTAGCCATGATACTTCGAAATAAAGTAACAAAGAAAAAACATCAAAATTTGCACGAGAACAGGTTCCAAAATCAATTAACCGATAATCAAAATCTTTATCGAACTTAAAAAAAACCCCCAAAAACCAAAATCAAACTCAAAACAAGAATCATGATTGATATTTTCAAATTTTAGGGTAAAGCCAGAAGCGATTTTTACCTCTGATCACTGAGGCGTTCGCAGCGAAGGGAGCGAGATAGAAGGAGGGGTTTTTCTTTTCTTTTTTTTCTTTTCTTTTTTCGTCTTTCTTTTGGTTCAAGAGAAGGAGGAGGGGTTTTGGGTTTGGCGCTGTTTGGGAGATTTTAAAGGATTCGGTGCGGGGTCCACCTGGCTCTGACATTAAGCCACGTGGTGTATGGAGAGGTCTTCATTTGCTTTGGTGGCAGTGCTCACCGTAACAGCGTTGAGAGATAAAGTATGCAAGCCGCTAATGGGGGCAAGCCACGTCACTGGACGGTGAATGGCATTCGTTATTAAGTGACGTTTTGAGGGTACTCTTATAATTTTGATGACGAAAGAGTCCATGCGGGTTGTTGTATGGCGTGGCCAAAACGCGAAGAGTAATGGCGCAAATAGGCCTTGAAGTTCTTTCATTGGAGTTGAATTTGACAAGAATTTTATAGTGCTGCCCTTATATATATCACTTGGATCACTTCCACTTACTTGCCATGGTAAAGGGTAAGGGGAAGCAAAGGCTATTACTATTCACATAAATAGTGGCAGTCTTTGCAAAAAGTAAGGTGTGTTTCCATCCATTGTCATGACAAAGGGCAAATATTATTTACTTTTATTTATTTATTTATTTTTACCTAAACAATTAATTTAGAGAATATTTTCGGTTGCCACGTGGCATTTTTTATTATATAAAATTCTCATCTCATATTTTGGATAAATTTTTGGATAAAACTTTCGGTTGCCACATGTCCATATTTATTATAAAATTTATATCTCAAATTTCAGATAAAATTTTTGGTTGCCACATGTTCATATTTGTTAAATTCACATCTCACTCATCATGCAATTGAAATACTCTTGGTCCTTATAGTCCGACACAATTGAGTACAAGGACGACTTGATCATTGATGGAGGCGATTCCACCGAATCATGACGTGGGGGAGTATTTTCCTTCGGATGACGTAATAGTGCTATTATTTCTTACACGGAACACACCAAGGGAACTGACTGCGGGCATTGTTCTCTTGAGGAGCCATGTGTAATGGTTTCCCTTTTTTTTTTTTTTTTTTTTGCCTTGAATAATCTATTAAAAAAAATTAAATTGGAAATGCAAGAAAATATAAAAATGAATGACATTAAAATGAATAAAACGGCAATTAAATTTTTACCTCGTCGCTAAGATTTTGACCTCTTCGATTGTTTGTCCACGACCCTCCAACTTCAATGGAAGATGCCATAAGATGGTGAATAAAAATGAAAATTGAAAGTGAAGAAAATTTTGTGTAGAAAGTGAAAAATAATAAAAGGAGAAGAAAATGTATGAGGATTTGGTGTTGAAAGTGAACAATATTGGTAGGTATTTATAGAAAAAAAAAATACAAAATCTTTTTGAATTTTTTTTTCAGATTTTTTAAGTAAAAAAGAAAAGAAAAGGATAGCCGTTGGATTTGAGGGAAACAACGGTCGAAGCGACCAAAACGCGCTACGTGGAGTGTTACCATTGGTGGACATCAGGGCTAACGCCGTCATGGAGTCAGCACACGGAAATTCAAATTTTTTTTTAAAAAAAAAAACTTTGGTGCGTGCAATGCAAGAGCCAACGGTAAAAAAATTTTAAACCCAGGCGCTAGCGTCAGTTGCCTTCGGGCTCGAGGTCGGGCAACACAAGACCCACAGCTTGCCCGGACAAGCTTGGCCTGCTAGAAGCGCTCACCTGGGTTAGGCCCTATCCTGGCCTGACTAGAGGCAATGGGTGGAATCGCTCTTAGGTGAGACTCTATTTTTTAATTATTAGATCAAATTGGTTAGTATAATCTAATGATTAAGAGATATGGCCTCACCTAAAGGCCATATATAAGGCTCTCATGTTCGTTAAAAACGTTAACTCGCAATTGTATGGGCCAATTAGTAGTATAGCAAGACAAGTACAAGGTCGTACCCACAAGGACTGAGAAGTTAAAATTAGTTATGTACTTAGATTACCAAATTCAAGAAAGTAGGAGGTTAAGTCTAAAACAGAATTTAAAGTAAGAGTGATTGTAATTGTTGAACAAATGAGGCAAAACGAAGTTTCAAACAAAAGCAAAGTGAGCAAATGTAACAAAGAGTATTTTTGTAGGTTGGAAAATAGATTGGGAAACTATGGCATTCGATTCACCATAACAATTCAATTCTGGGTTATAAGGCGTCAAGTGACAAGTTTAATTCGGATTCAAAGATTGACTCTAGCTAAAGTATGATTAGGCCATGGTGTCTGGTCCTAACCTTGTGTTCCTAATTCCCTAACTTGATCATTTGTTGTCTAACCTAAATTAAGCATTAGGAACCCATTAAGCATAGAAGAACAATTTAAACAACCAAACATGTATCTAATCCCTGTTGTCGAATGTCCATACATACTTTTCTTATTCATAGTTCAATTCGAATCAAAGCATGGTGTCTACTCTTGATTCAAACTAAGATAGCTAATAAACAAGTTCTAATGGTGTTCAATCATCTAAACAAGCATATTAACTGATAAGCATAATGAATAAGAACATGAATCATGAATCAAACTTGAAACTCAAAACTTCAACTTATAAACCCAGAATATTCATGTTAGGTTACATCGAAGCCCTAGTTATGAATTTAGCCACTCATTATGAAATTAAACTTAAACAGAAATGAGAAAACATAATGAATGCAACAAGAGTAGAAAAACCCATTTATGAAGTTGTTTGTGGTGTCCAAGGCTTCTCCAAGTGCTTCTCCACGTCTAATGCTGCTCCAAAAGCTTCCTCACATCTAGAGTATGGCAACTAAAGAGGTGATTTGGGATGAGTTTGGGTGAGTGGTGATGGAAAAGAAAGAGGAAATTCGTAGGGAATTGGAATGGAGGCTTGTTGGAGCTATTTTGGTGTGTTGGGGATGAATGGAGTGTTTGTGGAAGGATGAAGTGAATGAGAAGAATTGTGAATGATTTGTGTTTAGAATTGAAGTGCTATTTATAGGGAGAATGGAAGGGGAATATATAAATTGAATATGGTTTATGCCAATAGCACTTGTAATTAAAAACTCATCTTTTGGCTAGTGTACTTCACCAACAACTCCCACACTTCACCAACAACTCCCACTAGATAACTTTTGTAATTAGAAACCCATTCTTTTGGCTAGTGCTCTTCACCAACAACTCCCATTAGATAGCACTTGTAATTAGAAACTCATTCTTTTGGCTAGTGCACTTCACCAACAACTCCCACTAGATAGTGCACTTCATCATACATATGTCATGCATGACTATGCATTGCACTCTTCTTTTGGGCTCGTTTTGGGCTTGTTAATACATTCATAAAATTCTGGAAAAATATGGATCTTCAAGCCCTTTGTCTTATCTTTCCAAGCATATGCAGCCCAACTCAAGGAAAAATTGGGAAGACCTTCAAATGTCATTTGTGGCCCAGTAACGCAGATGCTGCCGAATTTTGACCTTGAGCTACTAGATCATGTATAACTTCCTCTAGAAAACTCAGAATCATGAACCGTAAAATGGTACGGAAACTAGACTTCCGTATTTTTCCAATGATGTATGGCTCATTATCTGGTTCTTCTTGAGCAAGTACAGGTTAATCCGTGAAATTGAATGATCTGCAGACACCATTTTGGGCTAATTTGTCTCCAAAATGCATTAAATGAGTCTCAAGCTTATTACACTGAAACAAACACAAAACTTATTAAAAGCACAAGTTTAACTAAAAAACATAACCAAATCATAAGTTAGAAGGGTACAAAAAGATATGTAATTATGCACCGATCATCTCACTATAGAATGACTCTTGGATTTGAATCTCTTGTAACATTGTAAAGATTAAACTATTATTAAGGTGAGAGTGAGTCTTAATTTTGACTCATACTAATTGCCTAATTCTAATTTCAAAAAAAACCAAATTATAGTACAATGGATAATTTTTCATTTTTATGTTCTTAATTGTTTCCAATGACCATTTTTTCAATAACCCAAAATTTAATCACATTTTGTCTATAAATACCGAACTCCTTTTATAACAATTTCACAACATCCACAATTTTCAATTTTCACCACTTTTCTTTTCTATTCTTTTAATCAAGATAAGTTTCATTACTCAGAAATAGAATATTACAAATTGCCCAATAACCAAAAACCATAACAGCCTAAGCCCAACATCATTAAAAATAGAGGTAGGCATTTGAATGGGTGAACCAAGTTTAAAAAAAGGGGAAAAACTCGTGTTCACTAAAAAAGTCCACCTATACTTAAAAACTGAAGTGGACCTCTTTGGATCGGTTCCCGTCTAAGTTCTTGTCATGGAAAACTTGGTATAAACCAAACATGACTGGTTATATTAAGTTTACTTATTCATTTATATCCAAAATTGTAGTAAGCCTAATTAATATTCAAATAACATTAGCAACTCCAAGTAATATTGTCACGACCCGATTCGAGAATAAAGAATATTCCCAAATCAGGGTGCGTGAACTGAATGAAATAAAATAAAAAGACTAAAAAAATTAGTTAAAATACATTTCCTTTATATAAAATAATAATAATAATCTTACAAGTGTACAAGATATAAATAAAAGTTTATCATTCTAAAGTAATCCAACTTCTTTGGTTTAGGCTTTGTCTTGCCCACTAATTGATCTGAAAAACAAAATAGGTGAGGGATGAGCAAACCACCACTCAGTGAGTAGATTATGTAATATGCCAATCAAGCAATATCATTTTGCACACTCTAGAAAAATATAATAAAAGATACACAATCCAAATCATATAACATCATTACTTCATATCTTGGTTATCCTTCACAAATTGTACCCAACACGTGACCCCTATATATCAGCCTCACTGCCCTATGTCCCAGTCTGGTACATTTATTCTTCTGATACCCATCACTGAAGTTCTCATGTTCCATGAATAATACATACTTCACAAAAACTCCAAATAATATATATTTTGTGAAATATTGCACAAATTAGACATGCTTGACTTGAAAATTGAGAGAGATTTGTAAATAGAATAAATCCATGATAGTCCATGATTTTCACATTTATCCCAAAATAAGAACTTTTAGAACATATTATATAACCCACTCACCATGATAAGTATGAAATATTGCAAGACAAACACACACACTCTTCATCTTGTTTTTTTTTCTCTCTTCTCTCTCTCTCTCTCTCTCTCTCTCTCTCTCTCTCTCTCTAACACTACTTCGTGGTAGAAATCTATCTTAAGGGATTGAAATGAATGATTGAAAGTAAGGAAGCATGATACTTATAGGAGAGGATATGCATGCACCCAAATAATATTTATATATACAATATTTTAAACCACCAAAAAGATAAGATAAAAATGTAAGGGAATAATGTGACTCATCCCCCTTTGGCCAATGATATCACAACACCACCACTAAAAGATAAGATAGAAAGATGAGGGAATAATGTGAGTCATCCACCTTTGGCCAATGATATCACAACACCACCACTAAAAGATAAGATAGAAAGATGAGGGAATAATGTGAGTCATCCACCTTTGGCCAATGATATCACAACACCACTTGTTACTAGCATGCAAGGTGGCATGGAAATGATGATTTGATTAAAACCAATTCTAAGTCTCTACACATGGATAACAAGAATGATGTCATCTTTCAACCAAAGGGATAATCTCATGCTAGGCTTAAGATTTAATAACATATAAATCTTCACAATAAATATTTAAATAAGAAAAATTCATATTAATAAATAATTAATATGTAGTATAAATAATTATTTATGAATAATAAATAATTAATCTTCACAATAAAAAATTCATATTAATAAATAATAAGCCCAGCTTAGATGCTCATTCACAACCTTCAAAACCAATAATTGCCTCAGCCACGATCGCAGATTCCGCGTGGAAAGGTAGGCATTTCACTCCCACGAACTCACCATTTGCATTTGGTGCTATAAGACCTGCTCCCGCTTTGCCAGAAGATGTTGACCAAGTAGCATCAAAGTTAACTTTAATAACATGGGCTTCCGGTGAGGTCCAAGAGGCAGGATTTGGAGTCCTGGGCATGTAGGGAAACATATTTTGTTTCTGTGAACTCTGATTTTCTCAGTAATTTCTAAGGAGATTTAAAGGAGACATAATAATTCTCTTTTTAATGTTGGAAGGAGTCTCAACTTTAACTCTAGCACAGTTGATAAAACATAAAAAGAAAAGGATGTCTTTATTGGCATGTGGTTGTTCTTGATTCATTGTGGCTACTCCCCCATCTTAAGAAATTGTTAAGATTAGAATATAGATCTTATAGTCATCAGCATTGATTTCAAACTACCTCCCTCTAGTTGATTCAATTCCTAGTTTTGAAGGATTGGATTACTCATTTTAAGGTGGGTCTCCTTATGTGTTGATAAATGTGAGAAACTAGGAATTGGAATAACTCCATTTCCTTTCCTCTCATATCCCTGTAAGTAAACATGTCATTTATGACATGTTTACTAATTTGTAATTGGATTAGGAGAAATTGAATTAAGGAGGAGTTGGATTGAGGAGAATTAGATTCTAGATTCCTATTGAAGTTGTTTACTAAATCATATGGAATTGGGGGTAGAAGTGGTGCTGATTACTAAAATGTCCTCGTTGTTGGGTTAAAGTAGATGACAAATTTGGAATTTTGAAAATTGTATGAGGATATAATGGGTTAAAAAGATGAATTCCTAATGGGTTAGCTCTCCAGGAATTAAAATACCACATCCCATTCAAGAATTGAATTCCTCCAAAATCGGGAATTCAATTCCTAATTTTGTGCGGGCCCCACTTACTTTTTAATTCCTTTTTTTTTTGGGTCAATCAAAGTTCATTAAGACCCCAAAAAATGGGAAGAAAACAAACAGAGAATACAAGGCCAAAAATACCAAATGTAGAAACAAAGTACCACAAGCACTGGGAAGATTAAACTAAGAACCAGTACAGTCTAGTATAACAAAATCTTCCCCACACAAAATCAAAACAAAATATAAAACTGAGCCACCGTCGCCACAAAGGGACCGGAGGCCGCACCAATGGCACCGATAAGGCCACAAAGGAGGGGATTCACATTCTTTACACAAGTCAGCATAGCTGCACATAGAGACCTACATATCTTACGCCAAGAACAAAATTTCCCCAAAAAACATAAACACATCAACACAAGAACATTCCTCCAAAAGTCACTTTCTGCTTCACACCCGAGTCAGCTTGTGCACCAAGAAGAAAACAGCAACCAATCACAACACCAACATGGTATATACCAAAGGATCGAAATCAAGGGAGTGGAGAGTATTGGTGCAAGCACCAAAGCTAGAACCGTAGCAAGAGCTCTATATACAATTTGATAAAGAAGTGACAAAGTGCTTAGAGAAGTAGTTGCTATATCCCAATGGAGAAACCAGATCTAGAAAGAGGAGAAAGCAAGAGTAGGAGGGGATGTTGTGGGAGAAGTAAATCTAGTTGAAGGGAGTGTTTGGCGAAGAAAGGAGGACACAAAATCGGCTTGAGACATATAATCTTAGCCCAAAGCACAAGGCTTAAGCAGTCACCAGGAGAAGCGATCAACTCTCAGAAACAACCACCAATTCTCAGAGGAAGCTACCAACTCTTAAAGACAGCCACCAACACAGCCAAACAAGCTCAAACACAAAATAAGACCGGCCCCACAAAAGAATCCGAGGCAGGTGTCCCCCACTGGAGCCGTGCGGCGCTGAGAAGAAAAAGGGGGTGTTAGGTTTTGAGAACAGCTAGCCATTTTTTACTTTTTAATTCCTTGATGTGAAGTAAATACATGAATCCTCCATAGGTGAAATTCAATTCATGATGAGAATTCCAATTCCTAATTCGTAAACACACAATTAGAGTGAGGATAGTGAGTTACAGCTCTTCGGTTGGGATTCTTATTTGGAACCTCCGGTCACACTCTCCTTGTGTAGGGCTGCTGCCTACATGTGGGTCCCACACATTATGAGAGAGGGTTGCCGCAAGAATTACTCGTTTGAAAGATCAAGGAAAAAAAAACACTTTCATTCCATATCTTTCTCTAATGTCACTTCTCCTAAATTGAGCAAAAATAAAAGTTACTTCTACCAAAAAGTTAAAAAATAATTGCCCAAAATTCCTACAGAGACTGCTGCAAAAAATATTCGAACATCTCGCTTCTTTAGTCTCCTTTGACATGCTGCCTCACAAGTATAAAGCCAAATGATGCCATCATTGCAACCAGGTACCCAGCAATAGCTCCATAACTCACACAAACGGGCCATTCCTGCAGAAAGTAATATATCTTAAGACCTCAATAGAAAACAGAGCAACGCAACAAAATGGAGCATCCAAATGATCATACTAGTGACACAAGCATTTCCGTCAACTATGACTTATGAATGCCCACAGCCATAGAGCAAATCTTTGAAGTTTACTTTTTCTTTTTCTTTTTGCTTTTTTTTTAATACCCTAATAGTAAACAGAAGTCCAAAAGTAGTATGACAGCGGTTGGTAACGCATCAATAAGATCCACCAGAAAAAAAAAACTGATGTTGTAAATCAAGTTAGTCATCCATGAATTAACAGCACCTACGGTGGTAAACCATTGAAGTTCACCATGCACAATATATAACAAATAGCTGCTGAATCAATTTATCATGCTACTCATTCATTTCTTCCGTTAAGTCTTTCCAAAAATCCCCTGCTATCTGTGGCTTCCTGGCTTGCATAGACTTTGGAATCACTGCCTTTAAATCTGAAGGGAGCCTCCAGCATGTGGTTGTGAACTTGTGATAACAAGTTTACCATACAACCCAAAATCGGTGGATGGATAGGCTTTGGTTGAGAAACTCTTTCAGTTGCAAACATGGTGGCCTCTATTCAACCCAATAAAATTGGTCTGGATGGTGTTCGAGTCCAAATCCCAACTCACCCAATCCTTGAGCAGCCTTACTCACTAGAGTATACGAGAGTAAGGACTTGTCAGGGATTAGGAAGGGAGGTGAAAAGAAGATCTTAATCTTATCATTTTTGAAACCATATCTAATCCTATTTTCTGTTTTCGGTTATTAAGCAACCACAATGTTCCATAAAATTTATATTTGACCATATTTTTAAGCTAGAAGAGCGATTTGGGAAATAGTAAGTTCTTCCAATTCATCACCTACAGCTACTCCCACTAAGATCAAGACTTAACGGAAGTTTAGACAACATTAAACCTTTCTGAAGATGAAACATTAAAAGAAATTTTTTCATTCAGAGGCAGGTATGCCTGAAGAACACTAGTCAAGAAAATAGAACTGGATACAGACGTATTAAGCTTGTAACACTGTCAAGCACATTAATGGCTCTCAAGGTTTGCCAGTTTGCATTGGTGTCAGAAGGCTGCCAAACTGTGCAATAAATAAATAATGCAATACATTATATAGTGATCAAACTAAGAAGAATTTAGAGTGTTCTCTGACATACTAGGACTAGTACGTATGGGTCTTCAATAGTTCAATTTCAAAATAAGTGCAAACTTCAATGAAAAACATTCCACAAACAACAAATAAAGGAAGAAAATAAATCTTACAAAAGAACAAAACAAGGGAAAAGGAAGAAGATTGTACCTGCCATGGGCGTTCCCAGTCAAGCGGCATTGGAAAAGCTCCAAACCAAGCACCAATAATAACTCCATGTGCTGGTATACAAATCATATAATCTACAGGGTCAATAGCTCTGCAAGTACATAAATAAACCAAGACCTAGTATAAGTTTAGAACAACTACACTCTGGGATCGAATTATTTTTACAGTATAAATGAACTCTATCCAATTAAAGATCACAACTAAAATAAACATGATTAAACATGAGAAAAAAGAAGCAAATAATCATAGGAAACTTGCTTTGTACATGCAAATATGCGTTGCCAATCCATCCATGATGAACCAAAAACAGAAGCTGCAGGCACAATCTGCAAATATACATAAATTAAGTTTTAAAAATGTATCAAAACCACAACATAACAAATAAGAAAGTAGAACTCATTGCACAGTCACTATTATTTCAATGAAATTTGTTAAAGAAAATTAATAAATTCAGCAAATTGAACAAAAGAACATATAAAATGATGAAAAACAATCATAACTACACACCATTATAGGTCACTTTTGACAACAAGTGCCAGATAGCAACAAATAATATAGAACACTGGATTATAGCTTAAAGAAAGTGGAAGAATCCCATCCAAAATACTCTGAAAGTAGAAATTAAATATTGTACGACTTGCAACCCCAAAGTAGAGGAGGACACTTACGGTGAACAATGACATCACTAGAGACCAGTTAATGGTCTTTGGTAGATACCTGTATCAGAAAAAGGAAAAGGAAAAGGGACAAATTATGACAGATTGTAATATGGCTAAATCTATCAAATGGCGACTCTGATCAATGGATCATTTAATAACACATCTTTTTTGCTAATACTGAAAGCATGAACAATTGAGGTTGAATAGACCCGTCAAATCATCAACAACAAAAACATACCAGCTAAACCTATATCCACCATGACTATCTTTCTCAACCAAAAACACAAACATGCAAAAGAGCGATTTGAGTTCCAAAAAGGAGGTGGATAGTGTACCTTATTGCGATGTTGATGATGTGACGGAATTCTAGTTTTGTTAAAAGGGAAAAAAGGGTGGAAATCTATTCCCTTCCAACCTCAACTGTGACTTCTACTTTCAGAATTATTCTTATTAATGACATTGCCTATTTGAGCTCTTAATTCACATACTGGATTCCAGCGGGTGCGCCCAAGGCAATTGCTCCCAATGCATTTACCAGAGCCCCTACAGAGCGTAAGACATAATAAGTTGTGATATTTTCTTAATTAGTAGTATTACAAAATGCTTAAAATTAAGAAAATTTTATATCGTTATAGTAAAAATTCATTACGAAACAAAAAATCAGTGCACCAAAAAACAACAAATGGAAAATATATCCACACGAACTTTGCATACATCATAAGATAATAACTTAGAGCATGGTTGTCACCTCCACATACTACAATGAAAACTCCACAGATGACTTACATTTCCTTTAAAACCGAATATAGCATAGCTTAGGATATTTCATATACGAATGCTTTTAAAACATTGACACGATCTCACTGAACTTGCAATTCAAAACTATATACGATAGAGCACAAGATAAATTTGAACTGTGGACTAACCAGCAGGAAGTCCCAGTAGGCCACGTCCTACAGCTTTCAAATACTGTACACATCACATTAAAGACTATCAGAGAAACTACAATGAATCAGAAGTCACAAAGAAAGAAATAAACTCATAGAAGGCTTGTTGTTGGGTTGCTGAAAAAACCAATTTTTTATTTAAATTTTCCTGCATTTTCCATGCGTTTCTCAGCTACCAAACAGGAATATCAAAGGCAGAAGAACTTACGGAGCATCGTTCACGGTCCTTCCTGTACCGGCTGTAAAGAAGGATCACAATTGGGCACTCAAAAACCTTCAAAGCGAAAAACCCAAATGAAAAATAATAAAACAATTAGAAAAGATTAAAAGGAAATTCGAAATTTGGACATGAAAATAGAGAAGTCAAGGGTAGGCAAGAAGGTACGCAGATCAGACGAAGGGTATGAGAAGGATGGGTAGTGAGGTTGATGGAGTGGACATTGTGGGCCACCCAGAAAGCTACAGTTAATCCTAAGCCACAAATCAGGTGGACAACCAGTGCCTCTGTTGCAGATATTGATCTTGAGGAAGCTTTAACGGCCATCTCTTTGTTCTTCTTCGGCTTCATTCTTGTTTTTCGTTTGTGCTGCTTCAAGGAGAAAGTAAACCGTTGTCTATTTCTTTTGCTCTCTAGGATGGGCTGGAATATTGAGCCCATAAGGACCGGGTCGGTTTTGTAATTTTTGTAATTTAATATAATTTATTGTTTTTTTAATGTAATTTTTAAAATTTTTTACGACTCTAGCACGCAGACCAGAAAAATAATAATAATAATAATGTAACTTACTCACCTTCATTCCCCAATTTGTTTTGAGATTTTCTATTTAAACCCCGCACTTCTCTTTGTTCACCCAAATACTTAAATCATTAAGCTGTAAGTTTCATTATTATGTAAAAAGACAAAAAAGGTCATCCAACTTAATAATTAACCCTAATACATCTATGCACCTCACACACCCCACCACTCTTCATATTAAGTTTTAGAAACCTTCTTCTAACTTCCTGTTTACAAACTCTCTCTCTCTTTCTCTTTCTCTTTCTCTCTCTCTCTCTCTCTCTCAACAATACCCAAGTGTTAGAATTCCAGTTACAGTTCTTGAAGAGAGGTAAAGTTGTTCTTTCTCTAGAAAGTATTAAATTTCTAATTTGGGGTTTCATTTGTTTGTGTTTTTTTTTTGCTGGGAACAAAGAAAATTGTGAGGTTTAAATAGAAAATCTATTTTAGTTTTTTTTTTTTTTTTAGTTTGGGGTGTATTTGAGGGTAGTTTGGGAAGATAGTGGGGTTTTCTTAGAAATTGTGAAAATTTAAATTAAAAGTTGGGGTGAACTTAGAACATGGGGTGAACTAAGAGAAGTGTGAGGTTTAAATAGAAAATCTCTTTTTTTTTTTTTTCCCCCAAAATAAATCACGATCTTTAATATTTGGGACAAAATGTTTGTGTCATCAACTTAATTGCGCATGCAAGAGGGTTTTTATTTTTATCATACATGGTCTAAGTTTTTTGTTAAATTTCTTTTATTTTGCTTGACCTGTGCATTTGACAAGAAAAAAGAGACTTTTCTATCGCACTTACTTTGAATTTCCTTTTGTGAGACAATATATAATGTTTCCTGTTTTTTTCCCTTTGTGAGATTGTTTTAACAAACTAGTTATTAGTTTGGTAGCATTTTTCTTCTCAATATTGGAAGATGCTTCAAAATCAATTTTCTCACCCATGAAAAAAAAAAAACAAAAAGAAGCTATTTTATTTCCCAAAGTGGCCATAAACTTCAAATTCCTGCTAAATAGCCCTCAGCGGCAAACTTTTTTTCTTGAGTTCATTTTCATCCAAGAATCCAACAAACAATTTGCAAAAACAGTAACACAAAACCAAAAATCAAGGTGCGAAGTTGGAGGGAGGGTTTGACACCATAAAATGACACCAAAAATTTCAATTTTTGGGACTAACTTCACACTAGGGGTGGGCATCGGGACCGAAAAACCGGAACACCGAATCAGACTGGTGAAAAAAAAACAGGGAAAAAAACCGGTTGACCAAAAAAGTTAACAAATCGGACCGAAACTGGACCGAACCAGTTCCAATTTTACATCGCACCAAACCAGACCGGTATTCCAATTATTACAAAATTTTAAAATCCAATGCTATATTTTAAATTTTATAATTAATATTTTTCCAAATTCAACTTCAAAAAAAATTCTCATTGTATGAATTGGGTCATTTAATTTTTAAGCCAAAAAAATAACTTATTTTAAAAAAAAATTTGAAAAAAATTAATAATTCGGTTCAAAACCGGAACCGGTTAAAACTGAACAGGTCAGTTTTAATTTTTTTTTGCTTAAATAGTATCGATTCCAGTTTGAGGTAGAACAAGACCGAACCAGACCGTGTCCACCCCTATTCACACTTGATTTTGATCAATCCAATCTCAATGAGAATTTGCAAAATTATACCTTTTTAATATATATATATATATATAGAAAAGGATTTCATTCATATAACGGAGTAGTGTACATAGAGTGACATGAAACACTGGCCTCGTTAAAACCTTCGTGAAGGACAAACCCTAGGGTAGAAAAGAGTACCACACATGTTATAAACTAACAAAAGAGTTTGAACCAATCACGTAGGACCAGTTCTAAAGCAAGATAAAATAAATCATCAAAATGACACATAGACCCCCGACGAGAACACTACAACACAACCCAACTGTCAAAAGAACATTGCTATTTGATCATAGTCATTTGCGTAGCCACAAGATAGTGAGAGCATTTAATGAAGAACACACCAATTCGCTAGGAAGAAAGAAACCACAAGCACACCATCTCTAGCCACCTCCAATAGCTAATGGCGATGAAGGTAGAGAAAGTTGTAAAGAGCAACACAAAGAAGAGACAAACGCTGCAAAGAGGCAAGGAAAAGAAACGAAGGGACCCCCAAGCATGGCATATCATTTCAATACTGACAAAGAAACCTCATATGAAACCATAGGCCTTGAAACAGGCGAAGAATCAAAGATATGCTAAAGGGTGAAAATAAGAAAACACCATATAATAATAAAACTGGCCTAAGCCACTTGGCCGCATCATATATCTCAGACTGGTGCCGAAGAGAGGCCACTAGATCAAACACTGTGGAGCAAAGTGGTTGAGCTAGAGGGGAGATGGAATCCTCTACCTCAGTGCATTCATGAGAGGACGACCGCCAAGACCGAGTGTTAGAACTACTACGCTTGAGCTCTCATAGGAACCGGCCCCACTTCCACACTCATATAGGTGAATCCATCAAGTGTGCACTGCAATCGAGCACACCACCCATAAGGGCTATGGTATTCATTAAGAATATAAGTTCAACCTCAACGTTGCAGTATTGCACTATCTACACCATAGGGAGGGACTCTCGGGAATATAAATTTGATAGTGCATGCCTGAGCACCCAATGACTTGTTCTTACCCATAATATGAACCTACTTCCTCGGATCTCCATTTACATAGGTTGGATTACCACTGTTGACAACTGATACAGGCATAAGTCCCCATCCCCCTCGATGTAATACTCACTAGATTTCGGCATAGTGGTTTTGCCAAAGGATCCATCAAGTCATCTCTGATTTCACAAAATCTAGGGATATCACCCCATTCTCAAGTAGCTGCCTCACAATATATAGTCTCAAGCGTATATGCTTGTTTTCCCCATTATAATATCTATTTGAGCTCGGGCTATTGCAGCCTGAATATCACAATGCATAGACATAAATGAAGCTGGTCTCTTCCATAAACGGATATCGAACATGATGTTCTCATAATGCATAGACACTTCAAAGTTGGTCTCTGATGAGTCAATTTTATATTATATATTTAACCTCATTCTTAAGTATATTTTGGTTAATATTTTGGAAGAATTTTGATACTTTGAATTATATTTCCAATATAGGACTTTCGACTTCCTCTGGAGCAAAACATAATCAAATGGATGAATTTTAGAGTAATTCCAGTTGGAGGACGTACGTGAGTCACTTATCTTGATCGTATCAAAATATCAGACTTTTCCACCAAGCGATGAGTTCCTGGCGAATAAATGAAGGAGCGATGTGCAGTGCTGGAATAGTGACGTTTTGGGCTTGTATTGCGTTTTTGGAGCCCAAGATGACCTCAGATGGGTTCGTGGCCTTCTGGAGAAGTGTTCGGAATATTTTTATCTTTAAAACGAGCTATCTTGGGCCAGATTTGGAGGAGATTTGAGACCAAAACGTGGCTGGGCAGATTGTGGGCAGATTCTGCTCCAACCTGTAGTCAATCTTGTAGGAACTAACTCATTATTATCATTTTTCACCACTGTAATACCAGTCCTCTTAGGCACAACCTGTGTAGGGCTAACCCATTTACTGTCAGAAATAGGATAAATCATACCTGCATCAAGTAATTTCATAACCTCTGTTCTGACCACCTCTTTCATAATTGGGTTAAGGCGGCGTTGAGCATCAACTGTTGGCTTCACGTCGTCTTCCATTAATATTCTGTGCATACATAGTGCTGGGCTGATTCCCTTTATGTCCGCAATTGTCCATCCCAATGCATCTTGATATTTTCTCAACACACGAAGCAATTTATCTTCCTCTGTAGGTGTTAAATCTGCTGCAATTATAACTGGCAGCGTCTCTGCAGCTCCCAAATATGCATATTTCAGATGTTCTGGTAAAGGCTTCAGCTCCAATTTTGGTGGCTGTTGTCTGGATGGTTTAAGAGGCTGTTTAGGCTCCCCTAAACTCTCGTACACATTCCTAAACTTTGGCAAAACTGTGGGTAGACTGTTTAATGCGTGAATGTACTCAAAAATACCTTCTTCATCTGCAGAATCTGCCCCAAATTCCCCTTGTAAAACATGCAGCAACTGATCTCTTTTTGAACTGGCATAAAATCTGTCTTGAACCAAGCTGTCTACTACGTCGATGCGCTTACATTCTTGATGTTCAGTAGGATGTTTTGCTGTCTCAAACAAATTAAACACCACAGATTGATCTTGAACCCGTAGAGTCAATGTTCCAGCTTCCACATCAATTAAAGTCCTCGCGGTTGCCATGAATGGCCTCCCCAAAATGATAGGTGTTTGAAGGTCTTCGTCCATGTCTAGAACCACAAAATCTGCTGGTAGATAAAGATTATCAACCTTTATAATTAGATCTTCAATAACACCTCTTGGATAAGTAATTGAACGGTCAGCTAGTTGAAGTATCATTGATGTAGGCTTTAAATCTCCTTGCCCCAATCGCTGGAAAACAGAAAAAGGCATCAAATTAATACTTGCACCCAAATCAATTAAAGCACTTTTAAAATTAGAATTTCCAATAGTGCAAGAAATATTAAAACTCCCTGGATCTTTTTTCTTAGGTGGTAGTTTGTGTAGCAAAACTGCGCTGCACTGTTCTGTCAAAACGACTTTGTCCAAGTCTGAGAGTTTCTTTTTGCTGCTGCAAACTTCCTTCAAAAATTTGGCATATGATGGAATTTTCTTGATTGCATCTAACAATGGAATGTTGATTTGAACCTTGGATAATGTCTGCATAAAGTCTTTGAGTTGTTGGTCCTTCGCTTTAGGCTTCAAACGTTCAGGATAGGGCAATGGCGGGTCATAAACACGCTGTAAAACCTGTTTTGGGATAGTTTCCAGATCTGCCAGGGTATCTTTTTCTGTAGTTTTGGCAGGTTTTGCTGCTGGAAAATTTGCTGAATTATTCTCCACTGCTTGCTGCTCCTTTTCAATGCTATTTTCACGATTGTCATAGCTTTTTCCACATCGTAAAGTCCGAACAACATTGCAATTTTCACGTCCATTTGGATTTGGAATTGTTTGACTAGGAAATTTTCCATTTTCTCTATCTGAAATCTGTGCAGCTAGCTGGCCAAATTGTTGCTCCAAACTTTTAATTGATGCTTCAACATTTTGAATTCTTTGATTGTTGCCCTCGATGAATGACTGAGTTGTTGCTGCCAATTTAGCAAGTTGATCTTCCAAGGATGGTTTGGAGGGAACAAAAGGTTTTTGTGCCTGCTGGAATGGTTTTGCATTAGTCTGATTGTCACCCCATTTGAAATTAGGATGATCCCTCCATCCTGGATTATAATGATTGGCATATGCATCATTCCTAGGCCTTTGATAGCTGTTCATCATATTAACATGTTGTTCAACAAGCTCCGGGTAGGAATCTCTATGCGGACAGCCCATTATGTCATGTGTAACCATGCTACAGATAGAGCAAACTGTTGTTACAGGTGGCTGTTGTGTTGAACTTGCTATATGTTGTAGAAGAATATCAAACTTTGCATCAATTTTCTTCTCCATTTTTTCCATTTGTGCAGACATGTTGGGAGAACCTGCTGATAACTCAAAAATTCCCCTTTTCTGTGAATGTTCTGCTGCCCATTGTTGAGATTCTGTAGCCATCATATCAAATAATTCAAATGCTTCTCTTGCAGATTTATTGGACAACGATCCTCCAGCTGATGCGTTCACATGGCTTTTAGATGTAGGATTAAGCCCATCAAAAAAAATATTCATCTGTGTATCTGAATCAATCTTAACATGTGGACACTTTATGTACATCTCTGTATATCTCTCCCATGCTTCATGAAACTCTTCATTAGGCTTCTGTGTGAATGTCAGAATCTCCCTCTTGTAATTCAATGTCTTGGATGCTGGATAATATTTGTTCAGGAATTTTGTATGTAACTGCTGCCAAGTAGTAATGCTATTAGCTGGTAGAGTGAATAACCAAATTTCTGCCTTGTCCTTCAAAGTGAAAGGGAAAAGACGTAACTTAATAGCTTCAGCAGAAAAACCCCTAATCAAAATATTCCTGCAACCCACAATAAATTTTGCAATATGTATGTTAGCATCTTCATTAGGCAGCCCCCGAAAAGTGGGTAGAATTTCAAGCATATGGTGCTTGATCTCGAATGAATCACCCTCTTCTTGGTCGGGGTACACAATGCAATTTGGAACATCTGTGGCACGGGCTGCTAATGACTCTCTGAGTGGTCTGCCTGCTGCAGGTATTGCTAACGCCATGGTACCCTTGGCTGCAAACAAATTCTGCAAAAAAGTGCCCTGCAATGAACAGTCCCAGGCCCAATTAACTTCTCTTCGCTGTCTATGTAGGGTGCGCTCTGGTTCTGGATCAAACTATGCAAGCTGTGCAGTTCCTGATCTGGTTTGGACCATGCAATATGCAGAATCTGTGTAAACAGAAACGAAACTGTTCAGTTTTTTTTTTTTTTTTTTTTTTTGACGAAAATTAAAAATAAATTAAAGTAAATAAAATAAAATAAATCAGAAAAAGTTTAAACAAAAATTATCCAAAATAGTCCCCGGCAGCGGCGCCAATTTCTACATATCACACATCTCTACAGATCAAGACCCAAAACAAAATCTGGAATTAAGCTTACCTTTAGTTGGATGAGAGCCACAACGAGCTGCGTTTTCTAACTTTCTCGCAGCCAACAGAGATGGGGATGGGCAAAGGAGATCCGCGTGTCTCTGGGATAGCAACAAGTGGGTGCCGGGAAGAAGAATGGGCAACAATGAGAAAGCTTTGTTCCGGTCCAATCAATCACAACCTTACAGAGTTATGGAGGATGGTGAGGAAAAGAGAGCTTCGCTGGGTTTGGGTTTTTGCGTCAATTCAAAGAAAAAAAAAAAAAAAAAACTGTTGGTTTCGGAGTTTACAGAAGACGAGAGGGACTGTGGGTTTGAGAGAAATGATGAAGAAACAGAGGAGATGGAGTGGACAGCTCAGTTTGTGAAAAGGAACTGACACCGCTACTATCCCATTATATCGTATCTGTTGCTCCCATATGACAAAAGCGTGGGGTTGGAGGAGTTGGTCAGCGCCTCTTTGCACAAACTCTCCGCTCCCAGGACCTGCTTCGAATGCCCAAGGTGTTTTTTTTTCCAGGTATTTTCTTTCCTTTTTATTTTCTTTTATTGTTTTTCTCATTTTCTGCCTTATTTTATTTTATTTTCTTGTTTTTTGTTATTCTCTTTTGCTTTCCTAAGTTTCTTTTCCTAGAGTGTTTTCTTTTTTTTTTTTTTTCCATTTTATAGGTTTTAGTTGTTTGGTCTGCTTTTGTTTCCTTTGTTTATTTACCACACCTTGAGGACAAAGTGTGATTTAAGTTTGGGGGTGGGAAAGTAAATTTTAGATCTTTCATTTTTTTTAGTCTTGTTTAAAATTTTCGTTTTTAAGTTAATATCCATAGATTATTTTAAATTTTAGAACAAATAGACATGGTGAAGATTAGCCCCACAATAGAGTCTTTTCTGTTTATTGTTGCTTAGACACTAATTCATGAATTATACTTTGAAATTTGCACATCACACCAACATGGTTTGTGGGGAGTAAGATTGAAATACTTACTGTTTGTCCCAGTGTGTTTTAATTCTTGTTATATAATAATAAAGTTAGTATGTGTTATAAAGTAATAATTGCCTCACCCGAAGCTTTGCTAGTAACCGAGCCAGTCCTGCCTAATCAGCAGTGATTCTTGAGTAAAACGGTAGAGTTTTGGCATGAGGCAGGGTGGTTAGTTGGTTTCGTAGCCGTTTCAGCTTGAGTTAATAAGTCCTTAGGGGTGTTCTACACCTAATGCCCTAAAGCCTTAGTGGTTTGGGAGTCATTGACCTAAAGCTCGTTACATGGGTTGGATCGAAAGCTTAAGGGAACTGACATTGCACAACCGCTACTGTTACTAAAAAAAAAATAAATAAATAAAATAAAATTAAAAAAAAAAAGAGTCGAAAAAGAAAAAGAAAAAAAAAAGTGTGAAGTAAGTGTGTGAAGTTCGAATAAGAGGGATAAGAGGTAAGGGTTTTAGTCGAGTCTCCTTAACTGTGATGGTTCACTTTACACCGAATGAAGTTTATGAATTCTTTTCTAATTGATTCTAAATAGCTTAGACTCTGTGGTGGGATTAGTTGGATCTTTTGAAAAGATGTTCTAGTTTTTAAAATTTGCTATGGATTGCAACTTGAAGGTGGAAATTTTGTCTTGGTTAAGTTTTATTTAGGTGTCTAGTTTGTTAAGTTTTTATTTTTGTTTGAGTCTTGTTTTGCTTGAGGACAAGCAAAAAACTAAGTTTGGGGGTATTTTGATGAGTCAATTTTATATTATATATTTAACCTCATTCTTAAGTATATTTTGGTTAATATTTTGGAAGAATTTTGATACTTTGAATTATATTTCCAATATAGGACTTTCGACTTCCTCTGGAGCAAAACATAATCAAATGGATGAATTTTAGAGTAATTCCAGTTGGAGGACGTACGTGAGTCACTTATCTTGATCGTATCAAAATATCAGACTTTTCCACCAAGCGATGAGTTCCTGGCGAATAAATGAAGGAGCGATGTGCAGTGCTGGAATAGTGACGTTTTGGGCTTGTATTGCGTTTTTGGAGCCCAAGATGACCTCAGATGGGTTCGTGGCCTTCTGGAGAAGTGTTCGGAATATTTTTATCTTTAAAACGAGCTATCTTGGGCCAGATTTGGAGGAGATTTGAGACCAAAACGTGGCTGGGCAGATTGTGGGCAGATTCTCCTAATCCAATTTGGATTTTATTTCCTAGTCTTGTTTTATTTTAACTTAGTTTCCTCGTGGGGATTGGGTAGCTAGGTTTTAGGAGGTATTTAAGCTCCTTTTCACAGCAATTTATGGGACTCCCTTTTTACTTCTTTTTGGCTTTTGGAGCAATTGCTAGGGTTTTGGATTCTCGCGACTTTCAGGTGTTTTCATTCTTATTCTTCTTAATGATATTTTCTTGGATTTCAATTATGCGTATGCGTAACTAAATCTCTTTTGCTAGGGTGAAGCCTTGAGCCTTAGCATGAATATGTGATTTTTATTTAATTGCTTATGATTGAGTGCATGCATGCTTTGAATTGTTAATCACTGGTTTAAACTATCTGATTGTCTTGATGCCTGATCACCATTAGGATCTTTAGAAAAGTAATTAGATGCAATTTTGGTCGGAAGGTTCCCTGAAATTGATGCTAACTTCTTGTGATTAATAATTGTAAGTTCACTTAAGGCGAACATCACGCTCTTAAGGGTTGCATGGTTTTTCAAAGGGTTTTCACAAAACTTAATGAGTCTTTCATGTTCAGATTTGATCCGAACGTCCGGACGGGTTGCATGTTAGATATACGTTCTATGTTGGAGGTTCCAAGTAGAATATAAATTAGGAAAACCTAACCTTCAAAGTGGCATGTGCAAATCATAAGTAATTGGTAAAAATTCATAGGATTGCTAGGTGATGGTGGAACCCTAGTGCTTTTATAAATTGATATTCAAAACTTCTTCCTTAAATCGTATTTGTTTTTTTTGTTTAATATTTGTTTTTAGAATCAACCAACTTCATATTCATCTTTCTCTATTTTAATTTTAGGTAGTTAATTAGAAATTGTTTTCACATAAATTGCTAAGTAGTCCTTGTGGAAAACGACCTTGCATGAGCATCTATACTACAATAGCCTTGTATTCTTGCAAGTATTTTACGTGGTTTTTGTTGTGCGCAGCGGAAGCGGATTGCACATGGATGGTGGATATGAAACCGTTGAAACAACAAGAGCAAAATATGAAATACAGAAATCCAAACAACACAAGGATTTATACTGGTTCGGCCCGTGTGTAGCCTACGTCCAGTTCGAAGACAGCGAGAAATTCCACTAGTATCCCAAAAGAGATTACAACCAAAGGAGATTAACCCTCTCACCTATCCTAGGAATTACAGAGTTTAACTCTCACAACCCAAATCCCAAATACACCCAAGTCACTCTCAAGCTAACCACACACAAGAGCCAAGAACCCAAGAATTGTTCTTGCTCACTAGGAAAGAACACACTAAGAACAATACAAAGAAATAAACCTCCCACAAACACAAGGAACAAATGAAGAAGACTCAACCAACAAATGGCTTGATCTTCCTTCAACATCTCGTGTAGCCAAAGAGGAGTTTATCTCCACCATCATGGTGATGCTCTCTAGTATTTCTCTCTATGCGAAAGTGTCCCTCACCTCTGTTTTAGCTTCTCTGAGCAATGGTGCTCACAGCACCTCCAAATGGTGCGGCACAAAACCTGCCCACGTCTCTCTCTTTGGTGCTGCTCGCATGCACACACAAATGGTGCCGCACACACCTTACATCACACAGCTTGCTCATCTCTTATAGCCCAAGTTGGCTTTTCAAAGGAACCAAAGGCCAAATAGCAAGTCAACAAAAAGAAAAAAAGAGCCATCAATTGTATAGCTTTATCATAATGTTTGTCTGCCACATGCCAAGACAAACAGCCAAAAAAGCACCACCCAATTAATAGCCGAAAGTGATTTTTTCTTTTTGACTAACTTTGAGCCAATCATCAACAATCTCCACCTTGGCTCAAATTTACCAAGCTACAGTAGAACTTTCTATCGCTCATCTTCCTCTTACCAAATCAAGCTCAAGCACTTCTTGAACCTGCAACAAAAATTTGTGTGCTTCGATCGAACCGGATGACCCCAACAGAAGAACCTCTTCAATGTCATCCTCATAACCAAGCCACACCAGACCAGCTGAATGTACATGCATAAACCGCATAAACCTTAAACGCTTGAACCTCAAGCTTCTTCCGCTACAATACACGAATAACCCGGGCGACCAAGTAGCAGAACGAACAATTTCAGCTGCCATAGGAGGGAATCATCCTCCCGAAAGATAACCCCTTACAATCAAAACCATCACTTGAAAATAGTTTTGACTAAGTGTACCTTCCGCCATACCACTGAGTGTACAATCGTTGTTTGGCATACAACCGATTGAAAATGATTTGGTCATATATGTATTCTCCACCATTTTAGCCATAGCCCAGCATGTGTAGTCTCATCGGCAACCTCACGAAGAACACCGTCCCCTAACTGCAATCCAATCGCAGTGAGTGCCCGATTCAAGACCTCATCCTTCTCCATCGTTGGAACACATTGTTGGCCATGCTTAGATACCCTTTAGTGCCTTTTGAGCAGCCCCTGTTGCACTAACAAGGCTCTCATCTTCAACACCAAAGTCTGGAATTTTTCTCCCGTCAAAATAATTTCATATTTTCTCAACACGTCTCCTGGCTTCATCATCACGAACACAAAACTCCACCAGATCGAAAAACTGGAGCTCTGATACCACTTGTTGTGCGCAGCGGAAGCGGATTGCACATGGATGGTGGATATGAAACCGTTGAAACAACAAGAGCAAAATATGAAATACAGAAATCCAAACAACACAAGGATTTATACTGGTTCGGCCCGTGTGTAGCCTACGTCCAGTTCGAAGACAGCGAGAAATTCCACTAGTATCCCAAAAGAGATTACAACCAAAGGAGATTAACCCTCTCACCTATCCTAGGAATTACAGAGTTTAACTCTCACAACCCAAATCCCAAATACACCCAAGTCACTCTCAAGCTAACCACACACAAGAGCCAAGAACCCAAGAATTGTTCTTGCTCACTAGGAAAGAACACACTAAGAACAATACAAAGAAATAAACCTCCCACAAACACAAGGAACAAATGAAGAAGACTCAACCAACAAATGGCTTGATCTTCCTTCAACATCTCGTGTAGCCAAAGAGGAGTTTATCTCCACCATCATGGTGATGCTCTCTAGTATTTCTCTCTATGCGAAAGTGTCCCTCACCTCTGTTTTAGCTTCTCTGAGCAATGGTGCTCACAGCACCTCCAAATGGTGCGGCACAAAACCTGCCCACGTCTCTCTCTTTGGTGCTGCTCGCATGCACACACAAATGGTGCCGCACACACCTTACATCACACAGCTTGCTCATCTCTTATAGCCCAAGTTGGCTTTTCAAAGGAACCAAAGGCCAAATAGCAAGTCAACAAAAAGAAAAAAAGAGCCATCAATTGTATAGCTTTATCATAATGTTTGTCTGCCACATGCCAAGACAAACAGCCAAAAAAGCACCACCCAATTAATAGCCGAAAGTGATTTTTTCTTTTTGACTAACTTTGAGCCAATCATCAACAGTTTTAACCCTGTTTGCGCAGGTACTAAAAATCCTATCAGTCTCTTCCATTAAGGGATATAGCCAAGAAGTTTTTTAAGTTACTTGGCCTCAAATTCATCCTGCATGTCTGTTTGAAATATTTTCTACAACATTGTATAAAATAATTAGTAGATTTCATCTCAATATAATTAGAGATCTCATATGCATTGGTATACATTAAAATATAATGGAAATCCATTATATATCAAATCTTATGATCAAGAGAACCTCTCAATTCTTTGGTACTCAGATATACCGATGGTCCATAAAACTTTGAGTGCACCCGCTGAACTTCTCAAATATTTTGGTACTCAAATATGAGTCTGCAACAGTCTATAAAGCTTGAGTGCATCTGCTGAAGCTATGAACAACAGAATAGAACTTAATTCATTAAATAAATACTAAAGTATTTCACAATACTCTTATTCCAAATGGTTGAAATCATGATCTCATATCCAAGTTGTCATTGTATGTTCTCGAGCCTGAACCAAGTTTGAACTTGAGTAGTATTATTCAAGACACATATAAAAGCATCATTCAAAATCAATTAGCATCGATTTAGAATCCTAAACCCCCTATTGCTTTATATATTACTGTGCAAGCTTTAATCTCCTGATGGGTAATTCTATATAATTATAAATAAATAAAAAATTAGTTTATAATTATCATGTGTGATAATTAACAGATCAGCTTTTTATTTTTATTTTTTATGAACAAAAGTTTAGAGGGAGGGGAGGCTACCCCATCTCAGGTTCATGGCATACCAAGACCTGTTTAAGGATTTACAGATGGGGTCTTAGCTCCTTTTTTAATTTTACAGATTACCCATCAAGAGGGATTGTCGGGAGCTGGACTCGAACCTAAGTCTTGATAGCGAAGAGAACAATCCTTACCAACTCCTTTTTCGAGAGTAGAATGAAGTGAATCTTAATGTAAATCCATCAGTTATCAATGCATATAGTCGTGTTGAAGCAGGAAGCAAATGTATTTCTAAAGTTCTTCCCAAGTACAATTAGTAAAACTATTACCCACACAGCGTTTACTAATTCATAAGAACATACATTTGGACCGTCAGATCCAGAGACCAAATAAGGTAGCTGTCTACTAAAACCTTATCTGGACCGTCTATGACATTTATATACTATATATATATGATATCAATTTGGTGCTTTTTCTTTAGTAAAAGGTAGCCATCGGACCCTCAAGCTTCCACTTTTGTTTCTTGTATGAATAGTAATAAGGCATTAGTTGTACACTTAATGACTCCTCGTGGTCCTTCTATTACGCGCAGAACTATCTGAAGACCAAGACTCGGTTCCAATCCACAGTCATGGTTCTACTTTTTTTTTTTCATTTTTAATCAACTTGTTTTGGGTGAACCTTGGCATCCTTCGTTGCATGTTGACTTGTAAATTCAGTGGGCATGATGAGGAAACTACCTTCCTAGTAGTTTTCTCATTTTTCATTTTATATGTTCTTGACTTTTTTGAGACTATAGCTTCCTAGTTAGGTAAGTAGGAGGGGGATAATTTTCTCAATTGATCCATGTGAGAAAGGTTGTTCTCGAGTGCAAGGGGCTTGTTCGATTTAGAACCCTAAATCCTATATTGCTTTATATAAACTTTTTTTTAAAATAACTTTTCTTTTTGAGAGGGGCGATAATATATTAAACTCAAACATACTACACGGATGTTGTAACTCAAATACAGAACTTTATCTGGGGAGCAATCACTCCAAATTACTACATTAGTGAATACTTTGCTGCTTTATACAAACTTTAAATCTTCCGATGGGTACGATAAAAAAAAAAATACATTTAGTTTATTATAATTATCATGTGTGATAATTAACATATCAGCTTTTCTGCGTATTGATTGGAGTGACTGTTATAATATAAATCCATCAATTACCAATGCATAGTCGTTGAAGCACGAAAGCAAATATATTTAGAGAACGAAAGCTACTCTTCCTGAGTACAAACCCACACAACGTTTATTTTATTCAGAAGGACAAACATTTGGACCGTCTGATCCAAAGACCAAATAAGGTAGCTGTCTCCTAAAACCTTATTTTAACTCCTAAAGGTAATTACTTAAAAGATACTATCTACTTGTACTTGCAACACACTAATCATTTGTCTTGGAAGAAGGAGGGTAATTTGATCCATCCATAATCAGTTGCTATGGATATGATTCTATTCCATGGAGAAGTACTTCCTAGCTGTCCAGGTGACGGCGCTGCCTTTGGTGGCGGGGGCGGGGATCGCGTGTTTCCATAATCACTTCCTATCAATAATTTCAGTGACGGCGGAGGTGACCTTGGCTTCCGTACACAATGCTCAGTTACCGTAGATATGATTCTATTGCATGGAGAAGTACTACTTCCTAGCTGTCCATTTGACGGTGCTGGCTTCGGCGAAGGTGGGGGGGATCGAGTTCTTTCGTAGCTTGTTCCTTGACCTATTGGTTTTGTACGTGGTGGAGAAGCTGTGGAACCAATTGTAGATTGATGGGTTGGAGGAGATGATGATGGGGGTGGTGGTGGGCTCGGAGATTTCCTTCCATAAATGGTTATAATCAAGGCCAAGTTGCCTCCTGCACTCTCTGTGGAACAAGAAAATGCATGGATCAGCTAATATATATGTACTAGTTGGGAGATACACAAATAATGTACGAGTTTGGAAAATAAGAAAATAATAAAGCAAACTAATCGTGCATATTATCAACTTTGCACATAACCAAAGAAACTTGCTCACAGTAACAAAATTTTGGTAAAGTTGCTAAAAAATAAAACAAAAAATAATCATGAACGATAATTGGAAGAAGTTCAAAGAGAAGCAAGAATAAAATAGAAATATTTCCCTGAAAGACAAGAATAAAACAAAATAATCATCCGACGTTGGTTAGGGCAGTTAGTCAGGGCTGTGAGGCCGTCCTTGCACTCAAATTCAAATCCCCTCTTCGTAAATTAGATTAATGTAGAGTAATTCAGATTATAGCTGGTATAAAAAAAACAAAATAGCAAAATGCAATCAATGAATTTCAGATTATGGCTGTAAAGAAATTCATTACCTGATAAGATTCTGGCATGAGCAGGAACAACAATAACTGGGAGAAATGCAAAGAGAAGCAAGAGAATATTCATGATTGTATCTAGCTAGATTCAAATGGCTGATGATAAGAATGTATGACATGAAAAGGCATATTTATAGTATCGAAGTGCCTTGGTTTTCATCACTGTTGAGTCAAAGCTTCTGCTTTTGTTTTTAGAAAATAAATGAAGCATTGCAATTATTCACTTCCGATATCCTTAGTGCGTGGTCCTAGTCTGAACTTTTTTTTTTTTTATCGAAATGGTCCTAGTCTGAACAGAATCTAAGAAAACCACCCGGTTTTCTATCCAATCAGGGTTTTTTTTTTTCTTTCTGTGTTTTTTTTTAGCTTTCAATGACTTATTTTGGGTCAATGTTTATCGAGCGACGTGCATATGGACCATACAAAGCAATAATGCTGTGGAATTTATATTCAAAAGCTAAATTAGTAAAGTAAGTGGCGGTCATTTTCTGAATTTACCCATGTGGAAAATATCATCCATGCATACAAATTTCAATCCATCAGATTGAAGGGTCGGTTCCTGATTAGCTGTTGTTTAATTAGTAAGGGTCTATTTAATATCCTACTTGGATCCAATTTTATAAACTCAAAAACAAATTTTCAAAGTTTAAAAAAAAACCTGTTTAATAGGCCCCTTTTAAAAACTCAAACCCAAAAAAAAACTCAAAAACACCCCATTATTGAAAAAAGAAAAGAAAAAAAGAAGAAGAGGTTTTAGAGTCTCTCTCTCTCTTGTCTTTTTTTAGATCTTAAAAATAATTTGGAGTTCAAATACCAAATAAGTTTTTAGATCTTAAATTCACTATTTGAAAACTCATCTTTTTAAAAAGAATCATATTTTTTGGTTTAATTTTGTTGAGTAGGATACCAAACGTGGCCTAATTATACATATATATATTTTATTTTATTTTGAGTCATTTTAGATTTTCATCGAAGATTATTTTATTTATTTATTTATTAAGTCCATGTGACTAAGCTGTGACCTAAAAATGCTAAGTAAATTTAACAGCAAAAATATTCAATCAAATGCCCGGCCGACCAGAGGACCACGAAAAGCTTTTTGAACAGTGGCCCATAGTTTTCGAGTTTTAGCCTTAAAATGATTTTCGAGGAAATGAACCACACCCTACTCTGGACTCCGCATGGAAGGAGCGACCAATGGCATACTGGCATGCTGTGAATGCCACAACTTTCTGCCACTTTGTCTGGGTCATGTTTTCAACCTCACTCTCAGTCTTCATGCCATCTCAACTGTTTGAACGCACTATCCAAGTTTCTTAGAATTCAAGTTGGGTACGTTTTAGTAGAAACACAAAGTGAGATCTTGTTTCTCTTCATCTTTGATGTCCAATGGCTAGGGTTTTATTTACATCAATTTGTGCGTGAAGAACAAAGCAATCAGATAAGTCAATTTTCTTCCCTTCTTTTTTTACACACTTCCATGCATAATCTAAGACCTATAAATTCATCTTTTTCACAATAGTATTTTAAATTCAAAAATTTTAGGCATATAAAGATTTTATTTTTCACTCGCCTATTGCCAACCATATGGCGACACAGGAGGTTAGGCGAAAGTAGTAGGCTTGGTCAATTATAGAGAAGTTCAGAGGGCTAAGAGACTTGGTCAGGTCGTTTTGCTTGTGTTAATAATATTTTTGGATGGTTGGTTTACCATGGTGTGCCATGCGCACATGCTGTGATCAGTTTGACTTCCAGAAGGTCTCCCCGCCATGCATATTGTAACGACAGAAGGTGAAGAAACTTAATTATATAATGTTTAGGGTTTAATAAGAAAAGATATAACATATTGTAGGAAGACCTAAGTCGTCCCTCCAAAGCATAGTTACTTGGATTAAAATATTCTCAATTTGACATGACCATGGATTAAGCTACCAAGGATTTGGCACTTTGCCATTACACAGTTCATTATTCTCAAAATCTTCTCATAAGGGTGTTCATTAGGTTACGGCTATCAATTGGTGTTCAAGCCCAAGTTCATTAGGTTACGTTTATCATTAGGATTTGGCACTTCATTCTTTCATTACCTTTCTGTTCCAATATATATACACACTAGAAAAAAAATTAAATAAAAGATTAAAAAAACCGTTTATTGTTCTTGTGCAGATTCATTATTGATTTCTTTAAATGTATATTTATGGAGGAAATTGATATTGTTGATGATTGGTTTTTACACCAGCAATTTAGAGTATGCCCAAGCCCTTTTCGGTCCAACCTTCCTCAAGGATGGTCATTTTGGCTTCAAGAATTTACTTATGTAAGACTCTTTTTCCCTTGCCTTCTTGGGCAGTAGCGTGGTGCCGTAGATGATGGATGTTAACTTCCTGAAGAAGAAGACAAAATGTCACTGAAGGTGGTGATGGGGTCACCAAAAACCCTCCGATGCCTAAGTCAAATCTTCCCAATAGAAGGATTGAAAAGTGTTGTAATTGAAATTGGTACTTAGGTGACGAGGGGTAAATTTAAAGATATTCAAACAAGACACAACAAATTTCACACACTTTAGACCTTGACAAAATACTCTTATGACTAGTCAACTGTCAGACATGAATTACCACAACCAAGAACATACACAGAGCATACCAAGATGTATTTGCAAGCCTAGAGAATTACTAATGACAACCTATGCACTCAGAAGGACTCGTCAATATAGGCATCCCCTGTGCTAGCAACAACTATAAGGAAAGTGTGTGAAGACATTATAATCAAGTAAACAACAAACATAAGAAAATTATGGCTAATCAACCGCAAGAACACAAACCCAGAAATACATGAACATCATGCGATGACTAGTCAACTATCAAGAACACAACCCAGAAAATTACAAAGATGCAAACCATAAATTGTTGGGTAATGATCCGCGGCTGCCATGAGATTTTCATGCAAAACTTGACATGGCGGTGTGCAAAATATGTCAAACAATTCTCAAAAGTTGCGGTCTTTCTCGATGCCAGCAGCATGGGTGGAGCAAATAATTGCACTAGATGAAAAGTACTGCAAACCAAGCGGGCCATATTGGAAGATACATCAATAATTCAGCTTTGCCTTCGTAGAAAATTTGAGTGATAAATTGTAGGGTTAAGTAGAAATAAGGTATTTATGGTAATGCAAAACAAGAACAACAATTTTTATGATTTGCTGATGAGCTTGAACAATTTGCCAGCGTTGGATTTGATCTCTGCCTCAGCCTCCACAGTCTCCACCTTGTAATTTCTATCTCCACTCAAAGCCATTTTTTCTAACAAAACAATTAGGTTTACTTTTTAGAATTTTCTAGATGACGGATATAGCTATTAAGCTTCCACTCCTTATAGAGAATCACAGAATCCCAGGTGAAGCAGTAAATTTCGATGTATGGCTACAGCAACGATTTTGGAAATCATAAATATATGTATTTACATGATTTGATCTATATGAGATGTGGCAATTAAACGTGTCGGGATCTTGCACATGGTAGGTATACCTGTACTATCTATACCTATCAAATTTAAATTTTGGACCCCAGAAAAAACCCTACCAAATTTAATTTCTTAATTTAGTTAGAGTATATCAGTGAACTTGATTAATGGAGCTAATCCACTTTGACAACGTAGAATTTAACATTGTATATATGTTTTTTTTTGTCAAAGTTAGGAAGGGGAGGGGGAAACTCACACACACGGCTATCATGAAAATTTAGATCTATGATCACTTGAGAGCACACTAAAAACCTTAACCAATCCAACTAATACCACATATCTAACCTTCGTATTTAGACACCACCAATATTGTACTTGAATGGGAGTCACTACTCACAAGATTAGACTAAAGGACACCTGAACCGTTGGATATACAAGGCTAAGTGTTCAATGTGAAATTCGAATCCAAGCGCGCAACATATACTAGTTGGATATTTTATTTTTAAGTCTATTTTTTACTTGATATATGAATGATGAGCAAGAACTGGAGATATATATATATATATATAGCACACCACGCATTTTATTTTATATATGTGATAACCCACATAGCTAATACATCACAATATATCACATAAGAAATCCTTACATAAAACAAAGCATTACTTATAATATTAACCAGACAAATATATATATGCTTTTGATATTCGATTAGGCCTTGGCAAAATGAGCATCAAGATCCCTGACGATGGTAACCATTAGACCAACATATCTATCTGGAGCTTCCACATCCGCATTCCGTTTCTCATAGTGAATCGTCAGGTTGGCAACGCTAACATCACCCTTTTGAGCGAACTGATAGATGCCCTTAATGCTCTTGTAATACTTGAACATTTCTCCGTCCGCTACAGTCAGAGTTGCCGCCTTGTTCTCGTCGTCGTACTCGACCTTTTCCTTGACTGTCCCAACTTCGTCCCCTGTCACATTTATTTCACAATATATATATATATATATATATATATATATATAAGCTCATCTTATGATGTTTTTTTCAAACCCATATGATATAGTTAACAACGAAACAGAAAATAATTAAACTTGTCCTAAGTGGGTTCACCATATAGTTACTTAATTACCTAGATGATAATTCCAGATCTTAACAGAGCCGTGCGTTTCCCAATCTCCTTCAAGCACCTGAACGCCTTTGATATGGCCAGAAGAAACATTTGGGATGAGGTGGGCTTGACCCTTGAAGATTTTGTAGAACTTATCAGCAGGCGACTTGAGTTCTATTTGAGTCCCAATAAAACCGTGCAGAGCCATGCTTATGCTTATGCTTATCAGTTTTGAAATTTGATATGTATAAGGCAGAATGTTAAACAACGTATAACTTGGCTTCTCCTTAAATACGAGTCATTACAGTAAAATTGCCTGATATTTTATATTATAACTTTAAGCGGTAGCAAGTGTGCTCATCATGAAACTCACGAAACACATGAAACGCATTTTCCAATGATCACAATATGTGTGGAGAAGACAAGGTCATCTCCAACTATGATGGAGCTAAACTCAAATTTCCACTCTCTAAAATACAATTATTCATGTATTGTCCGGACTCAAAATGTTTTTTCCTCCAACCATATAGACTCATAATTAATTTGAGTCCTCAAATTTAGAAAATTGGTTAAGAGTGGATAACATGGTAGGTATACCTGTACTATCTATACATCAAATTTAAATTTTGGACCCAAACAAAACCCTACCAAATTTAATTTCTTAATTTAGTTAGAGTATATCAGTGAACTTGATTAATGGAACTAATCCACTTTGAGAACGTAGAATTTAACATTCGTATTTATTTTTTAGTCAAAGGAAGAAGAGAGGGAAACTCACACACACGACTATCTTAAGAACTTGGACCCATAACTGCTTGGAAGTACACAAAGACCTGGATTAATCCAACTAATTAACGCGACAATGTTTTAGGCATTACTGATTGGTGCATAATTACATATCTTTTTGTACCATTCTAACTTATGATTTGGTATGTTTTTGAGTTAAACTTGTGCTTTTATAAAGTTTTGTGTATGTTTCAGTATAATAAGGTTGAGACTCATTACATGCATTTTGAAGACAAGTTAGCTCAAAACAGTGTCTGCAGATCAGTCACATTCACGGATTAACCTGTACTTGCTCAAAAAGAACAAGATAATGAGCCATACATCACTGGAAAGATACGGAAATCTAGTTTCCGTAGCATTTTACGGTGCATGATTTTGAGTCTTCTAGAGGAAGTTATACATGATTTAGTAGCTTAAGGTCAAACTTCGTGGGTCAGCTTTCAGGCCTCAGTTCAGCTACTTACACAAGTCAGATGAGGCGACACCCTTGATAGAAGTTGTTCCAATGGGTGTCTACTATAACATATCCAAATTTCAGCCCAATTGGATAAGTCTTGAGCCATCAGCATGTCAAATACCGAACCTGGTTCACAGACAAACCAAGCCTCAGTCCAATTTTCGTGGGTCAGCTTGCAGGCCTCAGTTCAGCTACTTAAACAAGTTAGATGAGGCGACACCCTTGATGGAAGTTGTTCCAATGGGTGTCTACTATAACATATCCAAATTTCAGCCCAATTGGATAAGTCTGGAGCCCTCAGCATGTCAAAAACCGAACCTGGTTCACAGACAAACCTTTGCTGTCACATGTGCTTAAAGTAGCCACACATGGAGGCAAAGCATGGGCAGCTGTTGAGCCATGTGCTTAAAGCAGCCACACATGGAGGCAAAGCATGGGCAGCTGTTGAGCCATGTGCTTAAAGCAACCACACATGGAGGCAAAGCATGTGGCAGCTGCAAAGCATGAGACACATGGGAGACAAAGCATGAGCTGCCACACATGGGCAGCTAAGAGAGGTGTGCTTCACCAGCCAAGGGGGAGGACGAATTTGAAGTCTATAAATACAGAGTTTCAGCTCATTCAAACCAGGATATCATTCTATCAATTACATTTCCATTGTACACAAAGAGAGGGAAAGTTGAGGGCTATAGGTTCCAAGGTTTGAAAGGCTTAGGAAGCTGTCTACACCATCAAAGAGTTTCTTCTTCCTCTTTTTATTTTCTGTTTTGTATGTTCTTGCTGTCCATTCAAATTATGGATAGCTAAATACTTTAGTTAGGGCTCGATTGAAGCCCTAATCATGTTTCTTTAAGGATTTCAATATGTCTTTGCTATAAACTACTTTTGTGATACTTATTGATTAATTTCAGATCATATTTTACTCTTTACATACGTTATGTTATGCTTGATCATCATATGCATGTTGTGTATTGAGTTTGTTACATAGGTAAATTTAGATGACCGAGTCTTGCACCTATGAAAGTAACAAAAGAACTAGTTATAAGTTCTTGAAATTAATCATCATGAATAACTAGAATAGATACCATGTTCTAGAATTTGTGTGTTTGTCGATTTCCATTGTGTTATGCATTCTTAAAGTTCAACTTAGTAGATACCATGCTAAACACTTTAAGAATGAAAAGAGTTAGAGTAGATACCCATGCCTAACTTGTTGTTTAGGGAAATCAATAACTTAAAGAGTAGATATCATGCCTTTAGGTTGACAAACATAAACATCCAAAATCTGTTTTGTAGCATTGTGCATGTCGTTTGCTTAAGGAAAAAGATTAGTGGTGAACATCGAATCCCTAACTAGTTTTCTCATTGTTTTAACCTCAATCCAATTCTATTTTTAATCAAACGCTGTTTTCAATATTTAGCACAAATTAATCCAATCCTCGTGGGAACGATCTCGTATTTGCTTTCTATACTATTTATCTGATCTTGTGCACTTGTGAGTTAAAACGTGCATATAGTTGCTTAATTTTTAGGTTACTATTTGTTCAACAATTACATGCAAAATGGGATATTTCAACCGAATCTTAGAACTTGTGGTGGCAATTTGAGTGCCAATCACACCATGAAGCAAATAAATAATGCATTAGATGGAAACTACAAACTAAAATTGGAAGACTTCTCTCCAATTCAGTTTTGGAAATATTTTTGCTCACCATTTTAACTCAAGGTGTATCTTTACCACTCTTCTCAACACTTGACACATGTCTATTAGCATAACCATAGTTAACTCTTTATTTTGTATTTATGGAACCATGGTTATGTCAATAGACACATGTCAAGTGTTGAGAAGGGTGGTGAGGGTATACCTTAGGTTAAAGTGGTGAGCAAAAATACTTTCATTCAACTTTGGCTTTGTCCAATAATTATCCCCAATCTTTTTTTTTTCAATGTTTTTCAATTGTTAAGTATTAAGGCTATTTGTAGTTGATATAACGAATGGTGAACAAAAACTGGAATGTGAACCATAGTTATTATCATACACTAACCACACATAGGAAAGGGAATAAAATGATATTTTCTAGTTATTTTTCCAGCATTATCAAATATAGGAAATGAATCTTCGATTTCCTTTTCCATGAAAAACTACATAGAAATTGATTTCTCATCAATTCATTTCCATGAACCAAAACACAGAGTGAATACTCCACTAATGAACTTGAATCGGGTCATGATCGAGTCTACTGCCCATCCTTTGTTCAGTCAATTTCAAGAAACACCTGGTGGGGCATTCCTATCCAACCAGCCAAATCCCCAAGGGGTAATAATCCAAGGCTGCCATGAGATTTTCATGCAAAACTTGACATAGCGGTGTGCAAAATATGTCCAACAATTCTCAAAAGTTGTGGTCTTTCTTGATGCCAGCAGCATGGGTGGAGCAAATAATGGCACTAGATGAAAAGTACTGCAAACCAAGCGGGCCATATTGGAAGATACATCAATAATTCAGCTTTGCCTTCGTAGAAAATTTGAGTGATAAATTGTATGGTTAAGTAGAATAAGGTATTTATGTTAATGCAAAACAAGAACAACAATAAAAAAAGGACACCATTTTAGGAGTAGCACAATATACTGATCATAATTTATTCTTTTAGATGAGTTAATACACCCAGGAAAACTTGTTCAAACAATCAATTTACTTATATATTGCACACAATTCAATTCATTCTTGCCTATAAAATCCAAGATAGAAATTGCTAGTCCGAAACGGTACTAAACAACGAGGCTAGCTTGCCCTTATTTTATTACATATATATGTAATTATCCTTCAAAGTTGCACGCATAAATCTTGTTGCCTTGTTGGTGCAATTATTCCTTAAGACGATGTGCATCAATATCTTGAATGACATTGACCAAAAAGCGGTGGTACTTATGTGGAGGCGGATCGTTCTCATTAAGTCTTTGATATTCTAGGGTAATTTTCACCAAACCTCCTTCACTCTTTGGAGTGACCTGGAGAATGATCTTATAGCTTTGTAGTTGTCCAACACATGTGATCCTTCCAAAGCAGTAAGACTCACCAACTTGTTTGCTTCATCTATTTCCACCTTTTCCTTTAAAGTTTCAACATTTCCATCTGCACGTGCATATATAGTTTATTAGCATTGAAATATTTTAGTAATTCAGAATCAAACGACATATATACATATTCCAGTAGTACATATATACGTACCTACGGTGTATTTCCAAAGCTTGACAGAACCAGAAGTTTCCCAGTCACCTTCATCATAGTGGCGGACCTATTAAGGCGCAAGGAGGTGCTGCACCTCCTCTCGCCGGAAAAACCATTATAGGTGCTTCAAATTGCCCATTTGCTCAATTGATGCACAGATTACCTTATTTCCATTTTTAACATTTAAGTAAATGTCTTTGTCCTTTTACTTTCATTTATTTTTATATTACTCAATTTATTTAAGTTTACAATGTAAATAAGGAAGTACCTACCCCCCCTACCCCCAATTTGGATTCAAATAAAAATACTAGAAAATCAAATTCCCACCAAATCAAAATATGAAAAATCGGTTTTAGTGCAAAATACGATTTAGGATAAAAATGATGGCTCATTAAGTCAATATATACTTGAGTGGGGTCACTACTCACAAGATTAGACTAAGGCCCCGTTCGGTTCATGGGATAGGAGACTTGGGAATGAGAAATCAATTGCTTTCCCATGTTTGGTAAGTCCAGGCATGGGAAATCGTTTCCTGGCCCATGGGAAAGTAGGGGGAAAGTGAAGCTATCCTCCCAACTTTGGTTTTGTTTTCCCTCCTTATGGGAAAGTTTGGGAAAATGAGCCAATATTAAATAAATATTTTTCATGACCATTTTCTCCACATTAACAATTTAGAATTATAATATATCATTAAATGCATTCTTTTTTTATTTGATTTAATATGGGTATAATTGAAAATTTATACAAACTTTATTTTCCATTCCCACTCAAAACAAACATGGGAAATAAAATAAAGCTATATCTCCTGATTACTTTCCCAGCATTACCAAACGTGGGAAAGGAATCTTCCTTTTCCCATCCCTTGGGAAATGACATGGGAAATTATTTTCCCTCAAATTTATTCCCTTAACCAAACGGGACCTAAGGGACACCTGAACTGTCGGCAGCCAGCCACAGTGTATTTTAGGCATTACATTCAAAATGGGATATTTCAACCGAAGCTTAGAACTTGTGGTGGCTATTTGAGTGCCATCACACCATGAAGCAAATAAATAATGCATTAGTTGGAAACTGCAAACTAAAATTGGAAGACTTCTCCGCAATTTAGCTTTGGCTTTGTCCAATAATTATCCCCCAATCTTTTTTTTTTCAATGTTTTTCAATTGTTAAGTATTAAGGCTATTTGTAGTTGATATAACGAATGGTGAGCAAAAACTGGACAAATCACACCACTCATATTATTTTGTATATGTGATAACCATAGTTATCAGACAATAATCAATCAATCTTTTCTTTTGTTGAAACATCAATTGTATTTTGGCAAACGAGCTTCCAGCTGCTGCTTCTACTTTTTTACTACTTTTAGCTTGTGTCTTTTTCATCTACAAGGCTAAGTGTTCAATGTGGAATTCGAATCCAAGCACGCAACATACTTCAAATTTTTTGATCTTTTAAGTACTTCGAATCCAAGCGCGCAACATATACCAGTTGGATATTGTTGATTTTTAAGTCTATTCTGTACTTGATATATGAATGATGAGCAAGAACTGGAGAGATATATATAGCACACCACGCATTTTATTTTATATATGTGATAACCCACATAGCTAATACATCACAATATATCACATATGAAATCCCTTCATGCCACAAAGAAAAACTTACATAAAACAAAGTATTACTTATAATATTAACCAGACAAAGCACGCATTAACACACACATATATATATATATAATATATATATATATACAGAGAGCTTCCATTGAGGAATCCCTCAAATAAGTTTATTTGAGGGACACCCCTTGTAGGCCCCACTCCGAATTGTATTTCACTAATCTAAACAGTCTATTCTGTAGATATTCATTCAAAGATCTTCTCTACAAAAAATCACTTGAATCCGATATCATTTGACCACTCAATTGAGTTATTGAAATTTTAATACTTTCTTGAAGCACTATGTTCGTTGATTTTGTAAGACACAATTGGATGTCGAAACGGTTTCCGATTTGTCTAATTTTTTGTAAGGATGATCTATGAATGAAGACCTAAAAAATAAATGATTTGGATTATTGGGAAAAAAAATTATAGGGTACCCTAAAGGGCGTCCCTCAAATAAAATTATTTGAGGGATCCCTCAATAGAAGGGGATTGTATATATATATATGCTTTTGATATTCGATTATGCCTTGACAAAACTACTACAAAAAGTGAAAAAGACGACCAGAAAAAAACGACGGTCTAAGTGAAAACCGTCGTGGTTTTTTAAAAGACGACGGTTCTAAAAAAACCGTCGTGTAATACCACCTTAGACACCTAAAAAATGGAGATTCAAATGGCTGTTCAAAAACAACGACGTACCTAATTAAACAACCGACGTCTATTTGAAACAGATTTCCGCAGTGTAAAATCAAAGCCAACAAAGAACGGCAGAAGTTATGAATCGACCGACGTAGAAAGTAAAGATGACGATTTCAAAAAAAGCCGCCGTTTTTACTCAGAAAATAACACGACGAGGTTTTCGTATAAGACGCCGTATAATTACAAACAAATCCACGGCTTTAAAATACAAAATATCACCGTATTAAATTAATGTACAACGACGGCAAAGATAAATATATCGACGTCATTCTCGTATAGTTCTACGACGTTATCTTTAAATCCCACCACGTTGGGTTTTTCATTTAACGACGTATTTATTCCCTTTATACGTCATACCTTATATTTAAACCGTCGTCTTAATACGAATTTTTTTTATCAATTTATTTCCTTGATTTTGTTATCATACGTCATACTTACTATGCCAAAAATGACTTTTCGCGTCGGGGAAATACCGTCGCTAAAAGTACCCAGCAACCGATGTATTGGGACACGATGCAATAGGTATAGTAATAGGCTTCGGACTTTCCCCGTCGCTAAAGATACGTTACGACTTCGCTCTTCCATAATCACTGATGCCTAAGGGTTTAGAGTATGCCAAAAAGAGCGTTGACCTCCGATGCCTAAACCTTTAATAGCATCAGGGACTATATCAACACTGATGCTAAATAGTCATTATAGCATCAATGGTTTTGTTTATACTGAAGCGTGTACTAACTTACCACCTCAGAAAAGATGTCACTGCTGTTGCAAATACTGGTTTACGCATTCGTTTTTTGTACTTATGCTGATGTTTTTTAATTTTAACTTCAGTTGTTATGGCAAAACTGAGGTTGTTATACATAATAGACATCCTTTGTTACTAATAAAGTGTAAGCAATTTCCACATTTGACATCATATTTGACATGGTTTGTCTCAAAATATAGAGGCATCTCATCCATTTCATATATATTGCCATTGAAACATACAAAAACATCCGTATATAAAGTGCACAGAATGCAATCATGCCAATAAACCAAAATCCATACATCATCCATACATAAATAAGCAAAATACTACAAAAAAGGAGAATGTTCAAACTCAAATCCACTCTAGCACATGGCATGCCCATTCATCTCGAACCTCGTCCAATTCCATTTGGGTGTAAATGCCTTCTTTTTCCATTTCTCGCATACTGAAATGAAATGAAATGAAAAGAACATATAAGATTAAGAAAAACTATATAAAATCTGGAAATTACACACAAAAAACTCCAAACAAACAGCATCAAATTTACACTCTAAGCCATCCATTGCAATGGAAATTACACACAAAAAGCTCCAAACAAACAGCATCAAATTTACACTCTAAGCCATCCATTGCAATGGAAATTACACACAAAAAACAGGTCACCTCAAAGCTGGAAACATTGCCAGATTCAAAAAGGAACGACATCAAACAAAGGAATCAAAAAAATTTGGTATTTCAGCTGAACCCAATCATCCAATCCTTAACAAGACCTCAATGGGCCACTACTCGATCATCACCATTGCAGTTATAAGGGACATTAACCAAATAAGTGCACCAAAAGAAACATTAAGTGAGTAACAGAATATGAACATTTATGTAACAACTAGCACAGCAGAACATAAATTCATTTGTACATCACCTTAATGAAAGGACCACAAGCTAACAAAACTTAGAAGTAGAAGAAAAAAAATGGAGAAAACCAGTCAGTTTAGACAAGTCTAGCCTCGGAGCAAACTAGCCTTACCCAGATGTAACGTTAGAAATCAAAAGAGCCCGCGAATCCATCTTCTCGGCCGTAGTTAAAGAGGCAAATATGATAACCTACAACAACAATTCAAAAGCCAAATAAATAAATAAATAAATTCAAAAGAACAGAAAAAGCTAACCAGTTATAGCAAGCACTTTACTTTACATCATTGGGAAGAAAAACTGAATACACAACATCAAAGAAGTACTACAAAAGCTCCATGTTCAATAATCACTCATATAGTTTCATAAATAATCCAATTGGGTCTCCAGTTTCTCTAAACACTCTCTCTACAAATTACAAACCAACAGATTTTATAAAGTTTCTTTTGCATAGAAGAACAAATTAACCATACATCTAAACAAAACAAAAGAATTGCAGAAAGTAAATGAGTAAAAGGACCCAACCAAACCCATGAGGCTATCTATCACTTCAGCAATCATTACAGACCAGCCCAATATTGTTCTCATAAAAACAAAAACAAAATAATCAAAGAGGGAAAAAGGTTTCTTGCCTGAAACAAAGAAAAAACAGCAACAAAACCCAGACATGAACCCATTGTGTATGTGCCGTTGATGCTATAATGATGTTGCTTATTTCGGAGGGCAATAAAAACAAGGCATTGCATAATATCCACATCTCACCAAAAACAACTGAGAGCTTGTTGAGATCCTTACTGGAAAATACAAACCTATTTAGAGTGTTAACATTTCCTTTATGTATCTCGAGAAATTAGAGACCAACAAACTTGCCTCTGTTTATTTATCTTACTCTTAGACTTACAATTATCAGTAACTCATACAATTGAATAAGAAGATGCAATTTTACAGAAAGGGAGATGTCAAAAAGCACAAGTTTAACTTTGTACTCTATTTTGGCTCCAGTATGTTTCATCATAACCAAGAAACAAACAGAAATGGAGACTTTGTGAACCTAAAAGAAACTAGATCAACTAGGCAAAAAGCCTATCTACTCTATTTTGGTACAACTTAGCAAATGCAAATGCTTTACTCTAGTACTACATTTTCTCATTAACCAAACACAGCACTAGACTCAAACTGGCAGAACAATAGCAAATCTAAATTCAACCCAAAAAACTTCTAAAAGAATACAGAAATGGATGAAAAGCATTTAATCCCATGAGACCAAGAATTAAGGACTTAATCCCATATGCTGCATGTTGTTGATTATCATCTGTACGAGACTTGGTCTATATTACCTCAAGTTGATAATAGATCTAATATTAAATCAGTCCAAAGAAACAAGATGGTATCAGTGTTCTAAATCTACTCATAAAACGTTTTCTCTCTCCCCAACAGCTCCAACTAAATATCTTGCAAAGCAAAACAAAAGATATATACGAACAAAACCATGTGTGAAAAAGAGTAGTAGGTTTCATTAAGTATAAACATCTCAAGTACGGTATTACAACTTGCACAGAAATATAAACATCATCTATAAATTCACTAGTAAGCAAATAATTGAATAATGGGTTGGATATACCAGAAGCTTAAATTCTGCAACTGCAACAGCCTCCTCAATGGAAACACATGGATTTCCTGACCTGAGTTCATAGCATAGCAGGGTCATGTCATCATTGCCTTGTGCTTAAACACACACAACCACAGATGTTTGGACAAGAACAGCAGCCAGGGAGATGAACAGCGCCAGGCTATCAAGCACAACGAATATGATTTTTAAATGCATCTAATGCAGCACTTGCAATGGCCACAACCTTGAAATAAATTGAGGAAAAAAAATTAACCCATACAGAATCTATTCATTGGATTAAGCATTGTGCAAAATTATAGGAAGCAAAGAGCTAAAAATGAAAAAGAACTGGACGATATTTCAGTTATCATACCTCCTTTTGAAAGGAGGGTATCTTCCAAGACCTGGTGTAGCATTTGCAGCAGCAGAAACTATATCTACCAGGACACAGTGTACCTATTTAATCAATCAGCCAATATTTCCTTATCAAAATTTACTCATACATTGTCCATGCTATGATTGCACAGCAGTGAAGGGATGAATTTAATTGTAGGTAAAGCCCTCCAAGACCGCTCATTCATATCAAATAATAAAATTCAAAAGAGATGAGTCTACATTATTATTTTGATTTTAGAAGAAACCCAACGCAGAGTATACCTACAACACAACTGGAAATGCAGTCTAAGACTCATAAATAGATCAAAGTTTGAGATTTCAATGTTTCTAGCCAGAGAAAATCCTATTTATAATTATTAATCTGCACTATACTCAATAATTAAAAAAGGAGGAAAAAACGAAGGTGAAGACTACAGAAAGCTTTCTGCACACTTGAAAGCAGCAAGTTTTCACTATGTAACTAATTCTTGTATACTTCGTGAGCTATTTCTTCCCAAGAAATGATAGAACTGTTCCCTATACTAGAACATTCCTTTACTGTCCACTGATGAACATCTCCCAATTGCTGATTGAAACTCTAATTCGAAATCGAAACCCTAATTCGAAATTCCCAAACCTCAACTCAAAATCAAACAGAAAATTACCTCTCTTGTGTCTTTTGAAGGTGGACGGCCAGAGAGCGAGAGAAAATCCATTTTTCTCTCTCTTAACTCACTCACTTGAGAACCCACAAGCAATAAACATGAAATCTAAGAAAACATTGAATTAAGAACAGTAATGAAACTATGGCCACGAAAGCAATTTACAGAAAGCTGATTCCGAATGCCAAATCCCCTATAGGCCACTTCCCCAAAGTCTCTGAGTAATTAAACCTAAGAGTCTCTGACAAGGTCGAGATGGTCTCCAACCATGTAGCCGGGGCTTCAATTACCCTATGAGGAACCCATAAATCTTCACTTTAGAAACTTCCCAATTTCTATATAAATCGAAAATAATTTATAATTTCAAAAATAGATAATACGGGCTTACAAATGAGGAACAAAGGGAAGCCAGAGAGCCAACGAGAGACAACGATCCAGCAGAAAACAGAAAAAGACAGAGTAAGATTAGAGAAATTACCCAATAAATTGAAACCCTAACTGAAATAATCTCACCTGGAGGACGACGACGACGAGAAAGAGGACTCCGTTGAGGAATAGGACGCCGACGACGAAGGTTAACGAAGGGACTCCGATGGCCATTCTCGATGATGAGGAGGACGTCTATGACTCTCTCTCTTTTAGGGTTTAGGAAAATATGATGGCAGAGCTGGAGGACAGAGAAGAAATCGATGAAGAAGAGAGATGTTGAAGGTGAGAAGGATGAGAGAGTGACTGACTGTGGGTAGCGAGAGGATTTAAGGTGACTATGGGTATCGCGAGAGAGAGAGAGAGAGTAGAGGACGTTTGAAGGTGAGAAGTATGAGAGAGTGACTGGGTATCGCGCGAGAGAAAAAGAGGGAGTTTAATTTTTGACCAAAAATATGAGAGGGAGACTGAAATATTCACGAGGGAGTGAAAATGTTTAGCGAAAAATTACTGTAGCGGTCATCCATGCTTTTGGCATCGATGCTAACTATTCCACTTAAATTTATTTTTTGCAAAATCATTTTACGCATCAGTATATTTATATCATAGATGCTAAATATAATCAATGACATCGGTAGGAAAAACCAAATATTTGTGCCGATGTCTTTATACACTTTTAGTCCTATTTTTTATAAAACCGATGCCAAATATACAAACAGCATCCGTTTTTCATTTCACTGATGCCGATGTAGTGTTGCGGAAAGTGAAATTTGGCATAGTGCACCCACAGAAACCCACCATTACGAAAAACTGGGGGTCATCAACCGACTAGGCAATCCACTAAGAAAAAAGATTCTTACAAAGAAACACTAGCAAGCTCAACAAATCCTAGGTCTATTTAGGAAGATGAGCTATACCTCCTTTGTGCAATCTTCTTCTCCAGCTTAGCAAAAACCAGCAGCTTAGTCTTTCATGGCAATGACAACTCCTTCTTCAGCTTTTTCATCCCATGACACCAGTTGCCAACTCCAACTCAAACAAAAATGAAATTTGGATTCAAGGAGTGAATGACCAATTTCTTCAAGAAACCATACTCTTGAAGAAATCAATCTTGAATATGACCTAGATATATATGAGAGAGTGTTTGATCTAGCAAGATGAGGTTTTCATATTTCAAATGCAGTTTTTGAAAAATCAACTTTGAAAACTCAAAGATGAAAAATATGAAGGTTCACTCTTGTGGAAGAAGAAGAGAAAGTTTTCTAAGAAGCTTTCCAAAACTCACCCACAAAAGAGACGGCTGCCAAATGAAGAATTCTTTGACTTTTACCTAAAAATTCATAGGTCAGAATAGTACACATGGCTACTGAGAATTTCACAAAATAGGACAAAAAACAATTGGGTAGGGTCCAGCTGGAAACAGTGAGTTGGAAATCCTAACACTACAAAAGTTGATTAGTTATACGAAAAAAAGATGACTAGTCATAATTTTCAGGAATTTAGTTAATGGAATGCAAAACTTACCTTTGTCAAATACATTGTTGTTCATCATAATGCAGCCAAATAAGAACACCTAGAGATATAATTCTTAATCTAAACTAGAGCTTGAGAAAATACAATGACTGTCAAGGGAAGCCAAAAGAAAATTACAAAATCCATACACTTACACTTAAGTCTGAAGAGAGTTTTGTACTTAAGTCTGGAGAGTTCAAGTTGCCTATTTTGGTGAAAGGACTCCTTTTTATTTTGGGAAGGAGGAACCTTCTTTTTGTTGTCTTCTGATGTGAGACTATTAATTGGACCCTGAGGACATGGCATCCTTATATTGGGTGATTGATAGGATCCTGGCACGTGATTGTTTCCGCTACGGGATCAAGGCTCGTGGCCCTCGCTACCAATGTTTGGGCCCTTGCAGAGGCTCGGAACATGGTCTGATGCATAGGGCCTTGGCGCATGGTAGTTGGATGGTGTAGAGAATTATATTTGATTGAATAAGGAAGAGCCATTACATATATACAAAATTTACAGCAGCTAATAAGGAAATAATTTAATGCGATGTAAAGATCCCAAGTCAACTATACATACTAGGAAATGAAATCAATTACAGAATATTGTTTGGGAAAATGAGTGATCTCATTTAGGAGGAGATCACGGTCTCATCATCAGAAGAAGATTGAGAAGATTGAGCTTCCATTATACGCCCCCGCAAGATGGAGCCGCCATCGGTGACTCCAATCTTGGAACAATGAAGGAGGAAGAGCTGGTGAGAAAGCAGCTTCGTTAACGCATCAGCTAATTGATCAATGGTAAACATGAGCAACCTTGAGAAGTCCTTGAGTAACAAGATCATGGACAAAATGAAGATCAATGGCGATGTGTTTCATGTGGGAATGCACAACAGGATTTGCATAAAAAAATGCAGCACCAATATCGTTAATGCAACAGGAGGTGCCAGAAAAGAGACCTAATTCTCAAAGTAAGTTCTGCAGCCAAGAGAGCTCTGCGGTGCAGGCAGTGGCGCAATACTCAGCCTCGGTGGAGGAGTGAGCAACGGATCTTTGTTCTCGGGAACTCCAAGAAATCAAATTTCCACCAAGAAAGATTGTGTAAGCAGTGGTGGTATAACTCGTCCGTACGTGTTATAATACAAGTTAGGGGTACAAGATCCAACCTCAATCGACCAATCCAATCCAATCCCATTTTAATCAGTTTCGATGATTTGGCGGATTGGATTGGAACCATGATTTTCAAAACCGACATGATTGGATCGGATGATGGATTTGCTTATTTTTCTCTTGTAGGTATTTGTAGTTGAAACGTTATCAATGTAAGTCATTTAATGGAGTTATGTTTAATATATTATATAATCAAAATAATTTTATCTAGTATTTTATTTATATTTTACATTGACTTCTATTAATATGTTTCATTAGATTAAACCTAAGGATAAATGTTTAATATTTCATTACTGTCTTTTTTCATTATCAAAACCAATCATCCAATCCAATCCAATATCAATCGGATCGGATTTAAACATCTAACATGATTGGATTAGATTGAAAAAATCACAATCCAATCTATATTGGATCAGATGTGGATTGACTAAATTGTATTGGTTTCGAACCGACATACACCCCTAATACAAGTGAATATTTATTGATACTATATTCTAAAAGTGAGAAATCACTACTACAAAAAAGCAAAAAGACGACGGTAAATCACCGTCGTGTATTCGATTTTTCAATGGTCGTGGAATCCACCGTCATCTTTTCCCTAACAAACCACGACGGCTTTTCACCGTCGTTGTTTATCAATAAAGACGACGGTTTTTAAACAAAATCGTCGTTGTTTAGAGGTAAAGATCGTTCATTATAGGAGGAAATACGACTTTTTTTTAAAGAAACCGTCGTGTATTGTTTGTAAAGATGACGATTTTTTAATAAAACCGTCGTGTATTGTATGTAAAGATGACGATTTTATTATAAAAACCGTCGTGGATTATTATAAAGACGACCCTTTTCTAAAAGAAGGTCATCTTTACCTATAATAGATGACACTTTTTTACAAAAACCGTCGTTAATTATCTGTAAAGACCATGATTTATTATAAAAACCGTCGTCTAATAAGTTTCCAAACTGCTACATTTTAGTTCTTTTTGATTTCCTATGATGCTATACAACGATTTTAACTAGAAAACCAACAATAATGCTTTATTAATGAATATATACACAAATAGTTTCTTTCATAAAACTTGAAGATTCAATAGTTATTACATAGTTAACAAATCTTTATTCTACAACAAACATAATTCCAAACAAGAGCGAAGTACTCCTAATCCAAGCATTCCTCATCCAAACATACAAATGATGCACAACTGAAGTCTCCTCCATCATCCCTGTAAATAAATCAAAATGACAAAGAGAGAGAAAAAAGCTAAGATTATAAACATAAAAAATTAGGTGGAAGAGAAATTTTACCATTGGTCCAGAAATATAAAAAAATATGTAAACAAATCAGACAAATCAAGAGAGACAAAATCTGAAATTAGGGAGACAAAGAACATACCAGAAACGCAAAGAGACTAATCCAGAATTCACTAGCAAGATATAGAAGGGTATTTTAGAGAGTTTCATGGGGGTGTTTTAGAGAGTGCAGGAGGAGGGAGAGATAAGGTTTTCAGAGAGGGGGGAAAATCTGAAAATTTGTCGAGCGCGCATTCACTTAAGTAGCCTTTTTTTAGCGTGTTTTAAAAGACGACGCTTGTTAATGAGAGATAAGGTTTTCAAATATGGGTGAAAATTTGAAAATTTATCGAGCTGGAAATCACTTAAGCGGCCATTTTTAGCGTGTTTTATAAGACGACGCTTTTTTTAAAAAAACCGTCGTCTTCACTTCATAAAAACAGTGGAAGCAGAATGGACGTAGCGGGAATTTGTAATTTTGTCGTCCGAGCTCTGATTGAGGTCCATGATACCTTTCTGAAAAGGGAATGAAGCCAGGAATCAGACTTAGTGCTTTGCACTGACATATGGTGGTTTTTGGCCATTTGAGGTCGTTTAGCCTTCCAAAAGCGCATTTAAAGAGTTGAAAGTAATAGACGACGGTTTTTAAAAAAAAACCGTCGTCTTTACCTATAATAGACGACGCTTTTTTTAAATGCGTTTTTGGAAGGCTAAACGACCTCAAATGGCCAAAAACCACCATACATCAGTGTAAAGCACTGAGTCTGATTCCTGGCTTCATTCCCTTTTCAAAAAGGTATCATGGACCTGAATCAGAACTCGGACGACAAAATTGCAAATTCCCGCTACGTCCCTTCTGCTTCCACTGTTTTTATGAAGTAAAGACGACGGTTTTTTTTTAAAAAGGACATCTATTATATTTAAAGATGACGATTTAAATTAAAGGTACGACGTATAAAGTGAATAAATACGACGTTAAATTTTATAATACGTCGTTAAATTAAAAACCCAACATGGTATTCTTTAAAGATAACATCGTAGAACTATAGGATAATGACGTCGATATATTTATCTTTGACGTCGTTGTACATTAATTTAATACGGCGATACTTTGTATTTTACCGTCGTGGATTTATTTATAATTATACGGCGTCTTATACGAAAACATGGTCGTGTTATTTTCTGAGTAAATACGGCGGCTTTTTTTGAAATCGTCGTCTTTACTTTCTACGTCGGTCGATTCATAACTTCTGCCGTTCTTTGTTGGCTTTGATTTTACACTGCGGAAATCATGTTTCAAATAGACGTCGGTTGTTTAATTAGGTACGTCGTTGTTTTTGAACAGCCATTTGAATCTCCATTTTTTAGGTGTCTAAGGTGGTATTACACGGCGGTTTTTTTAGAACCTTCGTCTTTTGAAAAACCACGACGGTTTTTACTTAGACCGTCGTTTTTTCCTGGTCGTCTTTTACACTTTTTGTAGTAGTGAATATCAACCTAGTGATTGATTCATATTATAACGCGTGAACAAGTTATACTACGTAGCCTATACTATGACACCATACAATAATTTCTCGTATAAAATATTGGGAGTTTCGGAAATAACGGTGTTCCAATAAATGGAGAGAGTAGTGTTTTTTGGTAAATGATATTGATTCATATTATAAAGCGTGAACAAGTTATACTACGTAGCCTATACTATGACACCACACAATAATTTCTCGTATAAAATATTGGGGGTTTCGGAAATAACGGTGGTCCAATAAATGGAGAGAGTGTTTTTTGGTAAATATGAATAAAAAGGGATATTTTTGGGGGTAATATGAGCATTGAGAAAAGTCACACTATCCACCTCAAGAAATCAGTTGACTTCAGCATGATCAGTTGACAGGACCCGCCCCGAATTTTCCGGAACCCGAGACGCATCTTGCGGAGACCCCGGCATCATGCCCATGCCGGGTTCACTCCTTAAAACTATGTCCTCTTTTACCAAAGAGGATTAAGGGCATGAGACTTTCTGCCGAAATTTCGGCAGAGTCTCCCCTGTAAATTTAACATTTCCCAAAAATTCCAACCTGCATAAAACACATTTTATATCCCAAACGGCAGCACGCACAATGTAATAGCATGCAATTCACATTTAATTGGCCTCCGGCCTCCAACTATTCCAAAATAAAGCTGCCAACAAAGTCTTTAAACAAGAACTACCCCAAGCAGGGCAAAAATAAGTTCAAACACACTTATAAATGCCGAAAGCAAAACTCACCTCTAACTTTCTCAATTTCACCATACGAGGTTTTAACCTCCTAATACAAACACAATTAGTTTGGGCCTCAGCCTAAACCGTTCAACAGTCCAATCAGGATCTCACACCTGACCAAACCACAATCAATCTCACTTAGCCCACTAAACGAGCCTCAATTCAACCAAGTCTCGAGACCAACCACAAGATCCGAAACAAACTCAACAAAGTACCTAACTACGTCTAATCCGCGGCTGCGCTTAGTAACTTCAAGCTGCCTACGTACCCTTTCTAAGGGATCAAGCCATACGTAGTTCTTTCGGAAACAATCACTACTCAATTTCCCACTAAACACATTCTCAAACTCTTCCTTCTCAAGGCATCGTATCAAGAAGACATCCGAAGGGCCTGGACAAACTCCGACGGGCTTGGGCAAAATAAATCAATCATCCGAAAGGCACTGGACAAACTCCGAAAGGCCTGGGCAAAATAAACCAAATCTCCGAAGGGCCTGGACAAACTCTGACGGGCCAGGGCAAAATAATCCAAATCTCCGAAGGGCTTGGACAAACTCCGACGGGCCTCGGCAAAATAAATCAATCATCCGAAAGGCACTGGACAAACTCCGAAAGGCCTAGGCAAAATAAACCAAATCTCCGAAGGGCCTGGACAAACTCCGACGGGCCTGGGCAAGATAATCCAAATCTCCGAAGGGCCTGGACAAACTCCGACGGGCCTGGGCAAAATAAATCAATCATCTGAAAGGCACTGGACAAACTTCGAAAGGCCTGGGCAAAATAAACCAAATCTCCGAAGGGCCTGGACAAACTCCGACGGGCCTGGGCAAAATAAATCAATCATCCGAAAGGCACTGGACAAATTCCGAAAGGCCTGGGCAAAATAAACCAAATCTCCGAAGGGCCTAGACAAACTCCGACGGACCTGGGCAAAATAATCCAAATCTCCGAAGGGCCTGGACAAACTCCGACGGGCCTGGGCAAAATAATCCAAATCTCCAAAGGGCCTGGACAAACTCTGACAGGCCTGGGTAAAATAAATCAATCATCCAAAAGGCACTGGACAAACTCCGAATGGCCTGGGCAAAATAAACCAAATCTCTGAAGGGCCTGGACAAACTCCGACGGGCCTGGGCAAAATAATCCAAATCTCCGAAGGGCCTGGACAAACTCCGATGGGCCTGGGCAAAATAAATCAATCATCTGAAAGGCATTGGACAAACTCCGAAAGGCCTGGACAAAATAAACCAAATCTCCGAAGGGCCTGGACAAACTCCGACGGGCCTGGGCAAAATAAATCAATCATCCGAAAGGCACTAGACAAACTCCGAAAGGCCTGGGCAAAATAAACCAAATCTCCGAAGGGCCTGGACAAACTTCGATGGGCCTGGGCAAAATAATCCAAATCTCTGAAGGGCCTGGACAAACTCCGACGAGCCTGGGCAAAATAAATCAATCATCCGAAAGGCACTGGACAAACTCCGAAAGGCCTGGGCAAAATAAATCTCAAACATAAAACCCATAACCGAGGAGGTATTTAAGATAGTGCAACGATTGTACCTTCTCAAATATTATAAATAATCTCAAGACACTCGAATAAGTCAACCCATACACATCACAAATACTTTACAAAAATAAAGAATTCAACTATTAAATATAAACGGAATTTAAATAAACCATTACATCCAAAAATATAAGATTTCCATCACAAAGCCATAAAAATAAACTCATAGCCCCACAACCCAACATACCATCAAAACCCGTCACTACGGTTATTTTACTCTTCCTAGGAAGATAATACTACCTAGGAAATCTCACAGTCCAACCCGGGGTCAAACTACCCAACCCTGGGTCAGACGGCCCGCGGGGCCCACAACCTCCAAATTCCTTCCCGATCAAAAAGTCAACTTTAAACCTCATAAAATATTCTAGGGGGCAAAATGGTCCTTTTATTTGAATAAAATAATATTCACCAATTTATTTAGGACCGGGTCGTTGCATCAGTAATGAAAATTTTGATATAAACTCAAAAAATGGAGAAATTACCACGTGTACAGTTCACCAAGTTACATGGTATAACCCATCCACGTGTTATAATACAAGTGAATATTTATTGATACGATATTCTAAACGTGGGAAATATCAACCCTGTCGCTGATCCGTATTAGAATGCGTGAACAAGTTATACTAATTTCTCATATTAAATATTGAGAATTTTGGAAATAACAGTGGTCCACTAAATGGAGAGAGTGTTTTTTTCTTTATGGTAAATAAGAAATAAAAAGGGATATTTTTGGGGGGTAATATGGGCATTGAGAAAAGTCAAACTCTGTGCTTTTATCCATTGGGACCTTGGAGAAGTATTTGAACTCATACATATGGGCAAGCTTAAGTATTTTCTTGGTCTCGAGGTACAATATCAAGCTAATGGCAAAGTGTTTGTTAATCAAGCAAAATATGCTCGAGATTTAATAAAGAAGGCTGCAATGGACACATGTAGACTATAACGACCCGGTCCTAAATAAATTAGTAAATATTAATTTATTCAAATAAAAGACCATTTTGCCCCTAGAATATTTTATTAGGTTTAAAATTGACTTTTTGACCGGGAAGGAATTTGGGAATTTCAATTATACCGTTGCGTAGAGCACGGCGAGGTGAGTCTGTAGACACGTAGTGGGCTTGAATCGGAGCTGTAACGAAGAAGTTAGGAGCAAAACATCATCAGTGGCATAATCGTAATTTTTGTGAAAAGGGTTTGATAAAAATCAGATTTCTCTCTCTCTCTCTCTCTCTCTCTCTCTCTCTCTCTCTCTCTCTCCTCCGCGCAGTCTCTCTCTCTCATCTCTCACGACGGCAGCACAGCCGGCTACGTATTGGCCGACTATTCTCTCATCTGACCACCAAACTTGACGAGGCCGGTACCAAAATGACCAGGCCACCGTCCTCTTCCAGCCCCAGCCCTTCACCGCCTTGGTCCGCCCCTGTATCCGCTGGAAAAAGCTGTGAAAGGGCCGATTTTTCGCTCGATTTTCGTCGGCTTTGTTCTCCATCGTCTGGCCACCATTTTTGGCGATCCAGGTATGGAAATTCATCTATTCCTTGAGTTCTATCTGATGGTTGGGTAGGATTTCATTAATTTTGAGCGTAGGTAGCTTGATTTTCGAATTGGATTTCGGCACGTTTTGGGATCGCGATTTTGCCCACTTCCGTTCATTTTTCGGGGTATGTCCAAGAACAAAAGTGGTTCCAAATAGGGTGTTACACTTAGGGTTTAGGTCTTGAGCCATGATTTTGAGTTTTTCCGGCGATGGGTTATTGCTTTGGACACCCATGCTGTGCCGGCACGAGTGGCGACACGTGGGCACTGTTGAAAAAGGGCATTGTGTCCCAATGAAATATCCTGGTCCTCACGAGTGCGTAGGCGTGCTCATATTTCAATTTGGATACCGTTTTTGTCTCGAACGGATATCGCCTATTGCGCGTTATCCGAGTTTGATAGGTTTGAACCGTTGGATGGTCTTCAATTCATTATATGTCAATCTAGACATTCTTAGGATTGTGTAGGATTCGACGAATCATAAAACAGAGTCCGGATACTCCGGAAATGCCAACCCTAGATCTAGGGTTACAGTAACCGTCCGATCGTGCAATCGTGAGCGATCCGACCGTCCGATCTGGACCAAACTTGCAGGACGTGTGTCCTATGCTTCATAGAACACATAGGAACTTCCGGATCGGAGTTTGGAGGTCGTGGGCCCGTTTGATCAAGTTTGGGTAGTTTGACCCTTGGTTGACCGTGAGTCTTCCGAGGTAGTTTTACATTTTCAGAAGGATTAAAATGACCGTAGAGATTGTTCTTGTTCGTTAGTTGAGTTACGTTGATTATGTGGGATTAGGATATTAGTTTATTGTTTGGGGGGGGGGGGGGGGGGGGAGGGGGGGGGGGGGGGGGGGATCGGAAATAAATATTATTATTTTATTGTGGGAAATTATATATGATTGTTAGGTCCCACGTGGCGTAGGATTTTCCGGCATGTGGACAGACCCCATACATGGCCTTGGATTTTCCGGCGTATGGGGAGATTGTGATGTGATTGTTAGATCACACGTGGCGTAGAATTTTTTGGCGTGTTGACAAACCCCATACATGGCGTTGGATTTTCCGGCGTATAGGGAGATTATGTGATATGATCGCTAGGTCCCACGTGGCCTAGGATTTTCCGGCGTGTGGCCAGACCCCATTCGTGGCGTTGGGTTTTCCAGCGTATGGGGAGATTGTGATATGATTGTTAGGTCACACGTGGCGTAGGATTTTCCAGCGTATTGATAAACCTCATACGTGGCGTAGGATTTTCCAGCGTATTGATAGACCTCATACGTGGCGTTAGATTTTCTGGCGTATAAGGAGATTATGTGATATGATCGCTAGGTCCCACGCGGCGTAGGATTTTCCGGCGTGTTGACAGACCACATACGTGGCATTGGATTTTCTGGCGTATGGGGAGATTATGTGATATGATCACTAGGTCCCACGTAGCGTAGGATTTTTCGGCGTGTGGACAGATCCCATACGTGGCGTTGAATTTTCCGGCGCATAGGGAGATTGTGATATGGTTGTTAGGTCACACGTGGCGTAAGATTTTTTGGCGTATTGGCAGACCCCATACGTGGCGTTGGTTTTTCCGGCGTTTGGGGAGATTGTGATATGATTGTTAGGTCACATGTGGCGTAGGATTTTCCAGCTTGTTGACAGACCCCATACGTGGCGTTGGATTTTTCGGCGTATGTTGTGATTATGTGATATGATTGTTAGGTCCCACATGATGTAGGATTTTCTGGAGTGTTGACAGACCCCATACGTGGCGTTGGATTTTTCGGCGTATAGGGAGATTGTGATATGATTGGTAGGTCACACGTGGCGTAGGATTTTCCGGCGTATTGACAGACCCCATACGTGGTGTTAGATTTTCTGGCGTATGAGGAGATGATGTGATATGATCACTAGGTCCCACGTGGCGTAGGATTTTCCGGCGTGTGGACAGACCCCTATACGTGGCGTTGAATTTTCCGGCGTATGGGGAGATTGTGATATGATTGTTAGGTCACACGTGGCGTAGGATTTTCCGGCGTGTTGACAGACCCCATACGTGACGTTGGATTTTCTAACGTATGCGGAGATTATGTGATATGATTGTTAGGTCCCACGTGGCGTAGGATTTTTCGGCGTGTTGATAGACCCCATACGTGGTGTTGGATTTTCCGGCGTATGGGGAGATTATGTGATTATTAGGGAGATAAATTAAGGGTTGTTATACTATGTTGGGAAAGAAAATTTTTGAAAAGGATTGTGTTTGATAAGTTGTGATTTAAAGGAAAGGGAAAGGGATAAATTGTAGAATCTGTTGTTTTGTATTACTATTATTGATTGTATGTTATTGGAACCGGGATTTCTGTTGAAAGAACTACGTGTAGCTTGATCCCTGAGTAAGGGTATGTAGGCAGCCTATGGTAGTGCCTAGGTGCGGCTGCGGGCTAAACTTTACTCATGTTGTTTTTATTGAGATTGGTTCGGACCTTGTCGTTGGTCCTGAAATTTGGGTGAAAATGAGATGTAGTCGTGTTAGGAGGTTAAAACTTTGTATGTTGGATATTTGGGAAGTTAGATGATGGAAATTGCATTTGGCATTCATAAGTGTGTTTGAGTTTATAGTTGCCTTGTTTAAGGTACTATTTGGCTTAAGGACCTTGCTGGTAGTTTGGTTACAGATTATTTGAAGGCCGGAGGTCGAGTTTGTGAATTGCATGAAATTATCTTGTGCATGCTGCCGGTTGGTGATATTAAATATGTTTTATGCAGGTTGAAATTTTTGGGAAATGTTCAATTTACAGGGGAGACTCTGCCGAAATTTCGGTAGAAAGTCTCGTGCCCTTATTCCTTTTTGGCAAAAGATGATATAGTTTCAGAAGTGGGCCCGACATCGGGGTGATATTGGGAATTCCACAGGATTCGTCTTGGGTTCCAAGGAATTTGGGGTGGGTCCTGTCAGAAACCTTGCAGCACACCCTCAAAACCCCATATCAAGTTTTGAAAGATAATTGCTATATCTGATCTTACACTTTATCGCAGTCTTGTAGGTGCCCTTCAATACTTAAATTTTACTCGACCAAACATAGCCTTTTGCAGTTAACACAATCTGTCAGTTTATGCATACTCCTACATATGTACATTTTGGTATTGTCAAACGAATTCTGAGGTATTTGCAAGGAACATTGCAGTGTGGTATTACTTTCTTTCCTGGTCTATGCTTTTCTTAGGCCTTGTTTGGTGGGCTGGACTTGATGGAACTTTTACATGGGTCCAGTCTGTTGTTTGGTGGGTTTAATTGTATCACACACTGGCTAGGACTTAAATTTTAATTTAGGATATGAATCCAGCATATGCTGGATATCAAAACCCACGTCGAGAAATGGATTTCGAAGACTACCTCACGTCACCTCCTTCGCTTCGCTTTGTCTCCTTCGCATCATCTCCCTTAGCCACTTCAGGTTGTCTCTGCTCTCTCTCCTCTCCTCTCTCCTCTCTCATCTCTGTTCTTCTCTCATCTCTTCTCTTTTCTAATTTTTCTTTTAAAAAAACTGATTTCTCTATTTTTTATCCATATTTTTCTAGGTTAGATATTGAGTGCTGTAGTTTTTTGGGTTTGATTTCTTTTGATACCTTTCATTGAAGATCTCTCAGATCTGTTCCCATCCAGAATTTGCTTTCTTTTTTTTTTTGAATGTTGTTTTTCGTTTATATTTTCTATGATCTAAAAAGTTATACTGTAGATTTTTTCTTTTGTTTCAAATTACCATTTTGGTTTTGGTCTACAATCTTTTCTCTTGTATAATAAAAAAGATAGGTTTTCTTAAGATAGAAAAAGAATGACCTTTTTCCTTTTTCTGATAAAAAATATGAATTTTGGGGGTTTACTATTTTGATATTGCTCCAGCGTGGGTTGATTCCTTTATGCTGGATGATCTGCTTGGTATAGTAGAGCTTGTCTTGTGGGTACTGGAGCTGCTTAGTTTGTCTGTTGTTGGGGTTTACCCCTTTTCCTCGCCAAAAAAACAGATGAAGTTTATCTGATAAAGAGAAATTTCAGATTAGGGAAAAAAAAAAAAATTATACCGAAAAAAGAGGAAGAAGGAATTTGAAGGACTCAAAGCCTAGCCAATCTAAGCTAGCCCAATCCAATACTTCAAAGCCCATCCTAACCAATCCAAGCTAGACTACCAAACGGGGCCTTAGGTTTTTGTGATGCGGATTGGACTAAAGACCCTAATATTCGCAGATCCACCACAGGCTATATTGTTTTTCTTGGTCATAATCTCATATCTTGTTCTTCTTGGTCATAATCCCATATCTTGTTCTTCAAAGAAGCAGGTTTCAGTTTCTTGTAGCTCCACAGAAGCCGAGTATCGTGCTCTTGCTCATTGTGTTGCTGAGAATTCCTCAATTCAACAAGTTTTATGTGACCTGCATATGTTCATTCCAGAAGCTCCAGTCATGCATAGTGATAACTTATCAGCATTACCTCTTTAGTGCTAATCATGTGCTTCACTCACGTATTAAGCATATGGAAATAGATTTTCATTTCCTTTGTGAGAAGGTTCAGAACCAGGGTTGTTTCTAGCCTATGGCAGGCTCGACTCATGCCCGACTCAAATGTTTGTTAAAAATATATTACCTACACTACATATGTCCAGCCCACTTAAATTAAACCTATACAAACCTTTTTTTTTCCTTTCTTTTCCTTCTCTACTCTTTTTTTTTCCGTTCTTTTCCTTCTCTTTTCTCTCCCTCTTTTTTTTTTCTTCTTTCTTTTCCTTCTCTCATCTCTCCTCTCTCTTCTTTTTTGGTTCTTTTCCTTCTATCTTCTCTCCTTTTCTCTCTTTCTTTTTCCTTTCTTCTCCTTCTCTCTTCTCTCCTCTCTTCTTTTCTTTCTTTCTTTTCTAATTAAATTAAAAATTATGATTACTACTTTTTTTTTTGTCTTGCACAAACCCCAAGCTGCCCTATAATTTTTGTTTGTCTCGCAAAAAGACAGTTGTTTCAGAAATCACGAAACATGATTGATAGGGTTGTGGAGCTCGAGGTGGACAACCATAAATTATGGGCTGTGGAGGTCGAGGTGGAAAGCCAGAAACAGGTGTCATAATGAACGTCTATAAAAGGAAACAAAAGGAGAAAGGAGGTCAGAACTCATAAAAAAAAAACCCTAGCTCCGCCAATTTTATTCCTTCCCATTTCTCTTGATATAAACCTAGCCCTACTAACCCAGAAATAAAATAGCCTCTTCATTCCTATTTTCTCTTTATTCTGAATAAAATAGCCGCTTCATAATGAGATCTTTATTCCTTCCCGGTCAGCTTTCAAATCTTGAAACCACCATTATTCAGAATAAAGATCTCATTGTTCAATATGTTCCTACTGGTGAACAAGTTGCCGACATTCTCACCAAAGGTCTCATGTTCCCATTTTTGTCTCCCCCAGCTGCCATTAAGGGAGGATGCTAACAGTATGCTGAGGTGTCCAATTGGTTAATGAGATGGCAAGTCTGTTAGTTTCACGTGTTAATTAGCATGTTGGTTAAGTTGTTCACGTGCTTATTAGCATGATTAGTTGGACTGTTAGCATGTGTAGCTTAGTGAAGAAGCAATGTACGTTTAGTTAGCTATATAAGTCTTGGTTATGATCATTTTCATTCATTGCGTAAGAAAAAATTTCAGAGAAATATATAGAACTTTACTTTCTTATTCTTCTCTCTCTAAAACAAAACCTAGATTACTCTCTTTCGACCTGGTTAACAGAAAGAATATTCCATATACGAGGAAGAAGGAACTGATCTTCACAGCACGGGGACATGTTCATGAATGGCTTTAGCAAACTGGATGATTAAGCTAAACATGATTCTAATTAAAGTTAATTAGAAACGAGCTTAGTCCTAATTCTAATTAAAGCAGCAAATACATAATAGAAGGTGTACGGCCCACCCTCATCAACTATGAACGGCTTGATTTTTGATGTTCAAAATGAAGCCACATCGGACACTCGCAGACTACCACCACCAGTTACAATACCATGGTATTTCGGTGGCCCAGGAGACGGTTGAGGGTGAGGTGGAGGTGGTAAGACTGGAGGTGGTGGAGGACCCAAACGTAGTGGTGGCCGCGATTTGTGTGGAAGCGAAGGAGCAGCAGAGGTTGAGGACCTTCCAAATATGATTATCCTCATGGATTGATCCCTTGGATTAGTTCCTGCAACATGCACACATGTAAATGCAGATCAGTAGATAATTTTAGTTGATGGTTTCTAGATAAAAATAGATTGCCAGTGTAAACGAAATGTTCTTTAATTTTTATTTTTCTGGATGTAGACGCCCTTAGACCTGCCTGTTATTTTCTACATTTACTTCGACTCACACCAGTTTTGATCAATCATTAAGTTAAGGTGTAGAACTTTTTAAGTTTTAAATCTCGAGAGCTTTAACCTAAAATTTATGTTATAACTTAAAATCTGTCAGCCCATGGGAAATAGTGAAAATTGCTTTTCTGGTTGACCCTTAAAATGTGGACAACTAGCGAGCAGAGCTAAAGAAAGACCAGATGTTTTCTTTTATAGTAGGTATACTTAGCAGTCAAGGGCGGTCGTAAGACTTGTAGGATCATATCACGTCACAGCTTACAAGGAGTGATAATTAGGGGAGTTATGAAGTAATAAATGTGTTTCCAAAACTTAGTTCTCATCATTTCAGATCCTACTGCAAACTGCACGGCCAATTTCGGGAAGCTCGAATCTCCCACATAAAAGAAAATGACTTCACCATCCTCTTTCAAGATGAAGCAATTATACACACACACACATACGTATCTGTACACAAACAGAGCAGAAACATTTGTCAGCAGATAGGTTTAATAATTCAATAATACTATTTGTACCACTTTTATTAACCACCTTTCTAATAAAGGTGAGCTCCACGAGTACATGTGGGTATTGGCGGATCCAAAATTTTTTTCTTTGGGGGAAAAATTAAGCTCTAAATATATATGACTAGAAATGCTTTCATTAGTAGCCAAAAAAAAAAAAAACCAATATTATCAATTATAATTGTAATGTTATTATTAATACAGTTGAATACATTTTTATCAATGTATGCAACCTCCAACAACTAAGTCGTTATAGAGAGGACACATAATAAACTAGAACAAAATTTGAAGTTTGAGAAATTAGAGCTCATATTGATCAGGTATTGCGTATCAATATTTGGCTATTAGTTAATTTCTTTATTTTTGGCTTTTAAATGACTCTCAAGAGCGACCCTTTTTGAGGAACTCAATCTGTTGCCCACAAGTCAACTTAGTTGCTTGCCCCTTTATATCTACCTCAGCCCCTTATGAGAAGTATTTTATCAAACATGTTGCCCCCACACTCAAACAAATCAACATAAAATTACTAAGCAAGTTCATGGTGGAGAAAAGGCAGTGAGGGCAATGGCCTTCACTGGCCCCTTGCTGAAATTGGTACTAGGTGAAGAGGGGTAAATTAAAGGCTACACTACAAAAAAAAGTAGCAACAGTCACCATTTTGTCACCAATTTTGGTGACTGTTGTGGGGGTTACTAAAGGCTTTAGTCACTTTTTTTGACTTTTTTGGTGACTAAAAAGACTTTCAGTGACCTTTTTTGCTTTTTTTTTAGTGACTAAAGCCTTTAGTAACCCCCACAACAGTCACCAAAATTGGTGACAAAATGGTAACTATTGCCACTTTTTTTTGTAGTGCTACTTTAAACACCTTAAAGGCTACTTTAAACACCTACCAACTACACAAATCTTAACTTAACCTAAGATCAATATGACTAGTCAACTATTAGTCATAAACTAGCAACCATCACACACACAGACGAAACAACCGATACTTAAGCACTCAGAAGGACCTGTCAATCTAGGCATCCCATGTGCTAGCAACAACTAAGGTGAGTAGTGTGTGTGAATACATAGATCAAAGGATTTTTCGCAGCTGTGGTCCCTCAACTATACCCGTAATTGCATTTGGGTCACTGAACTCAATTATTAGTTGTAGAGGTCACTCAACTATGTGTTTCGTTGCACCAGCAGTCCTTCCGTCAAGTCCGTTAGTTTTTTCCGTTTAAAATGATGACGTGGCAAGATCTATCCAATTATTGATGGGAAAATGTGACTTTTCAGTTAGGATTATTTGTAGCAATGATCCCTCAACTATATTCGGAGTTACATTTTGATCACTTAACTCCAAAAAATAGTTATAAAGATCACTCAATTAGGTGTTGTTGTGTTGCACCATTAGTCCATTCCGTTAGAGAGACTTGACAGTAGGGACTAACAGTGCAACGAAACACATAGTTGAGTGACCTCTGCCAACTAATAATTGAGTTCAGAGACCTAAATGCAATTACGAGTATAGTTGAGGGACCATAGCTGCGAAAAACCCTAGATCAAATATATAGTAACATTCGGATGATGACTAGTCAACAACAAGAACACAACACCAGAAAAACATGAACAACAAACCCAGAAAATTGTTCACCCAGAAACCCACCTTTGGGAAAAATTGGAAGTCATCATCCAACCAGGTAATCCACTAAGCAAAGAAGATTCTTACAGAGAAATCACAAGCAAACTCAAGGAAACCGAGATCTATTTAGGAAATGAGCTATACCTCATCCATGCAATCTTCTTTCCAAAACTTAGAAAAGCTTGCAACTAGTTCTTCATGGCAATGGTAGCTTCCTCCTCAGCTCATTCATTTCATAGCACCAGCTCACACAGCTCAACTCCAAACAAGAACACGAAATTTGGATTCAAAATGAAATGATCAATTTCTTCAAGATACCATACTCTTGAAGAAATCAATCTAGAATCTGACTTAGATCTATATGAGAATGTGTTTGATTTATCTAGATGCAGATTTCATCTTTCAAAGCAATTTTCAAAATCAATTTGAAAAACTCATTTATGAAAAGATGGAGAAATCACTCCAAAGGAAAGGAGAGCAAATGAGGAGAAACTCACAACCTCTCAAAAACACATTTCCTAAAGTGATGGCTCCAAAAGGAATGAAAGGGACCATTTACCCAAAAAATTTAGGTCTAAAACAGATTGATGGCAACAGAAGAATATAAGAGAAGAAGATAAAATTCGTTAGGACCCAGCTGGAAAACGAAATGAGCTAGCAGACCTCATGATGCACAAAAGATGACTAGTCAAACACATACAAGTTGACTAGTCATAACCTAATGCATTCTAATGAATGTAATGCAAAATTTACCCTTGACATCCCTTGATTATGTTGAGCCATTGAAGAACACAGCCAAAGCAAAACAACTAGGTACCAATTTAACCTAGTCTAATAACTGTGAACTTGAGAAATACATTACATGTCCTATTACAAAGTTGGCAAGGAAAGCTAAAAGTATACTAGCTAGAATACAACTCAACAACGCACATGTAAGATGACTAGTCATAACCTAATGTAATCTAATGAATGTAATGCAGAATTTACATTTGGCATCCCTTGATTATGATGAGCCATTAATGATCAAAGGCACAAGAGAACAACCAGATAACAATTTAAACTAGTCTAATAACTTTGAGCTTGGGAAATATATTACATGTCCTATTACAAAGTTGGCAAGAAAGCTAAAAGAATACTAGCTAGAATACAACTCAACACTTGCTAGATCTGCCAATGTATGTGGGACTTACATGTATTAGAGAGATGGTCAATAAGGTGGTCAATAAAGTTGATACAAATAACAATGCCCTTAATAATAAGAAATTCGTCATTTTGGAAGCTGTTATTAGAACATGAAAAAATGACTTTATGAGAGCTCTCGAGCTGAATCATGTATGGTTACAGCATATACATTTTAACATATAATTGCATATGTTTTTTGGTATCAAAGCATATATGATAATTTACCTATCAAAGGCCTCTCATCATTGAAGCATTCATGTTTCCCTAGCTACCTAGAATTCATTGAAAATATTGGGCTATATAGACCAATGTAAATGTATAGTACACTAACTGGCTGGTAGTAGGTAAACTTAGCAGTCAAGGGCGTTCCTAAGACTGTAGGATCTTACCCGTGCCAGGGTCAGCCAGGGTAAGACTAGAAGTACTACAAAAGTTCATCACATGCGTCAATGTCATGTCCCAGTGAAAAGACACTAATACTTTTTGTCTTCTGTTTTTATAGAACAGAGTAGTTTATGCATATCACAAACACAGCACAATGAGATGAAGCTGAACAAATTTGACCCATCCACCAAGTTAATTTCATTAACATATTTAAAAATTTGACGATCTATTTCACTTGCTCAAAAATAAATCGTGGGTTTTGAAGCAAAAATGGCAGTTTGTTGCTTCCTCTCCAACTCAGTAGTTTTGTATAACCTACTTAGAACTGATATGAACGTAGTAACATGTGGATATATACATGCGCCATGAATTAAACTCAGCGAGGTTTAGGAATAACTTTATTAAACATGGCTGAAGCACAAACAATACCTCAAGCTAATTAAACACACCTTAAAATTGAAATTAAGTACTGATCAACTTGGAAGACTAATTTATATCACACATTTACACTGACTCCATTATTCCATCATCGTCTACTATCTCCCTCAGGCTGAAGATATGTATCGACCTCTCGGAGGAGATTTCTCGAGTATATTGGTGATCGTTGGTGTTTGCTTTGGGGTTGGTGCTGCTTTGGGTGGAGGGGGCGGGGATTTGGACCTTCGGGTATAAATTCCATTCAAACCTGTCTTGGTCACGAAAAACTTACTTCCAATATTTTCTGTACCAAGGAAAGAAGACATGGGATGCTTGGAAGAACTTTGGTCTGAATATACACACAATAAAAAATGGTTGGCATCAACAAAAACAAATCTATCAATTATATGTGATCAGCAATTGTCATAGTATATTGTTGTTTTTCTGTTGACATAATGATGATTGGGATAAGGATTGATGATGATGATGATTATCGATTAATTTGTTTCATCATATGATGACAGCATGAATTATTTTAGAAAATTGATTTTTTGGTTGACCCTTAAAATGCGGACAACTAGCGAGCACAGCTAAATGAAAGACCAGATGTTTTTTTTATAGTAAATTTGACTTTTCCCCTTCAAAATAGTTTTTTCTTACCTACAGCTCATCCCATTATTTTTTCTTTACTAAAACCCAATGCAAGGATTTAATAAATTACCTGCATTTTCTTCGATACATGAGGTAAATTGTTGAACTTGCAAAATCTAGGTACATCATATACAATAAGGGCCTATCTCCTATGAACCCTTTTTTTTTTGTCTGGACAACTGAAAGACTAGATGTTAATGTTAATAAAATAGAAGAATTATATATACATACATAGTACATATCTGTAGAGTGCAGAAACAGCTGTGAAGAAATATTATTTGGAAGCTGTAATTAAAACATCATAAAAATGGCTTTGTAAGAGCTCCGAAGCTGAATAATGCATGGTTACAAAAAATATATTTAACAGAAGAACACATGCAATTATTGCATGTTTTTTGGTATCAAAGCATATATGATAATTTACCTATCAAAGCCCTTGCATGAGCAGAACTGATCCAAGTTCCGACAGCAAACATAAGGATTATTATGAACGTGCCTCTCATCATTGAAGCATATGTATGTGTCCCTAGCTGGCTAGAATTCATGGAATCGAATTGAAATGAAGTTATTTATAGGCCAATTTATGTACTACAGTACTATTTGTATTAGGTATAGGAATCACGATGCTGGTAGTTGGTGTACTTAGCAGTCAAGGGCGGTCGTAAGACTTGTAGGATCATATCGCATCAAAACTTACAAGGAGTAATAATTAGGGGAGTTATGAAATAATTAACGTGTTTCCAAAACTTAGTTCTCATCATTGCAGATCCTACCGCAAACTGCATGGCCAATTTTGGGAAGCTCGAATCTCCCACATAAAAGAAAATGACTTCACCATCCTCTTTCAAGATGAAGCAATTGATAGACTCTTATTTCTCACTATTTTTCTCCCTAAAACTTTATTTGTTAGCATGTGGTTTATCATATTTTGGGCTGGTTGGTTTATACTTGCACATTTAGAAGTGTTGGGCTCTAATGAATTAAAAATGCTGAAAGTTAACTGTTTTCTACACTTTTATGTGCAGATGGCTATAGTAGGATTGATAGGAGGGCGTTCCTAAGACTTGAAGAAAGCTGGAGGTGCAGCAGCTAAAGAAGAGAATGCAGCAGCCAGCACATAAAGATGATGAATATAATGATGCTTTAGTTGCTCTCATTTCCCTATAAATAGCAAGCTGAGCACCCGAGAGGAGTGTGCAGAATTTGTGCAAGAGTCTTGGCACCAAATAGAGTTAGATTAGTTCAACAGCTGGGGAGCCGAGAGGCAAGGATCCAGGGAGAGGACAAAATGGCAATACAATTGGAGAGAACCTTGAAGAGCCGTGAGGCAAAGAACCAAGGGGTTGATGATGCAATTTTTCCTTCTCCTCTTTGTTCTTCATTTTTATTTTGTATTTAGTTTATTATTTTATTTATGTCTAGTTAAATTATGTTAAGGAGGAAATACCATTATGAAATGAAGTTCTAGTTTTTATCTTTCAATTTCCAACTATTATATTCTTCAATGATTATAATTTCGCCTTCACATGATTAATAAGTTAATTTTCTTTTCACCACTTCTATCATGTATTTGTGGTTGTTAAGAGTTTAAGTTAAGCTATTAATGCATCCTTGGCTTTGTATTACTAATATACAAATTTCTTTGATCCTTGTAGTTAAAAAAATCTTTTTCACATAGGATGCTTAGAATTTATAATTATGAAGGGAAGTGGAATTTATAAGATTCATTAAAATGCAAGCTTAATTGATATATCTTGAGAAAGTAGTAGATTGATTTCTAGATTTCTACTCCATGGAACTATTAGATAATTAATTAGAGTTTTATAGAATAATGGTGTGGAATCTAAAACCTTAGTTTTCCCTATTTTAGTTTACTTGCATTTTCACTTCTTTGCTTTAGTTGATTTTTCTTTTCCAACAAACAAATCAACTTTGAATCAACTATTTTAGCAATTGAATTAACTTGGGTTGGATTAGTTTTCCATCTTTTTCATGCACTCCCTATGGGTACGACCTCGCACTTACACACACCTATTCTACAATCGATTCGTGTGCTTGCTAGTTTTATAAATTTAAAACAACACCTTCGGGTGACAAACAGCAATTATACACACACACATACATATACACAAACAGAGCATTGTCAACGGATAGGTTTAATAATTCAATAATGCTATTTGTACCACCTTGCAAACCACCTCTCTAATAGAGGTGAGCCATGAGTGTATGTGGGTAGTGGCAGATCCAGAAAATTTTCTCTTTGGGGGCAAAATTAAGCTCTAAATATATATGACTACAAATGCTTTCATTAGTAGCCCCCAAAAAAAAAAGTATTATCAATTATAATTATAATGTTATTATTACAGTTAATTACATTTTTATCAATGTATACAACCTCTGATAACTAAGTAGTTATAGAGAGGACACATAATATACTAGAACAAAATTTGAAGTTTGAGACTTATGACTTTTATACTAGAATTTGCTTGGCCTTGTGTGGATATGAGTAGATGTACACCTTGGGTGCTTGTATTTTGATTAACCTCCCTCTATGCTTACTGTAGTACTTCTGTATTTATATTAACTCTATATGGTTATTTGTATTTGTATTGGCCTTGCAACTGACGGCCTTTATGCCTAAATTATAAATGTAATCTATAATATTTCTCTATTTGAAAAAAAAAAATTTTAAAATTGAAAAAAAAAATGCATGCACATATTTATATATTGATCAAATTAAAATGAACAAATTTGCAGCAAACACATAAAGGTACAGTTCACCACTTACAATACTGATGAGTCGATTTTATATTATATATTTAACCTCATTCTTAGTATATTTTGGTTAATATTTTGGAAGAATTTTGATACTTTGAATTATATTTTCAATATAGGACTTTCGACTTCCTCTGGAGCAAAACATAATCAAATGGACGAATTTTTGGAGTAATTCCAGTTGGAGGACGTTCGTGAGTCGCTTAGCTTGATCGTGTCAGAATTTCAGACTTTTCCACCAAGCGATGATTTCCTGGCGAATAAAAAAAGGAGCAGTGCGCCGTGCTGGAATAGTGACGTTTTGGGCTTTTATTGCGTTTTTGGAGCCCAAGATGACCTCGGATGGGTTCGTGGCCTCCTGGAGAAGTGTTCGGAATATTTTTATGTTTAAAACGAGCTATCTTGGGCCAGATTTGGAGGAGATTTGAGACCAAAACGTGGCTGGGCAGATTTGGGCAGATTCTCCTAATCCAATATGGACTTTATTTCCTAGTCTTATTTTATTTTAACTTAGTTTCCTTGTGGGGATGGGGGTAGCTAAGTTTTAGGAGGTATTTAAGCTCCTTTTCACAGCAATTTAGAGGACTCCCTTTTTACTTCTTTTTGGCTTTTGGAGCAATTGCTAGGGTTTTGGGATTTTCGCGACTTTCAGGTGTTTTCATTCTTATTCTTCTTAATGATATTTTCTTGGATTTCAATTATGCGTATGCGTAACTAAATCGCTTTTGCTAGGGTGAAGCCTTGAGCCTTAGCATGAATATGTGATTTTTATTTAATTTCTTATGATTGAGTGCATGCATGCTTTGAATTGTTAATCACTGGTTTAAACTATCTGATTGTCTTGATGCCTGATCACCATTAGGATCTTTAGAAAAGTAATTTGATGCAATTTTGGTCGGAAGGTTCCCTGAAATTGATGCTAGCTTCTTGTGATTAATAATTGTAAGTTCACTTAAGGCGAACATCACGCTCTTAAGGGTTTGCATGGTTTTTCAAAGGGTTTTCACAAAACTTAATGAGTCTTTCATGTTCAGATTTGATCCGAACGTCCGGACGGGTTGCATGTTAGATATACGTTCTATGTTGGAGGTTTCAAGTAGAATATAAATTAGGAAAACCTAACCTTCAAAGTGGCATGTGCAAATCATAAGTAATTGGTAAAAATTCATAGGATTGCTAGGTGATGGTTGAACCCTAGTGCTTTTATAAATTGATATTCAAAACTTTTTCCTTCAATCGTATTTGTTTTTGTTTATTATTTGTTTTTAGAATCAACCAACTTCATATTCATCCTTCTTTACTTTTAATTTTAGATAGTTAATTAGAAATTGTTTTAACATAAATTGCTAAATAGTCCTTGTGGAAAACGACCTTGCATGAGCATCTATACTACAATAGCCTTGTATTCTTGCAAGTATTTTACGTGGTTTTAACCCTGTTTGCGCAGGTACTAAAAATCCTATCAAATACCATGGCATATCGGTGGGGACCTTGCCTTACTACTAGGTGGATATTTAGGTGTAGGTTGTTTGTGCAAATAATTTCCCGGGAGAATATTCACTTCTAGATCCTTCAACCTTCGATCTTCCTTGTCTCTCTTCCTCGATTCCTATAAAAAAAGACTGGAGTAAATAGACAACACCCGGGGAGTGTTGGCCAAAGGCCCTCTGATGCCTAATTTCGAGTGTTTGTAGGAAAACAATAGCTAACAAAAGGGTACGGAGATATATATATATATATATATATGGAGAGTGGAGAGGGAGAGAGCTTTGGGTATTTTTCTCGGGTATTAGGAGTAGATTTTTCGAAGTACCTTGAATGATAAATGAAGTCATCTATTTATAGGAGCCTCGGGGATAGGGTTTCGTAGAGACTAAACTCTTATTAGGAGGAGTTTATTCTTTATCCAAATTCGTAGGGACTGAGTCGAACTTGATTATATCTCCTTATTAAGATAATATATGAATTAATTATATTATCTTATTAAATAAAGATAATATCCTATTAATTAAGATATTATCCTTATTAATTAATTGGCCAAATAAATTGGTTCAATTAATTAATTTAAGGGATCTTCTTTTCCAAGTGGCGTGCTGTGATTGGAGACGAAAATATTTGCTCCCACAAATGCCCCTTAGCTTCTGCATGACACTTGTGTAGCATGTAGGAGATGAACTTATTTTTCAGGCTCTCCAACTGTGTCTAGGCTTTCTTCTGTGAGTTGGACTTCTTTTGCAAATCGGATTCCCAATTGGAGTAGGCTTCTGATTGTTCTTGGAGTTGGATTCTCAGTAGGAATGAGCTTGAGATTTCTTCTTGACCCAAGTTGTCCAACTTGTATAAATGCAGGGCTTCTCTTCACTCTTTCTCATATCGCAAACTTAACTTCTCTACTTTCTAGCTTGACATTTGTGGAAAACATTAAAGACTACACAAACCATAACCTAATTTTCCGAGTTGGCTATGTAATTTATGGTACTTGTTACAAGAAGCTTTTTATTAAGAATCTCCTTCTGGCCTCAACCTAATTCTTCCAATCATGTAATTAGTGGTCAATTAGTTGAAAGGATTAAGAACGATAACAAGCACTCAACATGTATAGATACATAAAATTAACAATATCAAAGAATTTGAGTATTCATAGTTAGGCTACCTCGTAGCCCTAGTAAAAGCAATTAGTTCATGAAGGACTTATTGAGAATCATGATGGTTGATGAAGACATGGAAGGCACCAAATTCTCCAAGTAGGGCCAAGGTTGCGTAAGCTCTTTTCGTATTCTCCTTTGGGTGTTTCAGCTATGAGTATGAATGTGTAGGAATTTGATGGTGGAAGATCCTTTGATCAATGGCCTAAACTCCATATTTATAATACTCCTATAAATCCTACCTATCTAAGGTATAATTCAATTGTTATAAAAATAGGATTCCTTTTAATATAAGTTCTTCTTTAATTCTCCTTGTTTGACTTGGTAAGACTTGAACCATCTTGAACTAGGAAATTTGACAACACTCCTTGCAACAAAAGGAATGACTTGGCTTCTTGTTGATTAATCTCCAATCTTCATCTTCTTGCCCCTTTTTACCTCAATTTCTCATATTTCACAATTCCTTCACAAATCTCACAAAACCAATTAAAACAACCAATTTAATCCAAGGAAATTAACAAATAAATAAGTAAAGGAGGCATAAAATATATATATATATATATATATAATATAGGCTTGTATCCTCTGTTATTCAGGACCTTGGAGAAGTATTTGAACTCAAAGATATGTGAAAGCTTAAGTAGTTTCTTGGTCTCGAGGTACAATATCAAGCTAATGGAAAAGTGTTTGTTACTCAAGCTAAATATGCTCGAGATTTAATAAACCTTGTGGCACGCCCTCAAGTTTTGAAAGATGATTGCTAGCTGATCCGACACTCTATCGCAGTATTGGTGCCCTTCAATACTTAACTTTTACTCGACCAGACATAGTCTTTGCAGTTAACACACTCTGTCAGTTTATGCGTACTCCTACAGATGTACATTTTGGTATTGTCAAATGAATTATTAGGTATCTGCAAGGAACATTGAAGTATGGTATTCCATTCTCCCCTGGTTCTATGCTTCTCTTAGGGTTTTGTGATGTGGATTGGGCTGGAGACGCTAATACTCGCAGATCCACCACAGGCTATATTGTTTTTCTTGTTCATAATCCCATATCTTGGTCTTCAAAGAAGCAGGTTTCAGTTTCTCGTAGTGACAACTTATCAGCATTATCTCTTAGTGCTAATCCTATGCTTCACTCACGTTAAGCATATGGAAATAGATTTTCATTTCCTTCGTGAGAAAGTTCAGAACAAAGATCTCATTGTTCAATATGTTCCTACTGATGAACAAATTGCCGAGATTCTCACCAAAGGTCTTCATAGTCCCATTTTTGTCAAACACTGCTCCAATCTCAGGCTTGGGTCTCCCCCAGCTGCGATTAAAGGGGGATGTTAACAGTATGCTGAGGTGTCCAATTGGTTAAGATGAGATGGCACGTCTGTTAGCTTCACGTGGTAATTAGCATGTTGGTTAAGTTGTTCACGTGCTTATTAGCATGATTAGTTAGACTGTTAGCATGGGTAGCATAGTGAAGAAGCAATGTACGTTTAGTTAGCTATATAAGTCTTGGTTAACAGAAAGAATATTCCATATGAGGAAGAAGGAAACTGATCTTGGAACGGGGACATGTTCATGAATGGCTTTAGCATTCAAAGTGAAACTGAATGATCAAGCTAAACATGATTCTAATTAAAGTTAATTAGAAAAGAGCTTAGTCCTTATTCTAATTAAAGCAGCAAATACATAATAGAAGGTGTACGGCCCACCCTCATCATCTATAAACGGCTTGATTTTGATGTTCAAAATGAAGCCACATTGGACACTCGCAGACTACCACCAGCAGTTACAATACCATGGTATTTCGGTGGCCCAGGAGACGGTTTCGGTGGAGATCCTGGGTCTGGAGGTGGAGGACCAAAATGTGGGGGCGGCGGCAATTTGTGTGGAGGCGTAGGAGAATTTTCCGTACAAGAAGGATCATCAACTGTTGTATGATGGGACAAGGGAGCAGCAGAGGTTGAGGACCTTCCAAATATGATTATCCTCATGGATTGATCCCTTGGATTAGTTCCTGCAACATGCACACATGTAAATGCAGATCAGTAGACAATTTTAGTTGATGTTTTCTAGATTAAAATAGATTGCCAGTGTCAACGGAATGTTCTTTAATTTTTATTTTTCTGGATGTAGACGCCCTTAGACCTGCCTGTTATTTTCTACATTTGCTTCGACTCACAACAGTTTTGATCAATCATTAAGTTATGGTGTAAAACTTTTTAAGTTTTAAATCTCGGGAGCTTTAACCTAAAATTTATGTTATAACTTAAAATCCGTCAGTCCATGGGAAATAGTGAAAATTGCTTTTCTGGTTGACCCTTAAAATGTGGACAACTAGCGAGCAGAGCTAAATGAAAGACCAGATGTTTTTTTTTAGTAAATTTAACTTTTCCCTTTCAAACTAGTTTTTTCTTACCTACTAGCTCATCCCATTATATTTTCTTGACTAAAACCCACTTTTTCTTGCCTAAAACCTAATGACTAGGATTCAATAAATTACCTACATTTTCTTTGATACATGAGGTAAATTGTTGAACTTGCGAAATCTTGGTACATCATATACAACAAGGTAAATCCTTAGTTTAAAAAAAGAAAAAAAAGAAAAAGAAAACTAGAGGTAAATAATTTACCTATACAATCTAAGTACATTAGTATACCTACAAATTATAGGTAAATTATCAGGATATTTTGTACATTAGTATACCTACAAGGTATACTAGTAATCTTTTGCATAATTTTTCAAAGAACAATTACCTAAACAATATATTTAGGAAAAAAGACTAATTTTTATTAGGTATATTGTCATTTTTCAGCAAATGATATTATTATTATTTTATAGGTATATTACTGTACATATGTATTAAGTGCAATTATATTATTTATGCTTGTGTTCATTGGTTTTGTTTTTGGTGGAATCCTTTTATTTTTTATTTTTTTTTTATCAGGAGGTCGAATACTTTTATTACTGAATAGGTGCCCAAATAATAGGAATTAAATATAAATGCTATAAAGTAAGAATTTTTAATGGAAATGCTTTAACGTTAGTGTTGACAAGTATGAATTGAAGATGGCATAGATTGTAAATATTTCCTAAAATTAGGACAACTATTAACTACATTCAAATTTGGGTTTTTCTTAGGCTTATTTATTGTAGTACCCCTGAAATTTCGGTCAAATCTCACGTGGTTTTGTGTTCCACTTTACCCCTAATTACTGTTAACGCCATTCAAAAGACTGTAAAAAATGCTAACATGACAGGGTCATTAGGGTAAAAGCACCCACGGTGGCCAATTGCTCAATGTAGTCAGCATCCTACAAGGCATAGTGGACCCCACAGGTTTTGAAAATCCAAATCTAAGCAGCTCAATTCGTAGATTTTGCCAAAAGAAGCTTCTCAGTCAAAATAATTTGGGGATTAGGATTTGGAGTGTATAATCAGAGAGAGAGAGAGAGAGAGAGAGAGAGAGAGAGAGAGAGAGAGATTAGAAAATCTAAGAAGGAACAAATATTGAAAAAGAATCAAATCAGAAGAATCGAAATCTTGGCATTTGCGCGAATATTGAAGAGATTGAAAAGGACAATGACAGTGCCGAGAGAGAAAGGAGGTTCTCAACCCGAGTATGGTAAGTGGCCCTTCTCTTTTGAAATGGAATCGACGAAAGCAAGAGATTTATAGAGTGTGGTCTAGGTTTAAGCTTCTTTATTATCTGCTTGCTTTGTTGGCTCGAGTCCAAAGGTGTTGAGTTTGAAAAGCCTGGAATAAAAAAATGTTGTGGTCCCCTATGTCTTGTTGTTATGTTTTCTTTATTACTAGTTTCTTAAAGGTTATTTTAATGCTTTAAAAATGTTAGTGCGTGTGAATCTTGCTCCATGTCTGTTTACTGGTAGTTTGGTGGTTGTGCAATCCTTTTTAAACTATCGTATGACTAGGCAGTGGTTAAAATGTGTTTCTTTTTAATAAATGTTTTGTTGTGCAAATAACAAAGGAATAGTCACCTTTGAAGTACACCATGGAGGTAGAATGGTAAAGTCCTCAAACGTCAATGAGTGGTAGTTTTGGTGGGGTCTGTTGATTATTTGGATTGGTGTCTTTTGGACTACATAAATTTGTTAGAGATATATGAGTATGCAAAAGAGCTTGGCTATCATGACCAAGTGGTTGGGACAGGGATACAAAATGGTAAAAAAGTGTGTATAGATAGTGATGCTCAGCTACTTGAATGGTGTAATTTGGTGCCTCCTAGCTTTGGAAGAGTGATTGTAATTTACTTGGAACACCCCACTGTTATTAATATGGATGAATCCGTAGTGGCATGGAGGGAGAAGGGTCCTATTGCAAGAAACCTAACTATTGAATTTGAATATGAAGATGAGAGTGATGAACAGTCTGGTTATGAGGGTATGTATAAGGAGGATGAGCATGATGACATTGCTGTTGATAAGGCTATAAATGTGGAGGATGGGGTGATAACATTGCTATTGATATAGAGGATAAGGGTGATGAAGGTACTGTTCCTGAGGCTATAAATGTGGAGGAAGAGGGTGATGAAGGTACTGTTATTAAGGCTATAAATGTGGAGGATGAGAGTAATGAAGGTGTTGTTCCTGAGGGTATAAATGTGGATGAGTAGGGTGATGAAGGTACTATTCCTGAAGGTATAAATGTGAAGGATGAAACTATATATGAAGAGGGTGAGAATGACAAAAGGGCTGAAAATGAGAATGAAGACAGTGAAGAACATGGGGAAGAGCTTGAATTTTATGACAGTGCTTATGAGCAAAGTGAAGATGAACAATGCTTGCTGGAGAAGGATGATAAAGCATTTGACAACTATGTTGACCACAATGCTCCAGATATTGATCCAACTACAAATGAATGAGAGAAATCAGATGATATGGCTGTAAGTGATGTTAATAACTTGGATAGTAGCTCATGTAATGAGGTTGATATGTCTATGAAAAAAAAAAGGAATAGAAAACTGCCCACGTTTGATGATTTTAGGCTTGACACAAATTTGAGTAACCCAATCTTTAAGCTTGGTCTAAGATTTCCCAACGTCTATGTATTTAGGAAAGCAGTGAGAAACTATTCAATATTCAACATAAGGAAGATTAAGTTATCCAAGAATGATAAAGATAAGGTTAGAGGAGTTTGTGATGGGATCAAGAATGGAAAATGTCCATGGTTTGTTTATGCTTCAGTTGTAAATGGAAGTTTCATATTTCAAATTAAGAGTTATGAAGATGAGTACACTTGAGGGACTATTGAATGCAATGTTCATGCTAACTCATCATGGTTAGCAGAGAGATATGCTACACAGCTGTCTAGAATAATAAATTGGAATGTATGAGCTTTTAAGGAAAGGGTGAATGAAGATCTTTGTATTACAGCTTTAAGATCATAGATATAAAAAGTAAGGCAAAAGGCAACTATTGTAAGTAAGAGGACTTGCACAAAACAGTTTGAGTCTCTTGGGATTATGTTGAGGAGCTAAAAAGGACAAATGTGGGAAGTATTGTAAACATTAAGTCCAATTTGGAGGGTGACAAATTCAGATTTGAAAGGATTTATATATGCTTGGTAGCTACAAAGAGAGGGTTTATTGATTCTTTGAGGCTAGTTGTTGGTTTGGATGCATGTCACATCAAAGGGCAACACCCTGGGCAATTACTCTCTGTTGTTGGCGGTGATCCTAACAACAGCATGTATCCAATAACTTTTGCAGTGGCAGAGGCTGAGAATTATGCAACTTGGACTTGGTTTTTGGAACTCTTAGTTGTTGATCTCGACATTGAAAATAGCAATGAGTATGTGTTTATTACAAATAGACAAAAGGGCTTAATTGATGTAGTGGGTGACATGTTCCCAACCTTTGAGCATAGGCATTGCCTTAAACATCTGCATGCCAATTTTATACTTGCTGGCCATAGATGATTAGTTCTGAAACAACATATGGAGGCTGCTGCAAGAAGTACAACTATACCTTGGTTTCAAGCAGAGATGAAAAAGCTCCAAGATTTGCTAGGACCAACTTTTAATTGGTTGGCAAGGCTTGATCCAATGCAGTGGTGTAGATCTTATGATCGGTGCATAATTACATATCTTTTTTGTACCATTCTAACTTATGATTTGGTATGTTTTTGAGTTAAACTTGTGCTTTTAATAAAGTTTTGTGTATGTTTCAGTATAATAAGGTTGAGACTCATTATTTACATTTTGAAGACAAGTTAGCTCAAAACAATGTCTGCAGATCAGTCATATTTACGGATTAACCTGTACTTGCTCAAAAAGAACCAGATAATTCATCATACATCATTGGAAAGATACGGAAGTCTAGTTTCCGTAGCATTTTACGGTGCATGATTTGGAGTCTTCTAGAGGAAGTTATACATGATTTAGTAGCTCAAGGTCAAACATTCGGGCCTCAGTCCAGTTTCCGTAGGTCACTTTGCAGGCCTCCGTTCAGCTACTTGCACAGGTCAAATGGGGTGACACCCTTGATAGAAGTTGTTCCAATGGGTGTCTACTATAACATATCCAAATTGCAGCCCCATTGGATAAGTCTGGAGCCCTCAGCATGTCAAATACCGAACCTGGTTCACAGACAATCCAGGCCTCAGTCCAGTTTTCATGGGTCAGTTTGCAGGCCTCAGTTCAGCTACTTGCACAAGTCAGATGGGGCAACACCCTTGATAGAAGTTGTTCCAATGGGTGTCTACTATAACATATCCAAATTTCAGCCCAATTGGATAAGTTTGGAGCCCTCACCATGTCAAAAACCGAATCTGGTTCACAGACAAACCTTTGCTGTCACATGTGCTTAAAGCAGCCACACATGGAGCAAAGCATGGGCAGCTATTGAGCCATGTTCTTAAAGCAGCCACACATGGAGGCAAAGCATGGGCAGCTGTTGATCCATGTGATTAAAGCAACCACACATGGAGGCAAAGCTTGTGGCAGCTGCAAAGCATGAGCTACCACACATGGGAGACAAAGCACATGGGAGACAAAGCATGAGCTGCCACACATGGGCAGCTAAGAGACCAGCCAAGGGGGAGGACGAATTTGAAGCCTATAAATAGAGAGTTTCAGCTCATTCAAAGGAGGATATCATTCCATAAATTACATTTCCATTGTACACCATCAAAGAGTTGTCTACACCATCAAAGAGTTGTCTACCATCAAAGAGTTGTTTACACCATCAAAGAGTTGTCTTCTTTATCAAAGAGCTATCTTCTTCTTATTTCTCTTTTTATTTTCTGTTTTGTATGTTCTTGCTATCCATTCAAATTATGGATAGCTAAATATTTTAGTTAGGGCTCGATTGAAGCCCTAATCATGTTTCTTTAAGGATTTCGATGTCTTTGCTATAAACTACTTTTGTGATGCTTATTGATTAATTTCAGATTATATTTTACTCTTTACATACGTTATGTTATGCTTGATCATCATATGCATGCTATGTATTGAGTTTGTTACATAGGTAAATTTAGATGACCGAGTCTTGTACCTATGAAAGTAACAAAAGAACTAGTTATAAGTTCTTGAAATTAATCATCATGAATAACTAGAATAGATACCATGTTCTAGAATTTGTGTGTTTGTCGATTTCCATTGTGTTATGCATTCTTAAAGTACAACTTAGTAGATACCATGCTAAACACTTTAAGAATGAAAAGAGTTAGAGTAGATACCCATGCCTAACTTGTTGTTTAGGGAAATCAATAACTTAAAGAGTAGATATCATGCCTTTAGGTTGACAAACATAAGCATCCAAAATCTGTTTTGTAGCATTGTGCATGTCGTTTGCTTAAGGAAAAAGATTAGTGGTGAACATCGAATCCCTAACTAGTTTTCTCATTGTTTTAACCTCAATCCAATTCTATTTTTAATCAAACGCTGTTTTCAATATTTAGTATTTAAATTTTCAGTTTTCAATACCATCATAAGAAAATCATCATTTTTTAACACTTTGTCTACACCGAATGCCATTTAGTTTAAGGAAAATAAATTAAGCACAAATTAATCCAATCCTCGTGGGAACGATCTCGTATTTGCTTTCTATACTATTTATCTGATCTTGTGCACTTGCGAGTTAAAACGTGCATATAGTTGCTTAATTTTTAGGTTACTATTTGTTCAACAAGTTTTTGGCGCCGCTGCCGCGGATTGTGTAACTAGTTTGTGCTGAATTTTATTTTTTTTATTTGTTTTCTTTTACAGGTTGAATTTTGTTTATGCAAGGTCGTCGATCCCAAAATTTAGGTGTTGTTGTCTACAATCCTGAGATTGAACGAACTCTTACACGTCTTCGTAAGCAAGCTGAGAGGGAAACTGTGAACGAAATGGGGGATGAACATGTTCGAAGGCCAATGAAGGACTCTTTTGTCCCTCAAAACCTTAATCAACCATCATGCATTGCCTACCAACCAAATGTGCAAGGCAGCTTCAATTTATCACCTCAATTGCTTAACATGGTGCCACACTATAGAGGCACACCTTCTGAAGATCCATACTTGCACATTAGGGATTTCTTTGATCTCTGCAAGACTCAAAACATACAAAGCTTGACAACAGAAGGAATCAGGTTAATTCTTTTTCCTTTCTCCTTAAAAGATAATGCTAAGTTGTGGTTGAATTCTCTGGCTGCAGGTTCCATTACTACTTGGGAACAATTGGCCACTAAATTTTTGAAGAAGTTTTTCCCAGCCCAAAAGACAAGACAACTTAAAAGGGAGATTCAAACCTTCCAACAGAAGGATGGAGATCTTTTCTTTGAGGCATGGGAGCATTTCAAGGAGTTGCTTCTCAAGTGTCCACACCACAATCTATCTCAAGATGATCAGGTACAAGCTTTTTATGAAGGTTTAAATGATACTAACAAAAGTCTTGTTGATTCAGGTTGTGGAGGTGTGCTTATGGAAAAGAGTAGTGATGAAGCCATTGTGCTATTTGAGACCCTAAGTGAAAATTCTCAGCAATTCTCATCAAGAGGGAGACAAGGAGTGAAAGGTAAAGGTGTATATGAAGTTAGCACAAATGATGGAGTCCAGAGTCAAATGGCAGCAATGGAGAAGAAGTTAGATATACTAGTGAAAGCAATGTCAGCTCAGAACATCTCTCAAGTTCAACAAGTTGCTAAAATCGAGGTATGTGCTATATGTTCTCATTCTAATCATACTACTGAGACTTGTCCTATGTCTTGTTTTACAGATCATGAGCAAGCTAATTATGTGGGGCAAAACAACTATCATCCCAAGAACAATCCATATTCGAACACATATAATCCAGGATGGAAAGACCACCCAAATTTTTCTTGGAGCAACAATCAAAATGTGCTTAATCCACAAGGGCAACAGAAGAACTTCCAACAGGGAAGTAATTATCATACTTCATCACAGGTGGCACAACCAAATACTGACCAGAAGAAGAATAATAATCTTGAAGGTGCCATACTCCAATTCTTGACTGCACAGCAACAGACAAATGCTCTAACTAGTCAGAACATTCAGAAACTAGAAGCAACAACTAGCCAAGCTATTCAGAGATTGGAGGCACAAGTAGGGCAATTGGCAAAGGAGTTGAGTGAGAGGAAGAAAGGAGAGTTTCCATCACAAACCATACCTAATCCAGGGGGCCAGGAGCAGCTCAAGGCTGTGACAGTCCTTAGAAGTGGCAAGGTAGTTGACAACAAGGTGGGGACAGATAAGAAAGAACAAGAAAATGTTGAATCTTCTCCAGCCACAAAGGTAAGTGAGAAGGAGAAGGTGATATTTCCACCCTTCCCTCAAAGGTTAGTTAAGCAAAAGAAAGAAAAACATCTTCTTGATATTTTTGAAACTTTGAGAAAAGTAGAAATCAACATTCCTTTACTTGATGCAATTAAACAAATTCCTTCTTATGCTAAGTTTTTAAAGGATTGTTGCACACACAAAAGACAGTTTCAGGAACATGAGAAAGTTGCATTAACTGAGGAGGTAAGTGCGGTTTTATTGAGAAAATTACCACCTAAACTAAAAGATCCAGGTAGTTTTACAATTCCTTGCAGGGTTGGTGACCGTCTATTTGAACGTGCTTTGCTTGATTTAGGAGCAAGCATCAATCTGATGCCTTATACAGTTTATGAGGAGTTGAGGTTGGGGGAGCTCAAACCAACCTCAATTATATTGCAATTGGCCGATAGAAGCATCAGAAGACCTAGAGGTATTTTAGAGGATGTTTTGGTTCAGGTAAATGAATTTATTTTGCCTGCTGATTTTGTTGTTCTGGATATGGAAGATTCTCCTATGCCATCTGCATTACCTATTATTCTTGGTAGGCCCTTTATGATAACTGCTGATACAAAGATAAGTGTAAAAAAGGGTACTATACGCATGAAAGTTGATGGTAAGAAGATAGAATTCATGTTGTCTGACACTATCAAATTGCCACATGATAACCATGATTGTTTCAAGATTGATGTGGTAGGAAGTGTTGTGGAGCAAGTGTTTCAGGTACATAGCATTGAACCATTGGAGGCATGCATAGCCCACAGCCTCACAAGGATGAATTATGAACGTGGATGTGATGTTACAGAGATAGACCTCCATGAAGCTGTGCATTCTCTTGAGGCTTCTATGCCTTATCCAAGTAAGTATGTACCTCGCTTTGAAACTCTTGTGTCTACTAATACTACTCTTGTCCCTTCCATTGTCAGGGCACCAGATCTAGAATTGAAGCAACTACCTAAACAACTGAAGTATGCTTACTTGGGAGAGAACCAGACATTACCAGTGATAGTTGCTGCAAACTTGAGTTTGGTGGAACAAGAGAAGCTATTGAGAGTTCTTAGAGAGCACAAGACTGCATTAGGGTGGACCATTGCCGATATCAAAGGCATAAGTCCATCCAAGTGCATGCACAGGATCCTCCTTGAAGATAATGCAAAGCCTAACAGAGATGCTCAGAGACGGCTTAACCCACACATGAAGGAAGTAGTGAGAACAGAAGTTCTTAAGCTCTTGGATGTTGGCATTATCTACCCCATCTCAGATAGCAAATGGGTGAGTCCAGTTCATGTTGTGCCTAAGAAGAGTGGAATCACAGTAATAAAGAATGAAGAGAATGAGCTTGTTCCTACCAGGCTCACCACAGGTTGGAGAGTCTGTATTGATTACAGAAAGCTCAATAATGAAACCAGGAAAGATCATTTTCCTCTTCCCTTTATTGATCAGATGTTAGAAAGGTTAGCAGGTCATAGTCATTATTGTTTTCTAGATGGTTATAGTGGTTATAATCAGATTGCTATAGCACCAGAAGACCAAGAGAAGACCACATTCACTTGCCCCTTTGGCACATTTGCATACAGAAGGATGCCATTCGGTTTGTGTAATGCACCTGCCACATTCCAAAGGTGCATGATGAGCGTATTTTCAGACATGGTGGAGAGATTTATAGAGGTATTTATGGATGATTTCAGTGTTTTTGGTTCTAACTTTGATAATTGTCTTAACCATTTGCAGCTTGTTCTAAAGAGATGTGAGGAATGCAACCTAGTGCTGAATTGGGAAAAGTGCCATTTCATGGTACAACAAGGTCTTGTTTTAGGTCATGTAATTTCTAGCAGGGGCATTGAGGTGGACAAGGCAAAGATTGACATCATATCAAAATTGCCTCCTCCTACATCTGTGAAGGGTGTGAGAAGTTTTCTAGGGCATGCAGGGTTTTACAGAAGATTCATAAAAGATTTCTCTAAAATTTCTAGACCTCTTTGTGCATTATTGTCTAAAGATGTTGAGTTTATGTGGACAGAAGGGTGCATGAAAGCCTTTAATATATTGAAAGAGCTACTCACATCTGCACCCATTATGATGGCACCTGATTGGAACCTCCCATTCGAGCTTATGTGTGATGCCAGTGATTATGCTCTGGGAGCTGTTCTGGGTCAGAGAGTTAAGAAGGTACCTCATGCTATTTTTTATGCTTCTAGAACTTTAAATGATGCTCAGCTTAATTATTCTACTACTGAAAAAGAATTGTTAGCTGTTATATTTGCTTTAGAGAAGTTTAGGTCCTACTTGATTGGTTCCAAAGTTATTGTTTTCACTGATCATGCTGCTTTGAGATTTTTGTTTAGTAAGAAAGATGCTAAGCCTAGGTTGATTAGATGGGTGCTCTTACTGCAAGAATTTGATCTTGAGATTAAGGACAAGAAGGGTAGTGAGAATGTGGTTGCAGATCACTTGTCCAGGTTACTTCATGATGAGGAAGAAAACAAGCTTCCCTTGAGTGAAAACTTTCCAGATGAGCAGTTATTTGCAATTGATTTACAACTTCCATGGTATGCAGATATTGTTAATTATATAACTACTAAGGTTTTTCCACCAGGTATGTCTAGCCAAGAAAGGAAACGATTAGTGTCTATGTCTAGGCACTATTATTGGGACGAGCCCTACTTGTTCAAATTTTGTCCAGATCAAATTATCAGAAGATGTGTTTCAGAGGAGGAGCATATGAGCATTCTCCAACATTGTCATCAATTTGCATGTGGAGGACACTTTGGAGCGAAGAGAACATCACTTAAGGTATTACAATCTGGGTTCTATTGGCCTAATGTGTTTAAAGATGCTTTTTGGTTTTGCAGGGCTTGTGATAGATGCCAACGGACAGGGAATATCTCTTCTAGAAATCAAATGCCATTGCAAAACATTCAAGTGGTGGAGCTCTTTGATGTGTGGGGTATCGACTTCATGGGTCCATTTCCTAACTCCTTTGGTTATTTATATATTCTTGTGGGTGTGGATTATGTATCTAAATGGGTCGAGGCTGTCCCCTCAAAAACTAATGATCACAAAGTTGTTGTGAAATTCTTGCAAGATAACATCTTTACTAGGTTTGGGACACCAAGGGCGATAATTAGTGATGGAGGTAGCCATTTCAATAACCAAGTTTTTGCTTCCTTAATGAAGAAATATGGGATCACACATAAGGTTGGCACTCCATATCATCCTCAAACCAGTGGTCAAGTAGAGATAAGCAATAAAGAGATCAAAAGCATCCTAGAGAAGACAGTGAATACTATAAGGAAGGATTGGTCTCTACGCTTGAATGATGCCTTGTGGGCATATCGGACTGCGTACAAAAGCCCAATTGGCATGTCCCCATATCGTTTAGTCTTTGGAAAGGCATGTCACCTACCAGTGGAGTTGGAGCATAGAGCATATTGGGCTATTAAAAAATTCAATTTTGATATGCAACAAGCAGGTGACAAGAGGAAGTTACAGCTGAATGAGCTAGAAGAGTTGAGGTATGATGCATATGAGAATGCTAAGTTGTATAAGGAGCGGACCAAGGCGTATCATGATAAGCAGCTAGTTAGGAAGGAGTTTCATGTGGGACAGAAGGTGTTGATCTACAATTCAAAATTGAGACTTTTCCCTGGTAAGCTCAAGTCTAGGTGGTATGGTCCTTATGTTGTTACAAAGGTTTTCCCTCATGGGGCTTTGGAGGTTCATAGCAAAGAGAAGAATCAGACATTCATGGTGAATGGGAATAGAGTAAAGCCTTATATTGAGATGAGCTTTGAGCATAGAGAGGAGGATGTGACTCTCCAACCTGTTCAGTACATTGCATGAGAGTCCAATAGTCTGGCTAACGACTATAAACCAAGCGCTTATTGGGAGGCAACCCAATGTTTAATTTTCTTTATTTATTTATTTATTTATAAATTTATTTTTCGTAAATACTTATGAGCTTACCCCGTGCAATTTTTTTTTTTTTTTTTTTTTTTTTTTTCTATTTTGCAGCCCATTCAATTACCCATAAACGGGGAAGTCGTGACATCCAAATACATCTATGCTCAACCTAATTGCTTCAAGGGGGAGCATTCTAATCCTTTCCCTTAATTTGTTTTCTTATTATTTTAAGTTTATGTTTCTTTTTACCAAAAAAAAAAAAAAAGTTTTTTTCATATGAGTTGACTTATGGTAACTCCAATGAGCACCTCTGTTAATACAGTGTCTAGGAGTTCTATAGGCGACACCTTGGGTGTCTAAGAAGTTTGGGTTTTAAGCGGGACCATTGTGACCTCTCCAAACTTCCCGGATCCCCTGGCTGTGTTTTCTGAGGTTCTTAACTGGTAATCCATGAGTCACTTGTATATTCGTGTGTTTTATTCAAAAAAAAAATATATATATATATAATAATAATTATAGTTCATAAAATTAAAATTTTAAAAAAAAAAAAAAAAAAAAAAAAAAAAACCTTCTCTTTCTCTGAAACACTACCTACATTAACCCTAAAAATAAACTCTCTTTCGTTCATTTGATCTAGCCGCCCTCTAACCCTGAACATCTCAGCTTCCTCTTCCTCCCGAACCAAACATTCTCCAAATTGTTGTTTATTGTAGATCTTGTCAATGGAGAAACTCCAGGAGGCCGTCGGTGGAAAGCTCAAGGAGGAGGAGTCCGAATTGAGCATGGTGAAGGTGCCTAGCCCAATGGTTTTGTTGAGCTCACTGCCAGCTATCCCACCAGAAGATCCTAAGGGAGAGGACACCATTATGCAACGGGTGTTTGAGGTGATTGAGGTGCTCGTGGTTGTGTTTGCCATGGATCCCTCAGCAGTTACCATAGATGCCTTTCTGTTTCAAAGAGGTAGGGTGATAGAGGCAATTGAAGACATGGTTCCAAATTGGGATCTGGATTGTGGATTGGAAGAGATGCAGATTGCAGCGCTGGCACATTGTCTAGATACTTGGAGGGAATATCTGCTAGATCGGAGGTTTGTGGCAAGAACTGTTGTCGTGAGCAGTCACATGTACTGTACAGGTAACATTCGAGACGAGTTTGGCATTTACTTAAGTGTGCTTGACGAGTTTCACTTCCAATTAGTGTACATGACCACAAGGCTCCGAGACTTCGTGGAGCAGATGGATGAGTTGATGATAGATGGAGCCCTATATGATTCGTCTGTTTCAGACCCTTCGGAAAGTGAGTCAGAAGAAGAGCCATGGGTGAGCTCAGCCATCGATAGCATTTTGAGAAATGCTATGTTTGAAGGATGAACCGTGTAGTGCCAAGGTTACCCTTAATCCATGTTTTCTATTTTCTTATATGCTTTCACATTGGGGACAATGTCTAATTCAGGTCTGGGGGTATCAATGGAGGTTTTCAATTTTTGTTTACTTGTATTTCAATTTTTTTTGTTAATTTGTGTTTTCAATTTTCAATTTTTGTTCATTTATGTTTCCAATTTTCGTTCACTTGTTACTAATTTTTTTAGAATGTCATACAACCAATGCTATGGAGCTGCCATTGAGATTTTCATATCAAACATTTTACACTTCACAAAGCTTTTGCTCTTAGAATTCTGGTGGCTAAAGTACCATGCTCAGGTTCTTGAAGGATAATAGTGGAGACTACCCTAGTGAGCTATTTCGAGCCTAATTGCTTTCTTGAGAGGGTTTAAAGTGTTTCTATTCCTCATCTCTACTTATTTTCTTCAATTCACTCTAAAATGATCTCATTGTTCCATTTTGATTGAATACTAAGGATGATTCTATTTGCAGATATCAGGTGCATGCTCTCACTCATGAATGAACTCATTGAAATGATGCTAGGCTATGTGTGTATAACCATTCTCTGTGCTTTCTTTTCACCCTACCCATTCGTGTGTTCCATCAGCTCTCTTGTAGCCAAACACTTCAAGCCATTTTCTAATATCACCCTCATGATTCCCCTAACTTTGTATCTCAATCTGAGATATTTAAACTTATTATAGCCATACCCTATAAAGCTTAGAAATATACCAAGGTGTGCCAAGATAAAGTTTGAAGCAAGGAAGTTGCTGCCACATTCCTAAATGTAAATTGGTGTGAATCTGTGCAATAAAGTTAAAGAAGAAGTAGATCAAGTCACAAAAAAAAAAAAAGAAAAAAAAAAGAAAAAAAAAAAAAAAGAAAAAAAAAGAAGAGAAAGTGTTTCGATTTGATCTAAATGTGAAATTTAAGGTCTATGCCAGATGATCCTATGAAGTTGCAGCCATACCATTCTAAATCAATGATACCTTGCAGATCAATGAAGAATGCAACCTTGGTATGTTCTTAAGTTCATTGTGTTCCTTCCAATTCTTTCACTTCCCTTAACCTTAGCCTTTCATTACAACCTTGTGAAAGACCTAGTTGATCTTTGAGGATGTATTCATGGGTGCTGGTATGTATGTGTGTATCTCTATTCTTAGTATTTGATTCCCTTCATGAGATCTAACCAAATATTGTGCTTCTATTTCATATACTCATTTTGCTTATTTGAGAGAATAAAGCCATAGGTTCTGAGTGATTGAGTGCTATATGTGAGAATTAGAGTTGAAGCATGTTCTTCCTTCAAGAATTGAGTATGTTTACTTTGAAGCCGTGTGCCTTTGAGCTATAGCTTCCACTGTACACACTTATTGATCATCTATCTTGGCAACTCTATGGTGTTGGAGGTATGACTAAAGTTTTCTTTCATTTTCAGTAGTTGTTTTCAAAGTTAGTTTTCTAACCTTTTGTTTTGTAGAGTCAGTAAAACGTTTGTGGGTATCGTAACTGTTAAACCCTCAGGAGACACAACTCCTCCTACTAGGGATGCCTAGAGGTTTAAAGGCTTGTTGCATGTGCTCAATGCAATCGAGTTACCTACGAAAGTGGTCTAGTTCGTTTTTATCTTTATTTTCATTTTGTTTTACTCGAGGACTAGTAAAATCTAGGTTTGGGGGTATTTGATCGGTGCATAATTACATATCTTTTTTGTACCATTCTAACTTATGATTTGGTATGTTTTTGAGTTAAACTTGTGCTTTTAATAAAGTTTTGTGTATGTTTCAGTATAATAAGGTTGAGACTCATTATTTACATTTTGAAGACAAGTTAGCTCAAAACAATGTCTGCAGATCAGTCATATTTACGGATTAACCTGTACTTGCTCAAAAAGAACCAGATAATTCATCATACATCATTGGAAAGATACGGAAGTCTAGTTTCCGTAGCATTTTACGGTGCATGATTTGGAGTCTTCTAGAGGAAGTTATACATGATTTAGTAGCTCAAGGTCAAACATTCGGGCCTCAGTCCAGTTTCCGTAGGTCACTTTGCAGGCCTCCGTTCAGCTACTTGCACAGGTCAAATGGGGTGACACCCTTGATAGAAGTTGTTCCAATGGGTGTCTACTATAACATATCCAAATTGCAGCCCCATTGGATAAGTCTGGAGCCCTCAGCATGTCAAATACCGAACCTGGTTCACAGACAATCCAGGCCTCAGTCCAGTTTTCATGGGTCAGTTTGCAGGCCTCAGTTCAGCTACTTGCACAAGTCAGATGGGGCAACACCCTTGATAGAAGTTGTTCCAATGGGTGTCTACTATAACATATCCAAATTTCAGCCCAATTGGATAAGTTTGGAGCCCTCACCATGTCAAAAACCGAATCTGGTTCACAGACAAACCTTTGCTGTCACATGTGCTTAAAGCAGCCACACATGGAGCAAAGCATGGGCAGCTATTGAGCCATGTTCTTAAAGCAGCCACACATGGAGGCAAAGCATGGGCAGCTGTTGATCCATGTGATTAAAGCAACCACACATGGAGGCAAAGCTTGTGGCAGCTGCAAAGCATGAGCTACCACACATGGGAGACAAAGCACATGGGAGACAAAGCATGAGCTGCCACACATGGGCAGCTAAGAGACCAGCCAAGGGGGAGGACGAATTTGAAGCCTATAAATAGAGAGTTTCAGCTCATTCAAAGGAGGATATCATTCCATAAATTACATTTCCATTGTACACCATCAAAGAGTTGTCTACACCATCAAAGAGTTGTCTACCATCAAAGAGTTGTTTACACCATCAAAGAGTTGTCTTCTTTATCAAAGAGCTATCTTCTTCTTATTTCTCTTTTTATTTTCTGTTTTGTATGTTCTTGCTATCCATTCAAATTATGGATAGCTAAATATTTTAGTTAGGGCTCGATTGAAGCCCTAATCATGTTTCTTTAAGGATTTCGATGTCTTTGCTATAAACTACTTTTGTGATGCTTATTGATTAATTTCAGATTATATTTTACTCTTTACATACGTTATGTTATGCTTGATCATCATATGCATGCTATGTATTGAGTTTGTTACATAGGTAAATTTAGATGACCGAGTCTTGTACCTATGAAAGTAACAAAAGAACTAGTTATAAGTTCTTGAAATTAATCATCATGAATAACTAGAATAGATACCATGTTCTAGAATTTGTGTGTTTGTCGATTTCCATTGTGTTATGCATTCTTAAAGTACAACTTAGTAGATACCATGCTAAACACTTTAAGAATGAAAAGAGTTAGAGTAGATACCCATGCCTAACTTGTTGTTTAGGGAAATCAATAACTTAAAGAGTAGATATCATGCCTTTAGGTTGACAAACATAAGCATCCAAAATCTGTTTTGTAGCATTGTGCATGTCGTTTGCTTAAGGAAAAAGATTAGTGGTGAACATCGAATCCCTAACTAGTTTTCTCATTGTTTTAACCTCAATCCAATTCTATTTTTAATCAAACGCTGTTTTCAATATTTAGTATTTAAATTTTCAGTTTTCAATACCATCATAAGAAAATCATCATTTTTTAACACTTTGTCTACACCGAATGCCATTTAGTTTAAGGAAAATAAATTAAGCACAAATTAATCCAATCCTCGTGGGAACGATCTCGTATTTGCTTTCTATACTATTTATCTGATCTTGTGCACTTGCGAGTTAAAACGTGCATATAGTTGCTTAATTTTTAGGTTACTATTTGTTCAACATCTTACATCAGAACACACTGAAAGTGTGACATTCTCTTGAATAACATGTGTGAGGCATTCAACAAGTCTATCTTTGATGCTAGAGACAAGCCTATTATAACAATCCTTGAAAGGATCAGGTATTACATCATGTTGTGGATGTCAAGTAGAAGAGAATCTACGGAGAAATGGGCTCAGGGCTCATGATATGCGACAAAAGGTTTTTGCAACTCTTGAGAAGCTTAAGAAGCAGTCAGCCTAGTGCATTCCAAGGTTTGCTGGGGAGAGCAAATATGAGGTTAAGTATTTTGGAGACACTTAGGTGGTAGTTGATTTGAGAAACAGAAGTTGTTCATGTAGGCAATGAGATCTAACTGGGATCCCATGTAAGCATGCTTGTGATGTCATTGGGCATATGGATTCATATGTGATGTTTGTTAGCCAGGTACCATCACAAAGGCAAAAGAAGACAGCCAGGGACGGACCCAAGATTTCAGAATGGCGTGGGCTAAATTTAGCTTCTGTACAAACCTATTGAAAACTCAACGGTACAAGTAAATTTCGTTGATAACAACAACAAAAAATACATAGGGGGGACATAATGAGCCTTACCCCTCAAATAACACTTATATAAGTTGCACTCTTTGAGTCTTCACAACATTAAATTCACTAATTATTGATTCATTATCTATATTATAAGCTAATTCTCTTTCAATATGAAGTAACATATCAGCAAGAAACTCATCACCTATCTTATTCCGAAGTCTATTTTTAATCAGTCTCATACATGAAAATGCTCGTTCTATTGTTGCTGTAGACACAGGAAGAGTTAGCACCAAACGAATCAATTTGTCAATCAAGTAGTATGTTTCTGCTAATTTTGTTTCAATTAAGCGCTCAAGTAATATAGGGATGGAATCATTATTCTTGAAGGCTTGAATGCAATCCATATCAATCTTATAAAATCGAAATTGCTGATTTAAAGCATGCAACTCAGTTGTAGTGAACTCTAAAGGGTAAAATTTCTCAGCAAGAATGCATATATCATCAATGTTAAGTCTCTTAAAAGCATCACGAGGATCTAATGCTGAGCTAAGAGAAAGGAGTTCACAGTCTCATTTGGAAATCTAGTATTTAACTCCCATAACTGATAATCTATTACCTCATTGAATACATCAATATGATAATAATGCTCAACTATGATACAATCTCTTTGTTGACAAGAACGGCGAGTGCCTATTGTATGACGGGCACCCATATCAGGCATGTTAAGATCATGTTCTTCACAATGTCTTGCAACCAAATTCATTCCACCCATTATTTCTCAACTCATTGAGCTCCATTTTTGTACTTGCAACCAAATTCAAAGCATTTACAATGTCTTGAGATTTTCTTTGAAGTTCTTGACAAAGAAAATCAGTGAATCTCATAGTTTTGTCCAACAATTTTAAGGCAAAAACAAAGTCAAAAGATAACATAGATATTTTAATACCTTCTGCTTCGCCACGAAATTGTGAGGTGGGTCCATTATGACTGATATCCATTAGAAGTGTCTTGGTTGCACCAAATAAATCAATCAAACTCCTAATAGAATTAAAATGTGACCCCCAATGAGTACTTCCAGGTCGTTGCAAACAACGAATTTGATTAGCCCCTTTAGCTGTCCCAAGTCTTCCAGCAGCTAGTAATTCTTCAATCTTAGCTTGTCGGGTTAATTTTAACTCAGAATGGCGTTTGGCAAAAGCACTAACAAAATTCACAATGTTATTTAACATTGAAAAAAATCTCCAAACGAGTCCTACCTCTTTAGCTGCCCCATTTAAAGCTAATTGAAGACGATGAGCAAAGCAACATTAATGTATATAATATGCATATGGACAATCATTGAGAAATAACGCTTGTAAGCCACTCCATTCACCACGCATATTGCTAGCACCATCATATCCTTGACCACACATATTGCTCACTAAAAGATTATCCTTGCCAAGAACTTTACAAATATCACTTTTAAGAGTTGAGGAGTTGGTGTCATGAACACTCACAATATCAAAAAACCTTTCTTGAATATACCCATATCACAACCAACAAACCTTATGATAATAGTCATTTGTTCCTTCTTAGAGTCGTCTAGTGCTTCATCAACAAGAATACAAAATTTTCCATCTTCCCCAATTTCATCGCGTATCCTCTTTCTCACTTTGGTAGAATAGATACTTAAGATCTCCTTTTGTGTCTTATGTGAAATATATTGGGCATTCAAGGGAGCATTTTGTGACACAACTTTTTCAATGTTTACATTCATTCTTGCAAAAGCCTTCACCAACTCAATGAAATTGTCTCGATTAGAGGAGTCATAAGATTCATCATCACCTCTAAAAGCCATTCCTTGATTTGCTAGATACCTAAATCACCTATATTGTGGTTGTAAGCCTCAATCGGTTTTTTACAACTTCTTGTGGGGTTTGCACTACTCTGTCAATATGGTGAGTCTGGTTTATTAAATCCATCCACTTTTGCATAGCAAAATAATGTGGGGAATTTATATTGCCTATATGAATAATTAAAACACACTCTTTTCCACCAACTCTTCTCCAACTTCTAAATCCCTCTACAGTGAATGCCTTATGTAAGTGATCAATGTCAAAAAGAAAGCATGGAAAGCAAAACACTTTGTCTTTATGAACACTACACTCAAGCCAATGGTATTGCTTATACCAACTACCAACAAATCAACGCTTTTGTTTCCCTTCTAAGTGTGATGGAGATTCCTTTAATTGTGGTTGACATGGTCCTAAAAGAATATATGCTCTTCGAACATTATCACGTTCATTAAGTGGTTATGTATCTATTTGAGGACGTAATCTGGGATCACGCTCGAGAGAATTGGTATTAACTTCTTAATGAGACTCGACTCTTACATTTTCATCTTCAATTCTTTGAGGTTGAGAAGGAGGTTGCTCCTCATAAATTGGAGGAGACAGAGAAGGATCCGAGGCATGCTAGTTGATGATTCATCATTGTTTCTCTGAAAAAAATCTTGAATGGTCCTTGATCTCTTAACATTATGATGTTGACTTGACATTATAAAGTATAGCCTATTGAATAATATATAGAAGATGTAAACATATAGACCAACAAAAATTTCAAGAAAAACATTACATACTTAAATAGTTAAATATCTAGTTAAAATCCCTAATTAACAATTCATACAAGCAAGCAAGAACACCAAAATAAAAAAAAACTAATTGATAAACCTTAATTGTAAATCCCTAATTGATACTTCATAAACCCTAAATAATCCCCAAAATTTCAAAAGAAAAGAAGATGAAGAATGGAAGATTACCTTAGTTTGCTTTAATTAAGTCCGAGGACATGCATAATTTTCCTTCTTGTCAAAGAGCAGGAGTTAGTCGCTAGTGGATGCAATAGAGAGAATTCTTTTTCTTTCTTTCTTTTTTTTTTTTTTGGTAAAGGAGAGAAGGAATGACTATGGTGGGAGTCTAATTTTTTTCATGTGGGGTGTGGGGTTTAGTTCTTTTTATTTATTTGTTGGTCAACCTAGTTCTAGTGGGATTAGTCAACAATATTTTATTTGGATAGCTGGCATGAGAAATAACTAACGCACAAATTAAACCCTATATGCAATCGTAGTACGAGTAAGTAGGGATCGTTCTATTCCGGGGATTAGGAGGGATGCTAATCAACACGAATTAAATTTATTAAACTAGAACTAAGTGAAGGGAACAATGATTGGGGGGGGGGGGGAGTTGGATGATTTGGACCAAAGTAAAATTGAAAGCAGCAAATAAATAAGATGTGAATGAAATATGGATTAAGGGATAGCTAGAGGATTCTTCTCCACACATGGAACATATGCATACAAATTGATCTCCAGTTACTCTTTCTATAAAGTATGAATGTCAAAGCCCCAAATTAATTGTGAACTGCACTAATTAACTCTCAGATTTTCCTAAGTTCATTGAATTGGACTCAGCGACTCAATCAAATTATTCTTATCAAGTTCCCTATATGAATAGCATGATAGAGATACATATCAAAGATCATTAAGTTCTATGAAAATCATAAGCTTTGACAAAGCATTTGTAACTATGAAAAGCTGTTTGTGCCTAATAAATCTCGGCCGCTGTGGCCGAAGAGTACCCTTCTCGGCCGCCGCTTTACCCATAAGCTCATAGAAACGGCCACGTTTCGACGTCCTCTGTTTGTTGACAACAAAGGAGAAAACACTAAGGCAAGGTTTTCTCGGCCGCTCGAGTGAGAATCACGGGCCGAGGCCGAGGAACACACAGGGCACGGCCAAGGGAGATATTGACCAAATCATCACGTGGCTTCAGGGTCCCACGCCCCATTTAATGAAGTAACGCCTCTGTCCATCACAGCAAATCCACTAGGGCACGAAGCATTTAATGCACGAGGGCAGAAGTGAGTTGATTGAAAGCAGGATTTGGTAATCAGAGTGGTTAGGAACAAACATTCCATCAGATGTTCTTGCAATGGGCAGTCCCTTCACCAACCACTAAACCAGGGCATTTAATGCGTTCCCACGGCCAGAGACGCAGAGACCTCGATCAGAGCGGTGGCCGAGATTTACCGAGATTTATGGGGGTCACACCACCATGCTTCACAGTCCCAAATGCTGAGCAGACCCAGCCATGCTTGCCCTGATCAGACTCCACCATGCAGGTCTTGTCAAGCCTCGATTGCCTCTCCCGAACTCCTGCTATATAAACCAAGCTCAAGACCACATGCAAGAGGTCCAACACCAAAAACCAAAAGCCTCCCACGGAGCAACTTATTTTTTCTGTCATGTACTTTCAATATCTTTACATGCTTTCTTAGGAGTAGTGATAGATTGTAAGAAACTTCCATTCATCAATATATCATACGACCCTTGATTTCTCAAGGCGCCGGAGCACCACCCTTGTTGTCGCCTCACTCACCCCATATATCATACGACCGTCGCTCTCCGAGCAACGCGCCGGAGCACCACCCATAACCCACCACCTACCACCAACGGCCTTGTAGTTCAGGCCGTGAACCTGACGGCCGAGACCAGTTCCTTTCTCGGCCACAATCGTTTGATAAGAAGTCCAGACCAAACAGGCGCAATATTCCAAACACCTTCTAAACCAAACACTCCACCGAACTCGACGCACGGTAGACCGTGCTGGCACGCCCGCGCACAAACCGCACCGCATTCCAAAAGTAGGACTCCGTGTTATACGCACGTCCCCTCGGCCCGGTGAACCAGGTCGAAGAGATTTGCGCAGGCAACACTTTTGGCACGCCCGGTGGGACCACTTTTCCCGGTAAAACTCTTGTCAGCAGACTCACCATGACCTCAGGGGATGGGCAGGTCCTCAGGACAAAGACGTCTTTCATGGCCAAATTCTCTATGCAATTGCGGACGATGCCCCGGACAGGGACGCCAGGTGCGCCCGCTGACATTCAGGTATCAGGCGACGGCTCATCTTCCCAGCCGAAAAACTGGGGGCAATCTCGGCCGACGCAGGCGAAACCCCAGCTCACTGGCCACATAGGAACAACGCACGGCCCAATCCATGCCTTGGCCGTAGTATTGGGAAACGGCCGCCCGGAATATTCCGCGGCCCAGCAAGGTGGCCCAGCATGTGTTATGACCGTCCACGGCCAGACTGGCCCAGCCGACGCGGCCGCAGCTTCAACGCAACAACGCGGCCAGAGTAGTCCGGCCGTTTTGCTATCACAGGCGCCGCTGCGTCTTCCGGAAACCTGCCGTCACATTGATTCGGCCGTCGCAAAGGCAACTCACGCACATCTCGGTCAAACCTGCGGCGATGAGCTAAAACCGCCCGGTTCGGTTGCCACAATCCGAGGCCTTGTTCAAGACGCCCGGCGGATTGGGTCACTAAATGGAGGACAGCCGACCTAGCCGCCGCTCCTAACGCGGCCAATACAAAACCCTCAGGATCCTGCGACCGAGGGAGCCCAGCGCAGGACCGAAAACGGCTCGACTCAGAAGTGGCCGGGGGCACCGAACGCTATGGAGTGGTACCCATTGGGAACGTTGGGAAAGCCCGAGACTAGGCATGATTTGTTTTCCAGATCAGCTTGGACATGCCGCGCGATGAAGGTCTCGGCCATGGGGGCACCGTATGCCTACACCCACGGCCGTTACATTCATATACTAAGGAGGCCGAGTTCCCGGCCCAGTCAGTTTTCTAAACGGCCTAAGCAGAAAATGGACCATGAGCTGGCCGTACCTCCGGACTCGGAGAACATGGGGCAGTCAGGGCTCGGCGCCCACGCCTCGACGCAAGTTGAAAGTAGAATGGCGCCGAGGGCCTATGATAAAAAAGTCAAAAAGAAAAAAAGAGAAACGAATAGGTAAGTACACATATATATATGTAATATATATAAAAGGGGTCTGTCCCTTGGAATCCATTCGGCCCCAACCCAGACCGCGGCCGAAGGATCCAGGGACAGGGGGGCAATGTTTGTGCCTAATAAATCTCGGCCGCTGTGGCCGAAGAGTACCCTTCTCGGCCGCCGCTTTACCCATAAGCTCATAGAAACGGCCACGTTTCGACGTCCTCTGTTTGTTGACAACAAAGGAGAAAACACTAAGGCAAGGTTTTCTCGGCCGCTCGAGTGAGAATCACGGGCCGAGGCCGAGGAACACACAGGGCACGGCCAAGGGAGATATTGACCAAATCATCACGTGGCTTCAGGGTCCCACGCCCTATTTAATGAAGTAACGCCTCTGTCCATCACAGCAAATCCACTAGGGCACGAAGCATTTAATGCACGAGGGCAGAAGTGAGTTGATTGAAAGCAGGATTTGGTAATCAGAGTGGTTAGGAACAAACATTCCATCAGATGTTCTTGCAATGGGCAGTCCCTTCACCAACCACTAAACCAGGGCATTTAATGCGTTCCCACGGCCAGAGACGCAGAGACCTCGATCAGAGCGGTGGCCGAGATTTACCGAGATTTATGGGGGTCACACCACCATGCTTCACAGTCCCAAATGCTGAGCAGACCCAGCCATGCTTGCCCTGATCAGACTCCACCATGCAGGTCTTGTCAAGCCTCGATTGCCTCTCCCGAACTCCTGCTATATAAACCAAGCTCAAGACCACATGCAAGAGGTCCAACACCAAAAACCAAAAGCCTCCCACGGAGCAACTTATTTTTTCTGTCATGTACTTTCAATATCTTTACATGCTTTCTTAGGAGTAGTGATAGATTGTAAGAAACTTCCATTCATCAATATATCATACGACCCTTGATTTCTCAAGGCGCCGGAGCACCACCCTTGTTGTCGCCTCACTCACCCCATATATCATACGACCGTCGCTCTCCGAGCAACGCGCCGGAGCACCACCCAAAACCCACCACCTACCACCAACGGCCTTGTAGTTCAGGCCGCGAACCTGACGACCGAGACCAGTTCCTTTCTCGGCCACAATCGTTTGATAAGAAGTCCAGACCAAACAGGCGCAATATTCCAAACACCTTCTAAACCAAACACTCCACCGAACTCGACGCACGGTAGACCGTGCTGGCACGCCCGCGCACAAACCGCACCGCATTCCAAAAGTAGGACTCCGTGTTATACGCACGTCCCCTCGGCCCGGAGAACCAGGCCGAAGAGATTTGCGCAGGCAACAAAAGCATGATACTCCTGCCAGGAATTTACTTAACACAATCATGACTAGTGACTTTTACTACTTGTGAATATAAGTTCATAACGATTAGGTGAAATTCCCTTTTATCCTAGCATCAAATCCCTGCATGCAAACTAAGTATGCATCCTTAATAAACATGCAAGAATAAGTCCTGAATAAAACAGAAAAGTAAATCACATTCATTCTTTACGAAACCATAACTGGGAGTGATCAATTCATATAAAACATATGTCCATGGCTTCGAATTCACCTCTAACTAAGAAGAAATTTAGTTACACATATTTAATAATTGAAAAGCAATATAGAATAAGAAATACATAGGATAGGATAAAGAGAAAAAAAGAACTAGATGATGGTAGCAAGGAATTCCCAAGATAGCTCCAAGCTTTGCTCCTTTTGCAACTAGCTCTCTCTCTCTCTCTCTATATATATATTTGAATGTGTATGAGTAATGGATGAAGTGAGTTGATGGATTGTTGAATGAATTGTGTTTAGAATTGGAGTGCTATTTATAGGGAGAATGGAAGGGGAATATTTGAATTGAATATGGTTTATGCCAATAGCACTTGTAATTAGAAACTCATTCTTTTGGCTAGTGCACTTCACCAACAAATCCCATTGTAATTAGAAACTCATTCTTTTGGCTAGTGCACTTCACCAACAAATCCCACTAGATAGTCATGCATGACATAGTCAGCTTGTGGGCCGATTTTGGGCTTGTTATTCACTCCAAAAAATTCTGGAAAAATATGGATCTTCAAGCCCTTTGTCTTATCTTTCCATGAATATACAGCCCAACTCAAGGAAAAATAGGAAAGACCTTCAAATGTCATTTTTGGCCCAGTAACGCAGATGCTGCCAAATTTTGACCTTGAGCTGCTAAATCGTGGATAACTTCCTCTAGAAGACTCCAAATCATGAACCGTAAAATGCTACGGAAACTAGACTTCCGTATCTTTCCAATGATGTATAGCTCATTATCTGGTTCTTCTTGAGCAAGTACAGGTTAATCCGCGAATGTGACTGATCTGCAAACACTGTTTTGAGCTAACTTGTCTTCAAAATGCATGTAATGAGTCTCATCCTTATTACACTGAAACACACACAAACTTTATTAAAAGCACAAGTTTAACTCAAAAACATAACCAAATCGTAAGTTAGAAGGGTACAAAAAGATATGTAATTATGCACTGATCAAATACCCCCAAACTTAGATTTTGCTAGTCCTCGAGCAAAACAAAATAAAATTACAACTTAGGAAACAGGAAATAAGCAACTAGCCTTCCAAACAATATCCTCAAAGAATCACCAACGTATATGGTTCCAAAGAAACACAACAGTACAATCTAAGTTCCACACATGATTCACGAGAAAGCAAAGCTCACAATGACACCCTTAAGTGTAGTGTGTGAATGCCAAATCAGAACAACCCCTGCCACTCAAATAAGTATATGCGCACACACTTAGAGCAAAATCAATAATTCTGAACCCCATAAGCTCATTATCCAATCTGCTCTCCACAGTAATACCATGCAACACCAAGGATCAAAAGGACTTTACAAGGGTAGTAATGAGGTTCAGGGTAGTGGTAGAATGAAAGAAGGGATATGATATATACAATATTTTTAGCACAATTAAAGCACAGGTAAGAGCATAAGAGATTTTTTTTGAACTTTGTAACAAGTAAGGAACACATACATGAGCAGATTTTCAACATAATTTCAGCACCTTCAAATGTGTTTATTTGGCCTAATTTTGTGGCTCTTTACCCTAGATCACCATGCTCTTCTCTTTTATAACACCCTAGGGCCGTGACTACATTGGTCACACTTCATTACCTCTTTTGATTAGTTACCAATACCCCCAAACTTATTTCTTTTCAACATTTGGGTAATGGCACTAATGATTCACTTTTGCTCCAAAAACCTTGCATTCTTTATAACTCTCTTTTGAAGATAACTTTAACTGCTCATAGAATAAGTGAGAATAAGAAAACAGAAGTTCATTATGGTAGGAATGGTTTACACAAAGAAAGGCTTAACATTGGCTCAAATGGGTTGACTAGGGATGAATACATGTAGAGGGATGGTTAGAAAGGCTCAAATGGTTCAAACATGGCCTAAATCACTTCCTAAGCATTGTATGGCAACAAAATGTCTCAAGAGATATTCAAATAAGTTCTAGAGTACAAAACCAAGATCATGAGATAAGTAGAATTGCATAACGTCTCTAAGTAACAAGAAATTGGACTAACTTGGCAAAGTGCTCAATAAGTGCAAGGGTGGCATGCAAGACAGAGTTAACTCAGAACCACACAAAGTCCTTAAAAAATGACTCTCAATTTCTGATAAACCATATTAGTATTAAATCCAAGTCTTATCATAGGTGTTTGGAAGGATAACGAAACAACACACAAAATCCTGCGTTTTTAGACGCTAAACACACAAAAAAATAAAAATAAATAAATAAAAATAAATAAATAAATTTAAAATTTGACAGTAAAACAACATAACCAAATCCTTCCCCCCAAACTTAAATGAAACATTGCCCTCAATGTTTAGAACGTAAGAACATGTAACGCCTCATAAATGCAAAGAAAGACGAGAAGGAAAAGACATAACCAAATGTTTAGAGTTTAGAAAAACTCCCCTTTGAAGCGATTAGGACGGTTCATCTTTCAATCCGACTCACTTTCCGAAGGGTCTGAAACAGAAGAATCATATATGGCTCCATCTATCATCAACTCATCCATCTGCTCCACGAAGTCTCGGAGCCTTGTGGTCAGGTACGCTAATTGGAAGTGAAACTCGTCAAGCACACTTAAGTAAATGCCAAACTCGTCTCGAATGTTACCTGTAGAATACATGTGACTGCTCAACACAACAGTTCTTGCCACAAACCTCCTATCGAGCAGATATACCCTCCAAATATATAGACAACGTGCCAGCGCCGCAAGTTGCATCTCTTCCAATCCACAATCCAGATCCCAATTTGGAATCATGCCTTCAATTTCCCCTATCACCCTACCTCTTTGAAACAGAAAGGCATCTATGGTAACTTCTGAGGGATCCATGGCAAACACAACCACGAGCACCTCAATCACCTCAAACACCCGTTGCATAATAGTGTCCTCTCCCAAAGGATCTTCTGGTGGGATAGCTGGCAGTGAGTTCAACAAAACCATTGGGCTAGGCACCTTCACCATGCTCAATTCGGACTCCTCCTCCTTGAGCTTTCCACCGACGGCATCCTTGAGTTTCTCCATTGACGAGCCCTACAATAAGCAATAATTTGGAGAAGGCTTGGGAAGAGAAGGTTTGGTTTCAGGGGTTAGCGGGCGGCTATATCGAATGAAATATGGAGAGTTAGGGTTAATGTAGTGTTTCAGAGAAAGAGAAGGTTTTTTTTTTTAAAAAAAAAATTATTTTAAAATTATTTTTTTTATTTGTTTATTATTATTATTATTATTTTATTATTTTTATTTTTTTGAATAAAACACACGAATATACAAGTGACTCATGGATTACCAGTTAAGAACCTCAGAAAACACAGCCAGGGGATCCGGGAAGTTTGGAGAGGTCACAATGGTCCCGCTTAAAACCCAAACTTCTTAGACACCGAAGGTGTCGCCTATAGAACTCCTAGACACTGTATTAACAGAGGTGCTTATTGGAGTTACCAGAAGTCAACTCATATGAAAAATCTTTTTTTTTTTTTAAGGCTTGCAAGACATTGAACAAAATTATACTAAGCAAAACAAAGCTCACACAACTTAACTCTACCATAAAACCTAACAAAATTGTCAATCCCTAATAAATGTAAGGAAAGAAGATAAGGAAAAGACATAACCAAAGGTTAGAGTTTAGAAAAACTCCCCTTTGAAGCGATTAGGACGTAAGCAGCTCCTTGCAGGTTCTATCTTCTCCTCATCACCTTGGGTTGCCTCCCAAGAAGCGCTAAGTTTTATGTCTTCAGCCGGACGATACCTCCCTTTAAGCTTCACTAGGGCCAACGGCATGGAGGGGTATATCCTCCACTACATGCTCCTCAAAACACTCATAGTATGGCTTCAAGCGGTGTCCATTCACTTTGAATTCTTGTCCTGTCTTTAAACTTTGAATTTGGACTGCACCATAGGGAAAAACATTAGTAACAACAAAAGGACCAATCCATTTAGAACGCAACTTACCTGGAAACAAACGAAGCCGAGAGTTGAAAAGTAACACTTTCTGCCCCACAGAAAACGTTTTACTACGAATCATCTTATCATGGGCAGCCTTTGTTTTCTCCTTATAAATATGAGCATTCTCATAAGCTTCAGTCCGAATTTCCTCAAGCTCATTTAATTGCAATTTCCTATGAAGTCCAGCTGCATCAATGTTCATGTTGAAAGTTTTGACTGCCCAATGTGCACGATGCTCCAACTCAACTGGAAGATGGCATGGTTTCCCATAAATGAGCCGAAAAGGAGACATTCCAATTGGTGTTTTGTAGGCAGTACGATATGCCCACAATGCATCATTCAAACGCAAGCTCCAATCCTTTCGAGTTGGTCCAACTGTCTTCTCCAAGATCTGCTTGATTTCCCGATTGGAAACTTCGGCTTGTCCACTTGTTTGGGGATGATAAGGTGTTGAAACTTTATGTGTGACATTATACTTCTTAAGCAGTGCCTCTATGGTCCGATTACAAAAGTGAGAGCCCCCATCACTTATAAGTACTCGTGGCATTCCAAATCTTGCAAATATGTTAGTTTTAACAAAATCTGCAACCACTTTGGAATCATTAGTACGGGTGGCTTTTGCTTCCACCCATTTCGAAACATAATCCACAGCAAGTAAGATATAATTAAAACCATGTGAGGAAGGAAAAGGGCCCATGAAATCAATACCCCAAACATCAAAAATCTCAACAGAAAATATAGGAGTTTGTGGCATTTGATCTTTTGCACCTATATTGCCCATTCTTTGACAACGATCACAAGTCATACAAAAAGTTCTAGCATCCTTAAAGATAGTAGGCCAATAAAATCCACATTCTAAAACCTTAAGTGCTGTGCGTTGTGTACCAAAGTGACCCCCGCATGCATAAGTGTGATAGAAGTTTAAGATTGAATTAAACTCGGAATCATGCACACATCTACGAATAATTTGATCAGGGCTATATTTCCACAAATAAGGGTCATCCCACACATAAAACCGTGCCATTTTTTTAAGTTTATTGCATTGGTGCTTAGTTATGGTGCTTGGTACTTGTTTAGACACAATATAATTCACAATATCAGCATACCATGGCTCACTTACCTCAATGGTCAGCAATTGTTCATCTGGGAATGCCTCTGGAATAGGTAGAGGGTCTTCTTCATGTACCAAACGGCTCAAGTGGTCAGCCACTACATTTTCACATCCTCTTTTGTCCCTAATTTCCATGTCAAACTCCTGAAGAAGAAGCATCCAGCGAATAAGCCTTGGTTTGGCTTCTTTCTTTGTGAGTAAATACTTCAAAGCTGCATGGTCAGAGTAAATTATTACTTTAGTACCAAGTAAATAAGAACGAAACTTATCTAAAGCAAACACAACAGCAAGAAGTTCTTTTTCAGTTGTGGAGTAATTCAATTGAGCATCATTCAAGGTTCGGGGATGCGTAGCAGATAACGTGTGGCTTCTTGTCCTTCCGTTGCCCCAAAACAGCCCCTAAAGCATAATCTGAAGCATCACACATAAGCTCGAACGGAATGCTCCAATCTGGTGGAACAATGATAGGTGCCGAAGTTAACAATTCTTTGAGGTGATCGAACGCCTTCTCACATTCGTCATCAAACACAAACGGCACATCCTTTTGTAGAAGTCGACACATGGGTGTTGAAATCTTTGAGAAATCTTTGATAAAACGTCTATAGAATCCTGCATGTCCAAGGAAAGAACGAACCTCTCTCACCGAAGTGGGAGAGGGTAAGTGGCGTATAAGACCTATTTTTGATTTATCAACTTCAATTCCCTTTTCTGAAATTATATGTCCTAAAACTATGCCTTGTTTTACCATGAAATGACATTTTTCCCAATTTAAAACAAGGTTAGTTTCAATGCAACGTTTTAATATCAACGTGAGATTAGTTAAACAGCCATCAAAGGAGTCACCAAAAACACTAAAATCATCCATAAAAACCTCAATAATCTTCTCAACGAAATCAGAAAAGATACTTACCATGCATCTTTGAAAGGTGGCTGGCGCATTACATAAACCAAATGGCATTCGTCGATAAGCAAAAGTACCAAATGGACAAGTAAAAGTAGTATTTTCTTGGTCATCTGGGGCTATAACAATCTGATTATATCCCGAATAGCCATCAAGAAAGCAATAAAAAGAATGACCAGCTAACCTTTCAAGCATTTGATCAATGAACGGCAAAGGGAAGTGATCTTTCCTTGTGGTGGCGTTGAGCTTCCTATAGTCAATGCAAACTCTCCAACCTGTTTGGATACAAGTCGGGACAAGTTCATTCTCTTCGTTTTTTACCACAGTGACTCCTGATTTCTTTGGTACAACTTGAACTGGTGAAACCCAACGACTATCCGAAATTGGGTAAATGACCCCACAATCGAGAAGCTTAATGATCTCCTTTTTCACAACTTCCATCATTGGAGGGTTGAGTCGGCGTTGAGCCTCTCGAGTTGGTTTAGCCCCTTCCTCTAGAAGTATACGATGCATGCATGTTGTAGGACTAATTCCCTTGATGTCGGCTAAAGTCCATCCAATCGCTGTTTTGTACTTTTGCAACACCCGAACTAGTTTTTCCTCCTCCACTGCCGTGAGTGATGAGGAGACTATGACGGGCAAAGTCTCTTTATCTCCCAAGAAGACATACTTCAAATGATTCGGTAACGGTTTAAGCTCAAGAGTGGGTGCCTGAATCACTGAAGGTAACAACTTGTTAGCAGAAACGGGAATTGGAATTGGGATTGGAGGCTTACCAACATATTTTGGTAATGACTCAAGGGTAGCCATCATCTCGCAGATTTCTTCATGATTAGGTTCGGCCCCATTGGTGATGAGTTCAATTCCTTGAACAATGATGGTTTCAAGGGCATCCCTATCCAAGAATCAAATGCATCAATAGAGAAACAAGAGTGATCATCAATAGGGTACCTTAGAGCTTCAGAAATATTGAAATCAATGATATCGCCATCAAATTCCATTGTCAATGTCCCTTTGAATACATCGATCTTGGTTCGGGCTGTTTTCATGAAAGGTCGTCCAAGTAAGATTGGCAATGGTGTAGAGTGGGCCGAATCCTCCATCTCAAGCACATAAAAATCTGCTGGAAATATCAAGTGGTTAACCTGCACCAAAACATCTTCCAAAACTCCTTTCGGATATGCATTAGAACGATCGGCTAATTGAATTATAACTCCATCATTTTTAAGTTCCCCTAAGTTCATAGATGCATAAATAGAGTATGGCATGACATTAATGGAAGCACCTAAATCTAACATGGCATGTTCAAACTTGGTGTTACCAATAACACAAGGGATTGTGAAACTACCTGGATCTTTGCATTTAGGTGGCAGTTTTCGTTGCAAAACTGCAGAAACATTCTCACTTACCCTTACCACTTCTTTGTTCGAATTCCTCCTCCTTGTTGTACAAAGCTCTTTCAAGAATTTAGCATATTTTGGAACTTGCTTTATTGCGTCAAGAAGTGGGATATTTACTTGTACCTTCCTGAAAGTCTCTAAGATGTCTTTTTCATTCTCTTCTTTCTTAGACTGCATAAACCTGCGAGGGAAAGACACATTTGGTGGGATAGGGTTAGAATGAGTTGAATTTGGAACAACCTTACCTGAGTTTGGTTGTGCAGGAGCTTTGGGGGACTGCAACAATGGTTGTTCTTCCCTTGCCGTAGCTTTGTCCTCCTCCTTCTCTTTGAAGAGCAACTTTTCATTCTCTGTTGGGCTTTGTTTGGACATTTTGGGATTGGTTCCAATCTCTTTACCACTCCTCAAGATGATAGCTTTAGCCATTTCAAAACCTCCTTTTGGGTTGACAATGGTTGAGCTAGGTAGTTTGCCTTCTTCTCTAAACTGTCCCATGAATTCTGCCATCTGCCCAATTTGCTTCTTCACTTCGCTCATCTCTTTGGCTTGATTTTGTAAACCCTGAGTCAAAGAAGTTAGTACTTTAAGCATTTGATCATTATCCATTGGGGAACCTGAATTTGATTGGGCAGTTTGTGGTTGAGGTTGTGGTGGTGCGAATGGCTTTTGATAGAACCCCGGAGGTGGCTGTCTATATCCGCCTTGTTGTTGAGTTTGTTGAGGCTCCCTCCACTTAAAATTTGGATGATCTCTCCAGCCTGGATTGTAGGTGTTTGAAAATGGGTCATACCTAGGTTGAGTTTGGCCTTGATAACCTATGGCATTGGCACTTTCCCATCCACCATTCGCTATTAATTGAGGACATTGATCAGTGTGGTGTCCATGCATAGAGCACACGCTACACGTGGCTGCACTTTGCACTTTGGGTCCTTCAACAACCTGCGAAATAAGAGTAGAGAGATTAGCCATTTGAGATTGAAGTTCTGAAATAACACTTACCTCATTAACTTGACTTGGCTGCGCATGATCTCTCCCTCCAACTCCTTCATATTGTTGTGCATTCAAAGCTCGGTTTGCTATTAAGATCTTTGCAGCAACTGGTGTTTTGTCAACCAAAGCACCTCCTGCTGAAGCATCAAGCATTTGTCTCTCCAGTGGAAGTAGCCCTTCATAGAAATATTGAATTAAAAGCTCTTCCTTCATTTGATGTTGTGGGCAGGATGCAACTAACGTCTTAAAACGCTCATAGTACACTGAAAAGGATTCTCCCGGGCCTTGTTGAATTCCACTAATTTTCTTCCTCAAAACAATGATTCTTGAAGTTGGGAAGAATTTCTCCAAGAATGCTTTCTTCATACTTTCCCAAGAAGTAACAGTTCTAGGTGCTAGTTCATAGAGCCAATCCTTAGCCTTGTCCATAAGAGAAAATGGAAAGGCTTTCATCTTCAAAATATTTCCATCCACGTTAATAGGTGTCATACTTGAACATACTACTTCAAATTCCTTCAAATGCTTGTTTGGATCTTCCATGGACAGCCCATGGTATCTGGGAATGTGATGTAGCAAACTTGACTTCAATTCAAACACATCGGTGTTGCCTGCAGCAGCCCCGGGGTATTGAATGCAAAGAGGGACTGCATTGTCCAATTCAGAGGCTGAAAGTTCCTTGATTGATCTATTGTCTACAGCCATGTCTTGTTCCTCTTCCAAGTCCGTTTCTGCTTCATATTCGGGTTCGGAACCAGAACTAGAGGGACTGAGTTCTGGCTGTTTCCTCTTCCTTCTCAAAGTTCGTTCGAGATCGTCGTCAAAGTCCAATATGTGCGCATGAACACGGTGTGAACTTCGAGTCATACACTTGTACCTAAAACAAAGAAAATAAAACAAAACAAAATCAGAAACACAAGAACAACGAAAACGCACGGAAGATTAGCAATTTTGCTAATCCCCGGCAACGGCGCCAAAATTTGGCGTGAGAAATAACTAACGCACAAATTAAACCCTATATGCAATCGTAGTACGAGTAAGTAGGGATCGTTCTATTCCGGGGATTAGGAGGGATGCTAATCAACACAAATTAAATTTATTAAACTAGAACTAAGTGAAGGGAACAATGATTGGGGGGGGAGTTGGATGATTTGGACCAAAGTAAAATTGAAAGCAGCAAATAAATAAGATGTGAATAAAATATGGATTAAGGGATAGCTAGAGGATTCTTCTCCACACATGGAACATATGCATACAAATTAATCTCCAGTTACTCTTTCTATAAAGTATGAATGTCAAAGCCCCAAATTAATTGTGAACTGCACTAATTAACTCTCAGATTTTCCTAAGTTCATTGAATTGGACTCAGCGACTCAATCAAATTATTCTTATCAAGTTCCCTATATGAATAGCATGATAAAGATACATATCAAAGATCATTAAGTTCTATGAAAATCATAAGCTTTGACAAAGCATTTGTAACTATGAAAAGCATGATACTCCTGCCAGGAATTTACTTAACACAATCATGACTAGTGACTTTTACTACTTGTGAATACAAGTTCATAACGATTAGGTGAAATTCCCTTATATCCTAGCATCAAATCCCTGCATGCAAACTAAGTATGCATCCTTAATAAACATGCAAGAATAAGTCCTGAATAAAACAGAAAAGTAAATCACATTCATTCTTTACGAAACCATAACTGGGAGTGATCAATTCATATAAAACATATGTCCATGGCTTCGAATTCACCTCTAACTAAGAAGAAATTTAGTAACACATATTTAATAATTGAAAAGCAATATAGAATAAGAAATACATAGGATAAGATAAAGAGAAGAAAAGAACTAGATGATGGTAGCAAGGAATTCCCAAGATAGCTCCAAGCTTTGCTCCTTTTGCAACTAGCTCTCTCTCTCTCTCTCTCTCTCTCTCTCTCTCTCTCTCTCTATATTTGAATGTGTATGAGTAATGGATGAAGTGAGTTGATGGATTGTTGAATGAATTGTGTTTAGAATTGGAGTGCTATTTATAGGGAGAATGGAAGGGGAATATTTGAATTGAATATGGTTTATGCCAATAGCACTTGTAATTAGAAACTCATTCTTTTTGCTAGTGCACTTCACCAACAAATCCCATTGTAATTAGAAACTCATTCTTTTGGCTAGTGCACTTCACCAACAAATCCCACTAGATAGTCATGCATGACATAGTCAGCTTGTGGGCCGATTTTGGGCTTGTTATTCACTCCAAACAATTCTGGAAAAATATGGATCTTCAAACCCTTTGTCTTATCTTTCCAAGCATATGCAGCCCAACTCAAGGAAAAATAGGAAAGACCTTCAAATGTCATTTTTGGCCCAGTAACGCAGATGCTGCCGAATTTTGACCTTGAGCTGCTAAATCGTGGATAACTTCCTCTAGAAGACTCCAAATCATGAACCGTAAAATGCTACGGAAACTAGACTTCCGTATCTTTCCAATGATGTATGGCTCATTATCTGGTTCTTCTTGAGCAAGTACAGGTTAATTCGCAAATGTGACTGATCTGCAAACACTGTTTTGAGCTAACTTGTCTTCAAAATGCATGTAATGAGTCTCATCCTTATTACACTGAAACATACACAAGCTTTATTAAAAGCACAAGTTTAACTCAAAAACATAACCAAATCGTAAGTTAGAAGGGTACAAAAAGATATGTAATTATGCACTGATCAATAGCCTAGTCCTAATGGGAATAGTTAATAATACTTATTTGGATGAAAGTTTGTTTGAAATTGAAAGTAATTATGATAAAATTGGTTGCCATTTGCAGCCACTGATTGACGGCAAAGAACCAATATTTTTCTTTCCTTTTTTTCCCTTTTTGTATTTGTGTGTTTTCTGACCTAAGCTAGAGTATTAATTTAACTTTTTTTTTAAAAAAAAAAGGTTACCTGGGTTAAGCCCAGGTTAGCGTGCTAGTGGGTACATCCCTGAATACAGCACCTCAAGGCAACACTTCAACTCAGTGAGTTACAAGACAATCAAGGCAAAAACAACCAGTAAGTTGGTTTTCTTTTATTGAAGTAGCATCATGGAACTCTTCATTTGTTTATTTTAGTAAAAGCAATCATGTTAATCTAACTTTGCCACAATTTTCAAATCATATCAAAGGCTAAAAAAATGACCAATCATCACCAAGCATCTTCTTAGTCTAACCAAGCTCCTCAACCTTCTCACCAACCAGCTCAACCGTCTCACCAACTAACTCAACCATCTCAACCATCTCAAGCTTCTCAGTTTGAGCAAGCCTCCCAGTCTCAAGAACAAATTCGTCTCAGCCTTTACAAGCTTTTGAACAAAGGAAAGTTAGGTTTAAGTCTCCAGTTAAGAGGAAAGCATTCTTGGCAAAGTTTCAGCCATGGAGATATTGAAAAAGCTATGCTCTATTTTTATGTTTTGATGTGTCTTGGTAAACACATATGTTTTTGGGTAGAAACTATCTGTTTGGTATTTTATTGTCTATTTTGTTGTTGGGTACAAACTATTTGGCATTGCCATGGAAATCACAGGTGCATATTCAGTCTTTTGTATTTTTTTTTTTGGCATTGCCATGGATTAAACTTGTGCTTACAAAGTCTTTCTTTTGAGTTATGTACAATTTATGTACAAGTAATTAATCAATGGTAGTTCAAAAGTTCTGAAATGTTTCAAGAATTCTTGGTGCATACAAAAGTATTTAGTCTTAACTATTACAAAAGGGCTTTGAAACCATTACATTTGCAAAATGCTACAGCCATTACATAAGCCTCTCATCTTACTAAATTGCCATTTTACGAGGTACATTACACCACATTACCTAACTTTCAAACATACCACATTGCCTAACTTTCAAGCATACCACATTGCCTAACTTATATTACATAACATTGCCAAACCAAACCATAAAAACAAAGGCCCGAGAAATAAACAAAGCAATCCACAACTTCTTCTCTCTTGCTCTCGCATGCCCAATCTGATCTTCAACTTCTCTCATGGGGAGGCATTTCAATATCAACCCATACAAAAAATCCACAACTGTTTTTCCCCTCTACATTCGAACAACAATTCCATCACATTCTCACAGTTTATTGTCCAAATTTCAATAAATTAGTATCCAAAACCTACTTATGACTTTGGACACACAATGAACCTCTAAAGTGGGCTAGACTCTGTCCAAGAAATCTGCAACTGAGCAAGCCTTCCACAGTAGCAATGAGGTGCAGCAACGGCTAGCTCTTCTCCTTGTGGAGGTTCTTTTCTCATCTTCACACCCTTTAATTGAAGAAAGATGGATAAATTTTTTTCTGGGGAACCTTAAATCCTTCAAATGGTGGTAAGTAATTTTTCTGGGTTTAGAAACCCTTTTATCGAAGAAGAAGAGAGAGGATTGTTAACTGGGGTCCACTTCACCCCTTCAACTTCTTAGATTTAGATTTTCAAAGCGCGTGGGGTCCACTATGCCACTAGGATGTTGACTACGCTCAGCAATTGGGCACCGTGGGTGCTTTTACCATAATGACCCCTGCCACGTCAGCATTTTTGACGTTATTTTGAATGGCATTAACGGTGGGGGGTAAAGTGAAACACAATATCACGATCAAGGGGATTAAGTGTTGGTGTGAGTCAACATTCCTATTTGGAGTAAAATTTGTTCCTATTAGGAATAGAATTTCTGTTTTATTGTAATTATCTAATTGGAGTAGAATTAGGAGATTTTGTACATATTTCCTATTTGTAACCACTCTGTATGTAGTATATATATTCCTCCTTGAGAGAAGAATAAACATATCAGTTTTAAACCCTAATTATTTTGAGTTGGTATCAGAGCGGGTTCCGATCTGTCTCTACAACATCAAAACCCTAATCCTAAAAATACCTATTTTCGCTGCACCTAGCCTATACACCTAAGCCTGTGCTGTCTTATATCTCTTACTGTCGTCGTCGTCACCTAATCTTTTGTTGCCGCCGCTATTTATCACCATGTCAGATGTCACTGACTCTTCTTCTTCTACTCCTATTGTGATGGTTCATACCGAATCGTCCACCAACCTACCTATGAGATTCAAATTGAATGGATCCAACTATGAGATATGGGCTTTGATGATTGAACTCCATGCTACTACACAAGGCAAATTGGGTTACCTGACTGGCGACACTGATGCCCCTAATTCCAAAGACCCGAAATTTGGGAAGTGGAAAATTGCTGATGCTGTTGTGAAAAGTTGGATGCTGCGAACTATGGAACCCAATTTGTTGAATATGTCTCATACTCTAACTACTGCTAAGGAAATTTAGGATGCTGTTAATCAGATGTTTTATGATGGCTCTGACATATCCCAGATCTATGAACTGTGGTGCCAGGCTACCCGTCTCAAGCAAGAGGGTCGTCCTGTCTCTACCTATTTTGCAGAACTTAAGGCAATCTGGCTTGAATTGGACAAGAGACGTCCTTTTCAGATGAAGTGTGTTGATGATATGAAGACTTTTTAGGCTGCTGTTATGGCAGATCGTGTGTATGATTTTTTGGCTGGCCTTGACGATACTTATGACAAGGTCCGAACTGATATTCTACGAAGTGATAAAGTTCCAAATATCGAAAATGTATTTTTTATGGTTCGTCGAGAGGCTCAACGCTAGATTACTATGCTTGGATCCAGCACCAAGATTGGGGAACCTGCTGTTGTGTTTGCTTCCAAAAACACTGCTTTGGTTTCTCAGCGTACAGGGTCTGGCTCTTCTGCTGTTCCGCCTCGTCACCTGACTTCTGCAGAAAAAGACAAACTGAAGTGTAATCACTGTGGTGAAAAAAGACATACTATCGACACCTGCTGGGCATTACATAGGGTACCAGATTGGGAGAAGGAGCGAAGGCGTTTCAAAAAGGAACAACTGGATAGCAAAGCTCGTGTGGCGGTTGCCCCCACTTCTGTGGCTGACATCACCACTAGGCACGACCACCTTACTGCTACTCCTCCTCCGACTTTGACCGCCATCTCAAGCACTCCAGCATCTCTGCCTCCAGGTAACTTTGGCAAGGCTTTCCATGCCCATGATACTCGAGATACAGGTTGGATTATTGATTCAGGAGCTACTGACCATATGACGTATAATTCTGCTTTATTCTCTACACTCTTCCGCCTCATCGTGATCATGTTCTGATTGCTAATAATGTTGCTGCTCCTGTCACGGGGGCTGGTTCTATACTCTTGACACCTGCTTAGACATTGCACAAAGTGTTACTGGTTCCATCTTTGTCTAGTTATTTATTATCTGTACCGCAAGTTACTGAGCAGTTAAACTGTGTTGTACTGATGTATTTGTCTTTTGTCTTACTATAGGATATCCAGACTCGAGAGATCTTTGGTCGTGGTACTAAAAAAGGGGGTGTCAGGACCCCCCCCCCCCCCCCCCCCCGAATTTCCCGGAACCTGAGACGAATCCTGCGGAGACCCCGGCATCACGCCCATGCCGGGTTTACTCCTTAAAACTATGTCCTTTTACCAAAGAGGATTAAGGGCACGAGACTTTCTGCCGAAATTTCGGCAGTCTCCCCTGTAAAATGAACATTCCCCAAAATGTTCACCTGCATAAAACACATTTAATATAACCCAAACGGCAGCACGCACAATATAGCAACATGCAATTTACATAAGTGGCCTCCGGCCTTCTAATATTCCGAAACCAAACTACCAACACATTCCTTAAGCCAAAATAATATAATTGAACGCACTTAAGTAAGCCAAAAGTAATTTATATCATTTAACTAATCTAATCCGCGGCTGCGCCTAGTAACTTCAGGCTGCCTACGTACCCTTGCTGAGGGATCAAGCCACACGTAGTTCTTTCGTATCAAAGACTCCCAAAAACCAACAATTATTCATTCTCAAGTCAGGACAATAATCCTGGCTCCTAATATCAAACAAACCATCACATCCATACACATTTATACATTCTAGGATTTATCCATCACAATTCACCAAACACAATCACCTTGGGCCTGGCTACATTCTCACCAGCCCACACACAATCATATAACCTTCCCATACGTCGGGACGTACTCGGCCACGTATGGGATCTGTCAACACGCCGGCTACTTCTACGACACGTGCGACCTCAACACAATAACAATATATCTCCCCTCATACGACGGGACGCACCCGGCCTCGTATGGGGTTTGTCAACACGCCGGCTACTCCTACGACACGTGCGACCTCAACTCTGGGCCTAGCTACATTCTCACCAGCCCGCACACAATCATATCTCCCCTCATACGTCGGGACGCACCCGGCCACGTACGGGGTCTGTCAACACGCCGACTACTCCTACGACACGTGCGATCTCAACTCTGGGCCTGGCTACGTTCTCACCAGCCCGTACATAATCATATCTCCCCTCATGCGTCGGGACGCACCCGGCCACGTATGGGGTCTGTCAACACGCCGGCTACTCCTACTGACAGGATCCGCCCCGAAATTTCCCCCAAACCCGGGACGGACCCCGTCTTGGTGCCGTCATCTCCCCGATGCCGGGCCCACTTACTAAAAACCAGAAACATCCTACCAAAAATTTGGTAGAGTCTCCCCTGTAAAATGCTCAAACCCAACAACAGTCAACCTGCATAATTTACATAATATAAATCCCAACTGCCAGCATGCTTTCAACATACAACAATCCAAACCAAAGTGGCCTCCGGCCTCAAGTAACAACCTAACATGGGCGATAACAGAGCATCTAACAGAATTGGTTTACAACAAACAGTTGAGTAGAAGGAATTTACATAAGTCCTATCTACGGATGGAACGATTTGAGCTCGTACACTGCTCGAACACTTCCAAAAGCAACTACTGCCTGGGGGGCGCAAAACAAAAATATGTGAGTGGACAAAATAAGGTTTGCATTTAAAACAACATAATAACCCCACTGTGTAAAAATAATGCTCTAGCATGCAGTTTCACAATTCTTAAACCAAATACTCTAAACACAAAATCTCAAAGTCCAATAAATCTCAAAATCTCAAACCACAACTCCATTCCCAAAGATATGCAACACTCACCAACCCATACATACATATATATATATATAACTATAATATAACGTATACTTCTCTCCATACTAATGTACCGGGGAAACAATCCAACCGGGGGATTGTTTGGCTGGTACGCAGGGTTTCCAGGTGCTACCCCGCGTCCAGGGATGAGTAGTCCAACCGGGGGACAGAACTCCATAGCTCACACGCCGGCACTGCCAACGACACGTGTAGCTCACATATCATATCCGATAACAAGTCCTACGCGCGCACACGGTATCATCACCCCACCGGCACTGCCAACGACGTGTGTGGGAAGCCTAGTAACTAGGGAATGGCACTCACCTAACATACTCATACATCTCATCACCATCCCTCAAACTCATATCCTTCCACAATCACACAACAACAACTCCCCATACTCTATACATAGGCAATATAGATAGACATCCCAAAATCCATATAAACATATCCATAATACTCAAATATAGCCATACCCAGAATATATTGCCAATACGTATAAGTATATCCAAATCCATCAACCAAATAATTATTAAATCATAATCACCATTTAAAACATATGCACAAAGCTTTTATCAATAAAACCATGCGTATGCTTAAAACAAAGTCCACTCACAGGTAATCCCAAGCTGCCCGACCTCGATGCGTATGATCACCCGAAGTACCTATTGTTTGTGCCTAATAAATTACGGCCTTTGTGACCGAGGAATCCTCCTCTCGGCCGTGGCCTTTTCTCATGGACTCAAAGAAACGGCAACATTTCATTGCCTCCTGTTTTCTGACAACGAAGGAGAAAGCGCTAAGGCAAGATTTTCTCGGCCTCTCGAATAACCTCACAGGCCGAGGCCGAGGAACTCGCAGGACACGGCCAAAGAGGTTATGGTCAGATCACCACGTGACCTCAGGGTCCCACGCTTCATTTAATGAAGTAATGCCTCTGTCCACCACAGCAAATCCACTAGGGCATGAAGCATTTAATGCATGAGGGCAGAAGGGAAGTGATTGAAGTCAAGATTTTGTAAATCGGGGTGGTTAGGTACAAACATTCCATCAGATGTTCTTGCAATTAGCAGTCTCTTCACCAACCACTAAACCAGAGCATTTAATGCATTCCCACGGCCAGAGGTGCAGAGCCCTCGATCTGGGTAAAGGCCGAGATCTGCCGAGATTTATGGGGGTCACACCACCATGCTTCACAATCCCAAATGCTGATCGGACCCAGCCATGCTTGCCTTGATTAGACTCCACCATGCAGGTCTTGTCAACCCTCGATTGTCTCTCCAGGGCTCCCACTATAAAAACCAAGCTCAATACCACATGTAAAAGGTCCAACACCAAAAACCAAAAGCCTCCCACGGAGCAACTTATTTTTTCTGTCATGTACTTTCAATATCTTTACATACTTTCTTAGGAGTAGTGATAGATTGTAAGAAACATCCATTCATCAATATATCATACGACCCTTGATTTCTCAAGGCGCCGGAGCATCATCCTTGTTATCGCCTCACTCACCCCATATATCATACGACCGTCGCTCTCCGAGCAACGCGCCGGAGCACCGCCCAAAATCCACCACCTACACCACCACTAACGGCCTTGTAGCTCAGGCCGTGAACCTGAAGGCCGAGACCAGTTCCTTTCTCGGCCACAATCGTTTGATAAGAGGTCCAGACCAAACAGGTGCAACACTCCAAACACCTTCTACCCAAACACTCCACCGAACTCGATGCACGGTAGACCGTGCTGGCATGCCCGCGCACAAACCGCACCACATCCAAAAGTAGGACTCCGTGTTAAACGCACATCCCCTCGGCCGGAGAGTCAGGCCGAGAGATTTGCGCAGCCAACACCTATTTCGAGATATGAACCCTTGATTAATATAACGCACTTCAAAATGGAAATTCACAAAAGAAAATACTTAAATCCCCAAGTTCCCGGTGCGTGTACGTCTAATAGGATATCTTAGGGTTTGATTACAGGTTTGGAAATCGCTTCCAATCGTACGGTTATCGCTAATCCCACAAACTTTGAATTATTGAATCGGAGCATCCGGGGCTCCGATTCACGATCCGCGAATTTCTATAGGCTTCTAAGAGTACCTAGATCAACATACTTCAATTTGGAAACGATCTAACGGTTAGAACCTATCGAACCCAGCTAACGCACAATATGCGAAGATCCGTTCGATAGTCAAACGACGTCTGAATTGAGATCCGTAAAATCCTACGCACTCGTGACAACCTAAGGATCTCATCAGGATAAAAAGCTACTTCACTAGCCTTCCCACGCGCCGCCACACACGCTGGCAGCACGTGGGTGTGTAGAGAAATTTCCGGCGACGGAAGATCTCCACACCAACGCTCACCCTTCCTACCCTAGCTTCTTCTCAAGGTCAGGATCACTTTCTTCAACTACCACGAGGTCCAATTCGCACGGGAACCGGCTGGAATTTCACAATGAAATCCGGCCAAAAACCTAGCTTTTTAATTCGGATTCTACACTACAATTCGATAAATTCCTATGCAATAAACAGCTAGACCAAGGAGAAAGGAGAAGAAACCTCACCAGTTTCGCAGGAAAAAGGCAGCGAAGACGGTTGTGCACGATCGGGAAAACTCCGGTTCGAATCAGTCAACACAGTCGTCGGATTTCCAAGTTCCCGGCGGAGAAATTGGGAGGGTTTTGATCGGGACTTCACGACGAGTCGATCGGGACCGGTCTCGAGGGCGGTTGTGGACTGTGGCGGCGGCGGCACGGTGGTTTCCGTTCGGTTTGCACAATGACGGGGGAGAACTATCACACGCAGAGGGAGGGGACGCGGGAGAGAGAGAGAGAGAGAGAGAGAGAGAGAGAGAGAGAGAGAGAGAGAGAGAGAGAGAGAGAGAGAGAGAGAGAGAAGAGAGAGAGAGAGAGAGAGAGAGAGAGAGAGTGAGGGGTAAAAGTGAAAAATCTGATTTTACTCTAACTTACTTTGAAATAATTACGGTAGCACCACTAAACTTAATTTGATCACCATTTCTTCGTTACAACTCCGATTCAAGCCTACCACATGTCTACGGATTCATCTCAGTACCACCTACGCAACCAAACCACTCGTGGTCCCAAAATCCTTCCGGATAAGAAAATGACCAAAATTACTCTTAACCCTAGAGTAAATTCATAATTTCTCTTAATTTAATTAAAGTAGGAATTAAATTGGAGTCGGGTTGTTACACCTACGACACGTGCGACCTCAACTCTAGACCTGGCTACATTCTCACCAGCCCGTACACAATCATATCTCCCCTCATACGTCGGGACGCACCCGGCCACGTATGGGGTCTGTCAACACACCGGCTACTCCTACGACACGTGCGACCTCAACTCTGGGCTTGGCTACATTCTCACCAGCCCGTACACAATCATATCTCCCCTCATATGTCAAGACGAACCCGGCCACGTATGGGGTTTGTCAACACGCCGGCTACTCCTACGACACGTGCGACCTCAACACAATTACAATATCACCCCTCATACGACGGGACGTACCCGGCCTCGTATGGGGTCTGTCAACACGCCGGCTACTCCTACGACACGTGCGACTTCAACACAATAACAATATTACCCCTCATACGACGGGATGCACCCGGCCTCGTATGAGGTCTGTCAACACGCCGGCTACTCCTACGACACGTGCGACCTCAACTCTGGGCCTGGCTACATTCTCACCAACCCGTACACAATCACAGGGGTACGTGGGGTAGTACGTATAGCACTGTAAACTAACATTTGATCGCTTTATACCTTTATACATCCACACATATTAAATATATAAATAATTTCTCAACTTATATAAACCTTAACCAATATAGCATCCCATAAACTCCCCCACTTAAACTCATCAATTAGTATCCTGATCCAACCTAACCAACATACAATCAAGGCCTGTCACTATGGCCGTTTTCATCTTCCTAGGAAGGTAACACTACCCAGGAAGTCTCACCGTCAATCCAGGGTCAACCTATCCAAATTGGGTCAACCAGGCCCACGGGGTCCACGACCTCCAATTTCCAATCCGACTGTTCCTATAGGTCCTACACGGTCTAGGACACACGTCCTGCAAGTTTGGTCCAGATCGGCCGGTCGGATCGCTCACGATCGCACGATCGGACGGTTACTTAAACTCTAGCCCTAGGGTTCGCATTTTCGGAGTATCCGGGACTCCATTTTACGATCCGTCAGATCCTACACGATCCTAGGAATACCTAGATCAACATATTATAAATTCAGGACCATTCCAACGGTCCAAACAAAGCAAACCCGGAAAATACGCGATATGCGATATCCGTTCGGGACTCTAACGGTATCCAGATTTAAATCCGAGCACACCTACGCGCTCGTGGCATCGAGAGGATCGCATTGTTACAAAAATGCCCCTCAGTTACAGTGCCCACGCGCCAGCAGCGCGTGGGTGTCCAAAGCGATAATCCATCGCCAGAAAATCTCCAAATCGAAAGCCAAGACTCCTACCCTAGGTAATACCCCTAATTTGGAGTCACTTTTGTTCTTGGGCATACCCCAAAAACTGACCGGAAGTGGCCGGAATCGCGATCACAAAACCAGCTGAATTTCAATTCGCAAATCGAACTATCAACGCTCAAAATTTATGAAATCCTACCCAACCATCAGCTAGATCATGCAGAAAGGATGAATTTCCATACCTTGATCGCCAAAAATGGCGGCCGGAGGAGGGAGATTTTCTGTCAAAACTGGTGCGATTCCAATCTTTTTCCGGCGGATTCCGACAGTTCCAAGGGCGGAGCTGGTCAGGGAAGGAAGAGGGAGGCTGCCTGGTTCTTTTCGATCCGGTCCCGTGGCCGGAGACGCCATGTGGCGGCGGCGGTGGAAGCCACCGGCTGGAAGAGAAAACGAAAGGGGGGGGGGGGGTTCTGCTCGCGGGGGAGAGAGAGAGAGAGAGAGAGAGAGAGAGAGAGAGAGAGAGAGAGAGAGAGAGAGAGAGAGAGAGAGCTGAGGGCAAATCTGACTTTTAACCCAAAAATCCCTTTTTCAAATATTTACAATTATCCCATTGATGGTATTTTGCTCTTATCTCTCTCGTTACAGCTCCGATTTAAGCCCACTACGTCTCTACAGACTCATCTCGCCACGCTTTGCGCAACAGTACAAATTGGAATTCCCAAATCCCTTCCGAATAAAAAGACCAAATTATTCCTATCCCAAGGGCAATTTTGTAATTTCACTTAAATCCATTAAAATGGGAATAAATTTGGGGTCGGGGTGTTACAGGGGGGCTTTATTATGTGGATGCTGTGGCAACTAGTCGGGTTCTTCATGCTGGTAGCGCCGAAACTTCTCAGCATCGTCGGATTTGGTTGCTACATTACCGATTTGGTCATGCCTCATTTGGATATTTACGGCATTTGTTTCCTGCATTATTTAGTGGTGTCAACGAGTTTGATTTCCAATGTCAGACTTGTATTTTAGCTAAGAGTCATCGGGTATCCTACCCTCCAAATTGTAATAAACGGCTTATGCCATTTGATTTAGTTCATTCTGATGTTTGGGGACCTTCACCGGTTTCTACAACCTTGGGAGTTCGTTGGTTTGTGTTATTTGTGGATGATTGCACTCGTATGATGTGGTTATATGGGATGAAAATAAAAGTGATGTGGTTGAAATTTTTCAGCATTTCTATCAGATGATTCAGACTCAATTTATGCTCCCTATCAAGGTTTTTCGATCTGATAATGGTGGAGAATTTGTTAATTCGGCGTTATCCCATTTTTTTCACACTAAGGGAGTACTCCATGAGACTACTTGGCCTCAAACACCATAACAGAATGGGGTTGCTGAACGTAAAAATGGGCAAATCCTTGCTGCTGCCCGTGCTCTGCTGCTTGGTGCGTCAGTTCCAAAGCGGTTCTGGATGGATGTTGTTACCTATGCAATCTATCTCTTGAATCATCTACCTTCACGAGTTTTGGATTTCCAAACTCCTATGCAGGTACTGACCCATCATGTCTCTGCCTCTTCTATGTTGACTCTGTCTCCAAAGGTGTTTGGTTGTGTCGTCTATGTTCACCTCCATCAAAATCAAAGGAGTAAGCTGGACCCATGTGCTCCCCGTTGTGTCTTTCTGGGTTTCTCTCCTCATCAGAAAGGTTACCGATGCTATCATCCTGCAACCCGACGTCTATATGTCTCTATAGATGTTACCTTTGTTGAGGATGAAATGTTCTTCTCTGATACACCCGAGCAAGTCCATCAGGGGGAGACTAGTAGTGAAGGACATAGTTGGCTAGATTTACAAGGGGGAGTAGTATTGGATAGTTCGATACAAAGGGAAGAACCGACCAAACCTACTGAACCTGCTACACCGGCAGAACCTGCTACACTAGCTGAACCTGCTATTTTAACTTATGTCACTACTGTCACTGAATCGATTGCCCCCCATGAAACTTCTCTAATAGTACCCGATCAAACTCCCCTGGATATTCCTGAGGTAAGTGCTTCTACTCATACTTCTGATAATTCTTATGTTTTACCGCCTAGAAGGAACCGTGGGGTTCCACCTGATTGTTACTCACCAAAAGGCAAAGCGAGATATGCTATTGCCCATTATGTGTCTGATCACAGGTTATCTCCTGAGTGCAAAGTGTTTGTGACTATAATGGATAATATTAAAATTCCAACCCGTGTTGAGGAGGCATTTAATGATCCAAAGTGGGTTGAAGCCATGAATATTGAAATGGAGGCGTTGCAAAAAAATAATGCATGGGACATTGTAGATGGGTGTTTACAGTTAAATATAATGCAAATGGTACTGTGGAGAGGTACAAGTCAAGATTAATAGCTAAAGGGTTCACTCAGACATATGGAGTTGATTATCATGATACTTTTGCACTTGTGGCTAAGATGAATACTGTCAGAGTTTTGTTGTCCTTAGTAGTAAACTTGGATTGGACCCTGAGGCAATTTGACGTAAAAAATGCATTCTTACGTGGTGAATTAGAAGAAGAAGTGTACATGAGTCTTCCACCAGGGTATAGGGTTACCGGTGAAACGGGGAACATGTGCAAATTGAAAAAGGCGATGTACGGGTTAAAACAGTCTCCTCGGGCATGGTTTGGCAAATTTACCACAGCTATGAAGAAGTTTGGTTACCAACAGGCTAATACTGATCATACTCTATTCATTAAACATAGGGCTGGTAAGGTGACTTTGTTGATTATTTATGTTGACGATATGATTGTGATTGGTGATGATACTGTAGAAATCGAGGAACTGCAAAAACGTTTAGCATCTGAATTTGAGATGAAAGATTTGGGCAGTCTGAAATATTTTCTAGGAGTGGAAGTCACTCGATCTAAACATGACTTATTTCTTTCACAAAGGAAGTATGTCATGGACTTGCTAGCAGATACTGGAATGCTTGATTGTAAACCAGCTGATACACCTATTGTTGAGAATCATAAACTTGGTGTTTATGTGGATCAGGTCCCAACTAACAGAGAAAGATATCAAAGGTTAGTTGGGAGATTGATTTATTTATCATTGACACGCCCTGATATTGCCTATGTTGTAAGCGTTGCGAGCCAATTTATGCATTCACCTAGTGAGGATCACATGGCTGCTGTGATGCGTATTCTGAGTTATTTAAAGTTTGCTCCTGGGAGAGGTTTATTATTTAAGAAAAAAGGTCACTTGGATTTGGAAGGTTACACTGACACAGATTATGCAGGGAATATTACAGATAGACGTTCTACATCAAGTTACTTCACCTTTGTTGGTGGTAACCTAGTTATGTGGCGTAGCAAGAAGCAAAACGTTGTGTCTCGGTCCTCTGCAGAGTCTGAGTATAGAGGGATTGCCCAAGGGGTTTGTGAAATACTGTGGTTGAGGTGGCCTGTTACTTGCTGAAATTGGGTTTAGACCGAATGCTGCTACAAAGCTCCACTGTGATAATCAGTCTGCATTTGAAATTGCTAACAATCTGGTGCAACATTATCGAACTAAGCACGTAGAAGTTTATCGGCATTTCATTAAGGAGAAGCTGGAGCATAAGTTAATTTCTATACCTTTTGTGCCTTCTTCAGGGCAGCTTGCAGATATGTTGACCCATGCTGTGTCAAAACGCCGATTTGAAGACTCACTTGACAAGTTAGGCATTACTGATATCTATGCACCAACTTGAGGGGGAGTGTTGGCGTGAGTCAACGTTCCTATTTGGAATAGAATTTGTTCATATTAGGAATAGAATTTCTGTTTTATTGTAATTATCTAATTTGAGTAGAATTAGGAGATTTTGTACATATTTCCTATTTGTAACCACTATGTATGTAGTATATATATTCTTCCTTGAGAGAAGAATAAACATATCAGTTTTAAACCCTAATTATTTTGAGTAAGTGGGCTATTTTAACTTGGTGGGGGTGGGTGGGGGGGGGGGGGGGGGGGGGGGGGGGGGTAAAGTGAGATTTGACCGAAATTTCAGGGGGTACTATAGTAAATAAGCCTTTTTTTTCTTTTGTTTTTTTATAATGGTTCAAAAATAGATGAGTTCATGTCTAGAATATAAGAGTTATAAGGGTCTATCTCTTATGAACCCTGTTTTTTGTTTGTTTGGACAAATGAAAGACTAGATGTTAACTTAACGTTAATAAAATAAAATAAAATAGAAGAATTATATATACATACATAGTACGTATCTGTACAGTGCAGAAACACTCTAAAGCTGAATAATGCATGTTTTTTTAGTATCAAAGCATATATGGTACCACACACTAATTTCGTGTATTAAATAGTGGGAATTTCGGAAATATCAGTGGTCCAATAAATGATGAGAGTGTTTTTTTTATTGTTTTTTTTTTTATGGTTAATAAGAAATAAAAAGGGATATCTTTGGGGGATAATATGGGCATTAAGAAATAAAAAGGGATGTTTTTTTATTGTAATTAGCATGTTGGTTAAGTTGTTCACGTGCTTATTAGCATGATTAGTTAGACCGTTAACATGGATACCTTAGTGAAGATGCAATGTACGTTTAGTTAGCTATATAAGTCTTGGTTAACAGAAAGAATATTCCATGAGGAAGAAGGAAACTGATCTTGGAACGGGGACATGTTCATGAATGGCTTTAGCATTCAAAGTGAAACTGAATGATTAAGCTAAACATGATTCTAATTAAAGTTAATTAGAAAATAGCTTAGTCCTTATTCTAATTAAAGCAGCAAATACATAATAGAAGGTGTACGGCCCACCCTCGTCATCTATGAACGGCTTGATTTTGATGTTCAAATTGAAGCCACATTGGACACTCGCAGACTACCACCAGCAGTTACAATACCATGGTATTTCGGTGGCCCAGGAGACGGTTTAGGTGGAGATCCTGGGTCTGGAGGTGGAGGACCAAAATGTGGGGGCAGCGGCAATTTGTGTGGAGGCGTAGGAGAATTTTCCGTACAAGAAGGATCATCAACTGTTGTATGATGGGACAAGGGAGCAGCAGAGGTTGAGGACCTTCCAACTATGATTATCCTCATGGATTGATCCCTTGGATTCGTTCCTGCAAAATGCACACATGTAAATGCAGATCAGTAGATAATTTTAGTTGATGGTTTCTAGATAAATATAGATTGCCAGTGTAAACGGAATGTTCTTTCTTTTTTTTTTTTTTTGGGACGTAGACGCCCTTAGACCCGCCTGTTATTTTCTAAATTTGCTTCGACTCACAACAGTTTTGATCAAGTTTTACGACTTTTTGATTTTATTCTTGGCAACGTGCATTAAGTTAGGGTTATAACATAAAATCTGTCAGTCCACGGGAAATAGTTAAAATATCACAAAAAATATATTTAACAGAAGAACAGATACAATTATTGCATGTTTTCTGGCATCAAATGATATATGACAATTTACCTATCAAAGCCCTTGCATGAACAGAACTGATCCAAGTTCCCACAGCAAACATAAGAATTATTATGAACGTGCCTCTCATCATTGAAACATACATATGTGTCCCTAGCTGGCTAGAATTCATGGAATCGAATTGAAATAATGAAGTTATTTATAGACCAATTAATGTACTACAGTACTATTTCTATTCGGTATAGGAATCACGATACTGGTAGTTTATACTTAGCAGTCAAGGGCGGTCGTAAGACTTGTAGGATCATGTCACGTCAAAGCTTAAAAGGAGTAATAATTAGGGGAGTCATGAAGTAATTAATGTGTTTCCTAAACTTAGTTCTCATCACTGCAGATCCTACTGCAAACTGTCAATTTCGAGAAGCTCGAATTTCCCACAAAAGAAAATGACTTCACCATCCTCTTTCAATATGAAGCAATTATACATACGCACATACGTATCTGTACACAAACAAAAGCAGAAAATGTTTGTCAACAGAAAGGTTTAATAATTCAATATTGCTATTTGTACTGCCTTTATTGACCACCTTACAAACCACCTCTCTAATAGAGGTGGGATCCACATTTATTAGAAAGATGGTCAGTAAGATGGTCGGTAAGGTAGTCAATAAAGGTGATACAAATAGCAATGCCCTTAATAATTAGAAATTTGTCATTTTGGAAGCTGTAGTTAGAACATTAAAAAATGGCTTGTTACAGCTCTCCAGCCGAATATGCATGGTTACTACATATACATTTTAACAGAAGAATACATATAATTATTGCATGTTTTTTGGAATTAAAGCATATATGATAATTTACCTATCAAAGGCCCTCTTATCATTGAAAATATTGGACTATATAGACTGTTAACGCTCCTGTAATTAATGTAAAGTAGGTTGGCTGTAATTAATGTAAAGTAGGTTGGCTGTAATTAATGCAAAGCTTGAATAGCAAGCTCTAGAGTGGCTGTAGGTTAACGCTCCTGTAATTAATGTAAAGTAGGTTGGCTGTAATTAATGCAAAGCTTGAATAGCAAGCTCTCTCCTAGTATATATATTCTGCTGTAAGAATCACAAAGATATGAAAAAGGAAATATATTTTCAACATGGTATCAGCCTAACCTAGGGTTTTCTCCCTTATTCGATCCTCTTCCCTCTCCCTTATTCGATACTCATGGCTTCATCTGACTCTACCATTTCCCTCCCAGGCCCCAACTCTTCTCATTTTATCAAACTTACTGACTCCAACTATCTTCTTTGGCTTCGCCAACTCAAACCCTTTCTAGTCGGTCATGACCTCTGGAAATTTATCGATGGCACTCATAAACAACCTTCTGCCCACACCTCTACCTCTACCACCGAAACATCCACCACCACCACTCTTCCCCAACCCAATCCCACCCATGCTCAGTGGTACCAACAAGACCAACTTATTGTTAGCTACATCACCAGTACCCTCTCTGAGTCCATTCTCTCTCTCACTATCGGTTGCACCTCTGCCCAGGATCTCTTGGAGTGTCTCCAACGTCACTTCTCTCAATCTAGTATGACCAGTGAATCTGCTCTTCGTTTTCAACTCATGGATTTGCAAAAAGGCTCTCAACCCATTGATGCTTACCTTCGTCATGCTAAATCCCTTGCTGATTCATTGGCTGCCATCAATGAACCCGTCTCTCCGAAAGAACTTGTCACTGCTGTACTTCGGGGTTTAGGACCCGATTACAAAATGCTCGTCACTGCAATTCTCAATTTCCCTCCGCTTCCTGACTTTGCTGATCTTCGTGCTCGTTTGTTAGCTTTTGATGCACATACTCCTCGTCTCTCTCCTGCTCAAAACACAGCGCTCATGGCCACCCAATCCTCTCCTCACACCTCCGGTCATACTTCCTTCCCTTCTCACCGTGGTGGTGGCTCTTCCAGCAACAGGCGCGGTGGCCGTGGTAGCTGGCGCGGTCATGGCCGTGGTGGCTGGCGCAACTCCTCCTCTTCCTAGAACAACCTGTGGAATGGCTTCCAGCAGCCCCAATGGCCTACTCAACCGTGGCCTCCTTCTTCTCCACGTTCTGGATCTCAGAGTCACTGGCCTTCCTTTCAGCCTTCTTGGGCCCAATCTCCCACTTCTAACCAACAGTATGTTCGACCCAACTCAGCTCCTGGTTTCTTGGGTCCAGCTTGGTGCATCACCTGCAATACCAATCAACATACTACTTTAACATGTCCTCATCGCTACAATGGCCCAGAATCTTTTCCTTCCTTTGCTGGTGCTCAATTTATGCATCCACCTGACTCTACTTGTTACCCTGACACAGGTGCCACTCACCACATGACTGGTAGTCCTTCTAATCTCCAAAATCAACAGCCATATCAGGGTAATAATTCTGTATTTCTTGGTAATGGAGATTCTCTCTCTATATCTCATACTGGCTCTCTTCCTCTTCCTTTAGGTTCTCACCAATTTTCTATTCAAAATATTTTTTGTCTTCCATCTCTTCGTACTAATCTTCTTTCTGTTGCCCGTTTTACTCGTGATAATTTAGTTTTCTTTGTCTTTACCCCTGACTTTTATCAAATCTATGACTTACACACTGGTTCATTACTCTTTCAGGGCCCCTCTAAAGATGGTCTTTACCCTCTTTCCCTCTCCTCCCACTCATCCACCGTCCCTCGTGCTCTTACCACCGTGCACTCTCCTGCTTGGCATTGTCGCCTTGGTCATCCATCCCATCCTGTGCTCTCTCATCTAGCACCCTCTTTAGGTTTTAAAGTTTCCAATGCTTTCTGTAAGGATTGTGCACTTAGCAAATCCACCAAACTGTCATTTCTTTGTAATAAAACATTTGCCCCATCTCCCTTTTATTTGATTCACTCTGATGTATGGATGTCTCCCGTCCTCTCTGTCACTGGTATCGCTATTATGTCTTGTTTACAGATGACTTTTCTCGTTACTCCTGGATCTATCCTATGCACCGTAAAAATGAGGTTTTTTCTCACTTTCAAGCCTTTCTTGCCATGGTTAAAAATCAATTCCACACCACTGTCCAAATTCTTCAAAGTGACAATGGCACTGAATATGTTAATAATGCTTTCTCTGATCTTTGCAGTCAACTAGGCATCCACCAACGTTTCTCATGTCCCCACACTCCCCAACAAAATGGCCTAGCTGAACGTAAACACAGACATATTGCCACCATGATCCGTACCCTCCTTACCACTTCTCACACTCCCCACAATCTCTGGGTTGAAGCTGCCCTAACTACTGTTCATCTCATCAACCTCCTACCCACTCCTACTCTTCAATGGGACACCCCATACAATCGTCTCTTCAATCATCCTCCATCATATTCTCATCTTCGGGTGTTTGGGTGTTCTTGTTTCCCTTACCTTGGACCCTATACTGAAAATAAACTCACCAACCGCACCCTTGAATGTGTTTTCCTTGGATATAGTTCTCACCACAAAGGTTACCATTGTTTACATCCCTCCACGGGTCGTGTTTACACGTCCCGTCATGTTTTATTTGACGAAATGCATTTTCCCTTTGAACATTTGCAGGTACCGTCTTCTTCTGAGTATGTGGATATTGACTTCCACCCAATTCTGCCTTCCTCCACACATGAGCCCATATCGGTTCCTCCTGCCGCAGCCTCAGCCTCAGATTCATACTCACACCCTCACGATACCTCCCTAGTGCACACCTTTCCAGCTGCTAGAGTCTCAAGCCACCGACACTTTTTCTGCTTCGTCCCAGCCGTTGCTCCACACTTATTCCAGACGCCCTCGCATCCAACTTTCTCCGCTTGCGCCTACCCGGTTCCAGCGGCTCCGAACCCACCAGTTCCAGCAGCTCCAACCTCCTTGGTTCCAGCAACTTCGAACTCAACAATTCCAGCAGCTCCTCAATCCTTTGCCCCAGTTTCCCGCATGCGCACTCGCCTTCAGGATGGCATTCACAAGCCCAAGCTTCATACTGATGGCACTGTCAAATATCCCTTCCTCGTGCCTTATTAACTGTTGTTGAGCATACTGAACCTACTTGTTTTTCACAGGCCACTAAGCATACTGAATGGCGTGACGCTATGACTGAAGAGATCAATGCACTTCTCAAAAATCATACATGGACTTTGATCCCTTCCTCTCCATCTCAGAACTTGGTTGGCTGCAAGTGGGTTTTTCGGATCAAGCATCACTCTGATGGCTCCATTGAACGCTACAAAGCTCGTCTAGTTGCCAAGGGTTTTCATCAACGTCCGGGCATAGACTATGCTGAAACATTCAGTCCTGTTGTCAAGCCTGCCACCATTCGCACTGTTCTCAGCCTTGCAGTTTCTCGTGGTTGGTCCCTTCGTCAACTTGACGTCAAAAATGCATTTCTCCATGGGTTTCTTCAAGAAGATGTCTACATGGCTCAACCCCCTGGTTTTATTGATCCCACTCGTCCTACTTATGTTTGCAAGCTCCACAAAGCACTATATGGCCTGAAACAAGCACCTCGTGCTTGGTTCCATCGCATCAGTACTTTCCTTCTCTCGGTAGGCTTTACAAGGAGCCAAGCTGACACTTCATTATTTATTTTCCAGTAGGCGTCTCATACCATATTTCTCCTTCTATATGTAGACGACATCGTGGTCACTGGCAGTGATTCCACTCACCTCCAACGATTCATCTCTCTTTTAAGTACCCACTTTGATATCAAAGACCTCGGTCCACTCAGTTATTTCTTGGGATTACAGGTTCTTCATAAAGATGGTACTCTCCACATCCATCAACTCAAAAATGCCATGACCTTTTAAATAAAGCCAATCTTCTTAATTCCAAACCCGCATCTACTCCATTGGCTGCCAAGGTTCTCCTCTATGTCTCTGATGGTGCTCTTCTCTCCAACCCAACCGAGTATCGTGAGCTTGTTGGCAGTTTACAGTATCTCACTCTTACTCGCCCTGACATCTCTTTTGCCGTCAACACTGTTGCCCAATTCATGAGTGCTCCTCGCACCCCTCACCTTGTTGCCGCCAAACGGATCCTTCGGTACATCAAGGGCACTATTGATCTCGGCCTCTCCTTCACTCCTCAAACTGCTGCCGCTCGCCTTTCTGCCTACTCTGATGCAGATTGGGCTGGGTGCCCCGATTCTCGTCGGTCGACCACTGGATATGTGATTACTCTTGGAACTAATCTCATCTCATGGTGTTCCAAGAAACAACCCACAGTCTCGCGCTCTAGTACCGAGTCAGAATATCGTGCCCTTTCTCATGCTTGTGCCGAAACCAATTGGCTATGCTCTCTTCTTCATGAACTGGGTGTCCGTCTTCGGTTCCTAGTCCAACTCTTTTGTGACAATCTCAGCACCACGTACATGGCTGCCAATCCAGTTTTCCATGCCCGCACACGTCATATTGAGTTAGACTATCACTTTGTCCGTGAAAAGGTGGCTCTTGGAAGTCATCAAGTTTGCTTTATTCCTTCTGTCGACGACCAACCTGCGGACCTGTTCCCCAAAGCTCTTCACAAACCACGTCATCAGCTTATGTCTTCCAAACTTGTGCATCCTGTGACGCCCAGTTTGCGGGGGGGGGGGGGGGGGGGGGGTGTTAACGCTCCTGTAATTAATGTAAAGTAGGTTGGCTGTAATTAATGTAAAGTAAGTTGGCTGTAATTAATGCAAAGCTTGAATAGCAAGCTCTAGAGTGGCTGTAAGTTAACGCTCCTGTAATTAATGTAAAGTAGGTTGGCTGTAATTAATGCAAAGCTTGAATAACAAGCTCTCTCCTAGTATATATATTTTGCTGTAAGAATCACAAAGATATGAAAAAGGAAATATATTTTCAACATAGACCAATGTCAAGGGCGTAATAATTAGGGTAAACTTAGCAGGTAAACTTTTCGTGTAGGTAAACTTAACAGGCAAGCTGGCAGTACACTGACTGACTGGTAGTAGGTAAACTTAGCAGTCAAGGGCGTTCCTAAGACTTGTAGGATGTTGTCACACGTCAACGCTGGTCTACTGAAAAGAGACTAGAAATACTACAAAAGTTTATCAGTCAATGTCATGTCCCATAGTACTTTTCGTGTTCTGTTTTTTATAGAACAGAGTACTTTATGCATATCAGAAACACAGCACAATGATGAGATGAACTTAGCCATTTGACTTGATCTATTTCACTTGCTCAAAAATAAATCGTGGGTTTGAAGCACAAGTGGCAATTTAAATTCTGAAAAATGGCAGTTTGTTGCTTCCTCTCCAACTCAGTATTTTTGTATAACCTACTTAAACTAGTATGAACGTAGTAACATTTGGATATAAAACTAGTACGAATGTGTTTTTGTATAACCTAATTTCCATTCAAACCTGTCATGGGCACGAAAAACTTACTTCGAATATTTTCTATACCAAGGAAAGAAGACATGGGATGCTTGGAAGAACTTTGGTCTGAATATACACACAAAAAAATGGTTGGCATCAACAAAACCAATTCTATCTTCAACTATATGTGATCAGCAATGTCATCGATTTTTTAAAACAAACCCAACTTCAAAATCTCAAAAAAGACCAAAACACTCAATAGGACATCAAAGTAATTTAATAATCAAAATTAAATTCAATAGGATTAGCTGTCATTTTTTGGGTTTTTTTTTTGTTTGTTTATAGAAATTAAATGGTGTAGACATCTATAGAGTGCTACTAAACGAACCCTAAAATTAACTGAGTACACCCTACTACAAAAGTATATATTGAATTACTGATTTACCCTAATATAAAATGACCAAAAAGGATATATGGAATTGTGAAATAAATATAATTTTAATAAGTACATCCTACTAACCGTATTCAACCCTAAGGAGTTTCAAAACCTCTGTTGTACTTTTGAAATTATGCAGGTTTTATCTCAAGGCTAACTGTACTTTCTTGGTGCATCTTAGGCTGTTGTTCAATACATGACTGAGCTTGTCGTGAAAAGAGAAGTTAAAGCACAACCTGCTAAGCACACGAAGACTCAAATCTGCTTCTTCTCGCGGTCCAATGATTCGGTTACCAATGATTCTTTCTACTCCCTAAACAGACTTCTAATGTTTCCTAAAACAAAGGATGACTCTTTTCATATTCCTAAGTAACTTCTTAGCATTCGCACTCCCTAATATCCCTTCATAAGAAAACAAACGGACTCTGACAAATGTTATAAATGTTTTGTATCAGTATCAATAGTGAAGACAAGATGTTGGCCATTTGCATTAATGACCTCAATAGATGAAATGGTGTCCATCACTTGTGAAAAAAGTACAACAAAGGAATCTTTATTCTTCTGTATGAGAACAACTAGACACAAAAGCATGCCAAGAATTCACCATTAATCAAAAAGCAAAACTCTCTTGCAATTTGCAAATATGCATGCATGTCCTGCCTCAAAATTCAACTAACATATCTCAATCAATACCAGCCCCAGCGCTGCTATATGCACCAGAAATCTGAATCCTTAGAAACTCCAATTCCGTCTCCAACTGGAATTTCCTCTCCCTCTCATGCTCCAACTCCACCCTCAGCCTCTCAATCACTTGCCCCATCTGCTGCTCTCTGATCACCTGCCAAGATTCCACCCTTCTCAACATGCCAAACAATGTCAGAATTTTCTGCCTCTGCTGATCCAAGCTCCCTATGAAATCCTCCAGCTTACGGATGCAAGGCGGAAATGTGGGCGGATGAGGAAGCCCTGGTGGGTGCCCTGAGTGGAAATGTGGGCGGTGGTTTGGATAGGGAAGCACTATTGGGCGGTGGTGGTAAGATTTCACAGTAGCATAGTAGTATATAACTGAAACATGCATAAAAAATCACTATTAACGAAAGTGGTGGTGATTGCAAGAACTTGGAATTGCAAAAAAAGTGTCAACAATTTTAGCAGAAGCATAAATCTATATGAAAAGTCAAAGATTTATAAACACTATTAAAAAATCAAGCTGGTTAAATTTAAATCAACTATAAAATAATGCTACAAGTATTAGGGTGTATCAGGGGTATTTTTGGTAGTTTTATAGGATGTACTTAGTTAAGGTGTACTTAGATCATATGGTGTACTCAGTTAATTTTAGGGTTCGTTTAGCAGCACTCTATCTATATCATTAATGCTAAGAATGAATATATGACTAAATATCTCATAAATAAAAAAAAAAACTTAGGGATATTTATCATGTTGATTTTACCAAAATATTAATTCCTAGAGTGGTACACCAAATAGTAGGTAAACTTAGCAGTCAAGGGCCCCCTAATGTAGTGAAAAGATTCGAACAAAAAAATAATTGTACTGAAAACAGACTAGAAAACTACAAAAGTTGATCAGATGAGTCAACGTCGTGTGCGAGTGAAAAGACACTAATGCTTAGTTTTTATAGAAAAGAGTCTAATACTTCATGCATATCACACAAACACATCATAATTAGATGAAGATGAACAAATTTGACCCATCTACCCGGTTAATTTCATTAAATCCCTCTTCTCATTTCTCCATAAAAAAAACCCTTCTCGTTCTCCAACTACTATCTCCTTTGATTTCTCAGCTAAAAACCCGCCACATATTTTTTCTGATATTGATCAAGAGGAGAATGAGAATTTGCTTTAAACTTATTCGATGGTAGACTTTGGGTATATTGATGAGATAATTAAGCTTATCGTCAAATTGCGCTTCTATTATTATAATTTTTTTTGTCTTGGTGTTCTGTTTCCTTTTGTTTTTCTTTGGTTGGTGGCCCTGTTGTTCTTGTCTTGTTGGCATTTTGTGCCTTTTGCGGGTGCCTAATGAAGCTTTATTGACCAGAAAAAATGGAAAAAAGGCATGTATAACCTTTTATGTATTTAATTGCATGTGTAGTTTTTTTTTTTTTTGGTGGTTACTTTATTATATGGGTAATGCTAGGTTTACCACAATTTATACCACATTGTGTATCACCTCTCTAAGAGCCCACCAATACAATGGGACCCACCTCTATTAGAGAGGTGGCACACAATGTGATATAAAAATAGAAATTTTCTATTTAAACCTCACACTTCTCTTAGTTCACCCCAACTTTTAATTTAAATTTTCACAATTTCTAAGAAAACCCAACTATCTTTCCAAAATACCCTTAAATACACCCCAAATTGAAAAAATAAGAACTAAAAGAGCTTTTCTATTTAAACTCCACAATTTTTTTTGTTCCCAACAAAAAAAAAACACAAACAAATGAAACCCCAAATCCGAAATTTAATACTTTCTAGAGAAAGAGAAAAGCTTTACTTCTCTCCAAGAACTGTAACTGGAATTCTAACACTTAGGTATTGTTAAGAGAGAGAGAGAGAGAGAGAGAGAGAGAGAGAGAGAGAGTTTATAAACAAAAAGTTAGAAGGAGGTTTCTATAACTTAATATGAAGAGTGGTGGGATGTGTATAGATGTATTATGGTTAATTATTAAGTTGGATGATTTTTTTTTTTTTACACAATAATAAAACATATAGCTTAATGATTTAAGTATTGGGGGTGAACAAAGAGAAGTGCGGAGTTTAAATAGAAAATCTCTAAAAATATGTTATGCTTAGCATTTTTCTTATTATATTAGGGAGAATCAAAAAGAAAATAATCTTACTTTTATTTCTTCTTGCGTGCTACCCAAAATTCAGATCTGGACCTAGAGACATGGTATGAACGTACCCATACGCTATTAATTAGCAAGAATTTTTTTTTCTTTATGTGGGCTGTGCAATGCTTAGCTCCATTAAGCTTTCTAATTAACCCATATAGCGAGTGTTAGGCTAGCAACTCTCAAACCAAAAAGGCTTTAAGGCACTAGGTGTAGAGACACCCCTAAGAGCTTACTAACTCGAGTTAAAAAGGCTACGAAACTAAACTAGCCACACAAAATTATTCACACCCAGAACTTTACCGTTTGACACGAACACTCACTGCTGATTAAGCAAGAGCCCAGTTACTAAGTAGAAGCTTGAGTAGAATACTATTATTTCGTAAACCTTTTTTCTTTTTTTTTTCTTTTTTTTTTATAACCAAGATGAGTCAAAAGCAGGGTCGTCCAAGTTTACCGAAGACAAAAGATTAAGCACAATTGGTTTTTAACTGTATACCCCACAAAAGGTGTTGGGTGTGCTTGTGTAAATTGTCATAAATCTATGTGCAATGCAATCTTGTCACAGACAGACTATGAAAAAAAACAACATAGTGCACTAACCTCATAAACATGTTTTTTCTTCACACTTTTCAGTTTTTTTTTTCAAAATAAATTACGAAAATAAATGCAAATAAACCAAATAAATGAATAAATAAATAAAATACAAAAACAAACCCAAACCCAAACCAAAAAACAAAAAACAAAAACAAAAATAAAAACGAAAGGGAAAACTAACATGTTGCAACAAGAAAATAATACAATAAACACATCTTCTCCACCCCTAACCAAAGACTGACATTGTCCTCAATGTTTAAACATATAAGCATAATAAAAAGAAGAGGGTAGCGTTACCTGAGAATTGACATCCAGAGTGAAAGCTTGCAATGTGTCAGTGTAAAAACAAAACCAAAAAAAAAAACAGAAATGTTGAATTTTTTTTATTTTTTTTTCAAGTGAACAAAAATGTATAAACTAATTATATACAACAGATGGACTAAGGGAAGTCCAATCAATCCTGGTAAACAGGTTCGTTCAAAGAAACTGTCTCATCTTCTGGAACACATCTCCCCAAGTAAGGTTTAAGTCGTTGGCAATTAACCTTAAAAATATTTCCATTCTTGGGATCCTCAACTTCTACAGTCCCATATGGGAAAACTTTTTTAACAATGAAAGGCCCTGTCCTTTAGTTCTTAATTTTCCAGGAAACAAATGAAGTCTAGAATTATACAAAAGAACAAGTTGAGAAGGCTCAAAATTTTTCCTCAAAATATTTTTATCATGAAAAACTTTAGTACGTTCTTTGTAAATTCGTGAGTTCTCATATGCGTCATTCCTTACTTCCTCAAGTTCATTCAATTCGAATTTTCTCAAGGTACCTGCATCTCCAAGACTAAAGTTAAACAATTTGATAGCCCAATATGCTTTATGTTCTAATTCAACAGGTAAATGACAAGGTTTACCATAAACTAGCCTATATGGAGACATACCAAGAGGTGATTTGTATGCAGTACGATATGCCCACAAGGCATCAGTTAGTCGCAATGACCAATCCTTCCGGGTTGGATTCACCGTCTTTTCCAAAATTTGCTTGATTTCCCTGTTTGCAAGTTCAGCTTGGCCATTTGTCTGTGGATGGTATGGAGTGGAAATCTTATAGGTTATCCCATATTTTTTCAACAAAGCTTCAAATGGTCGGTTGTAAAAATGGGATCCTCCGTCACTGATGATCGCTCTAGGAGTACCAAACTTGGACAATACATTTTCTTTCAAAAATTTCAAAACAGTTTTATGATCATTCTTCCAACATGGTATGGCCTCAATCCATTTTGAAACATAATCCACAGCAACAAGGATATAAAAGTAACCAAAAGATGGAGGAAAAGGACCCATAAAATCAATGCCCCAATAGTCAAAAATTTCAATAATTAAAATTGGGTTAAGAGGCATCATATTACGTCGAGTAATTTTTCCCAACTTTTGACAACTTAGACAAGTTTTGCAAAATTCAGACACATCTTTAAAAAGTCTAGGCCAATAAAAACCACATTGAAGAATTTTGGCCGAAGTCTTTTTGGAAGAAAAGTGACCTCCACAAGCCTCAGAATGACAAAAAGATATGACACTAAATATTTCATCATCAGTAACACATCTACGGATTACCTGGTCGGGACAATATTTGAAGAGATAGGGGTCATCCCAAAAGAATTTTCTCACCTCAACCATAAATTTCTTTTTCTCTTGTGAGGTCCAAGGAGGTGGGATAAGACCTGTAGCAAGAAAATTCACAATGTTAGCAAACCATGGTAATTTAGAAACACCAAACAATTGTTCATCAGGAAATGAATCTTTTATAGGCAAATATTCAGAAGGCTCCTCAAAAGATATCCTAGAAAGATGGTCTGCAACAACATTTTCCACTCCTTTCTTGTCCTTGATTGTAAGATCAAATTCTTGGAGAAGCAAAATCCATCTAATCAATATCGTGATTTGGCTTCCTACTTTGTCAATAAATACTTCAAGGCCGAATGATCTGTAAAAACAACAATTTGTGAGCCCAAAATATATGACCTAAACTTTTCCAATGCAAAAACTACAGCAAGCAATTCTTTTTCAGTTGTAGTGTAATTTTTCTGTGCACTATTCAACGTTCTGCTTGCGTAGCAGATGACAACAGGCTTCTTGTCTTTTCTTTGGCCTAGCACTGCCCCAATAGCACCATCACTAGCATCACACATTATTTCAAATGGCATGGACCAATCTGGGGGCTGCATTACAGGAGTTGATGTTAGCATTTTAATCAATTTCTCAAATGCTTCTTGACATGCATAATTCCAATCAAATTTAGCATCCTTCTCCAAAAGATTATTCAATGGCCTTGCAATTGCACTAAAATTTTGTATGAATCTCCGGTAGAAACCTGCATGTCCTAAAAAAGATCTAATATCTTTAACAGTTTTAGGAATAGGCAAATTAGCAATTAAATCAATTTTTGACTTATCCATTTCAATTCCTTTGTGAGAAACAATGTGTCCAAGTACTATGCCAAATGTGACCATGAATTGGCATTTCTCCCAGTTAAGCACCAAATTTTTCTCTTTACACCTGATAAGAACATTCTCCAAGTTAGATAAACAATCAGAAAATGAATCACCAAACACAGTAATATCATCCATGAAAACTTCTAAATATTTTTCTACCATGTCACTAAATATGCTTATCATGCAACGTTGGAATGTAGCTGGTGCATTGCAAAGACCAAAAGGCATTTTTCTAAAAGCGAAAGTTCCAAATGGGCAAGTAAAAGTTGTTTTTTCTTGATCTTCTAATGAAATCTCAATTTGATAATATCCTGAATAACCATCTAAAAAATAATAATACATATGCCCTGCAACTCTTTCCAAATTTTGGTCAAGAAAAGGTAAAGGAAAATGATCCTTTCTTGTGACTGAGTTCAATTTAAGATAATCAATACACATTGTCCATCCAGTAGTGACCCTAGTTGGTACCATTTCTCCATTATCATTTTCAACTACTATGACTCCTGATTTTTTAGGAACAACCTGTGTAGGACGTACCCATTTGCTATCAGAATTGGGATATATGATACCTGCATCCCAAAGTTTAAGTACTTCTTTTTGCACAACTTCTTTCATTGTTGGGTTAAGTCTATACGTTGAGCCTGCCTAACTGGTTTAGCATCTTCTTCAACAAAAATTTTGTGTGTACAAACCAAAGGACTAATACCTTTAATATCAGATAAAGTCCATCCAATAGCAGTCCTATGATCTTTCACTACTACAAAAAGTGAAAAAGACGACCAGAAAAAAACGACGGTCTAAGTGAAAACCGTCGTGGTTTTTTAAAAGACGACGGTTCTAAAAAAACCGTCGTGTAATACCACCTTAAACAACTAAAAAATGGAGATTCAAATGGTTGTTCAAAAACAACGACGTACCTAATTAAACAACCGACGTCTATTTGAAACAGATTTCCGCAGTGTAAAATCAAAGCCAACAAAGAACGGCAGAAGTTATGAATCGACCGACGTAGAAAGTAAAGACGACGATTTCAAAAAAAGCCGCCGTTTTTACTCAGAAAATAACACGACGAGGTTTTCGTATAAGACACCGTATAATTACAAAGAAATCCACGGCTTTAAAATATAAAATATCGCCGTATTAAATTAATGTACAACGATGGAAAATATAAATATATCGACGTCATTCTCGTATAGTTCTACGATGTTATCTTTAAATCTCACCACGTTGGGTTTTTCATTTAACGACGTATTATAAAATTTAACGTCGTATTTATTCACTTTATACGTCGTACCTTTAATTTAAACCGTCGTCTTAATAAGAATTTTTGTTAACAATTTTTTTCTTTGATTTTCTTATCCTACGTCGGTAGATCTACTTAATGACAAGAATTGAAATAACCACGACGGTTTATATAGAAAACCGCCGACATAATCAGATTTTTCTGAGATCCCAAGGGTTACGAAATCTTACCAGATGGAACTCTGTTCCTCATCATAATCTTAACAGAAAGACAATATTTGTGTCTTTGTGACTGAAAGCTAAGAAAACATAACGCACATACACAGATTTGCAATCAGAGAGACAATTTTTTGGAAGTTGATGATGTATGTACGTTTGTGTATCTACACAAACGCACACACACATCAACATCCAAACAATTGCCTCCTAAAATTTCACGACGGCAGCCACATATTTGCAATCAGAGGGACAATTTTTTGAAAATTGGTGATGTGTGTATGTTTGTGAATCAGATACACAAACATACACACACACACCAACATTCAAACAATTGCCTCCTAAGAGGTGAGGTGAGACAGAGAAAGGGGCAAGAAGAAGTTGAAACCCTAATTGAATACTAAAACTGAAAGAACCTGTGAAAAAAAAATCTATTTATAATTAAAAAAATCAAATCCACGTTGGTTATATTATACCTAACGACGTTTAACACAACGAATCCACGTCGGTTATATTATACCTAACGACGTTTAACAAAACGAATCCACGTCGCTCAACAAATATATTACGTCATCTTAGTCTTACTTAAGACAACAAAAAAAGACGACAGTAATACAAAAAACAGTCGTTGTTTTTATATTCTTATTTTATTTAAATCTGTCATCCAAAAAAGAAACTTTACATATTCCAGAACATTAATTTCCTTCATTTTAAATTTCCTCGGGAAAAAAAAACTCTATTTATAACGTACTGTAATTGAAAAATAAACTGAAAGATCACGGGAAAAAAAATTCTATTCATAATTTAAAAATTCAAATCCACGTCAGTTATATTACACCTAACGACGTTAAATGAAAAGATTCCACGTCGCAAAACAAATATTGCGTAGTGTTAGTTAAAAAACGACGGCAGAACAAAAAACCGTCGTTGTCCCAAACTGAATTAATTTAAAATTTCCTCGGGAAACCAAAATCTATTTATAATTTCCTCGGGTTAGTAATATTGCGTCGTGTTAGTTTACAAATTCTAGAACATTAATTTCCCTCATTTTAAATTTCCTCGGGAAAAAAAATCTATTTATAACGCTTTGTAATTGAAAACTAAAACTGAAAGAATCCGGGAAAAAAAACTCTATTTATAATTTAAAAATAAAATCCACGTCGGTTGTATTACACTTAATGACGTTTAACAAAATAATCTACGTCGGTAATTATAAATCTACTGCCATCTTACTTTAATATAGACGACGAGAAAAGACGACGGTAGAACAGAAAACTGTCGTTGTTTCAGTTTCTTTAACAGTTTGGTCCTTTATCTTTCTGCAGGACTTGTATAGTTCAAAGCATTGACAATGTCTTCATCATATCTCCCAGCAACTATTGATTCGATTGCTCATGCTTTAGAGGCCATCTGAAGCCATTTCTATTCTTTATCGCATTCTTGAAACCCATCTTCTTCTTCTGAAGCTCTACGGATAAAGGAAAAGGCTATCACAAATCTGACGAATCTTCTTAGCCAAGAAAATCAAGCAGAGGATCAGGCACATCTGATCTTCAGATTTCCCTGAGAAGCGAACTTTCCTTCAACAGCGAGTGGAGGCCAGGCTTGCATCTCTTTTGATGGAAAGCAAGGAGTATTCAGAAGCACTAAGTGTCTTTGAGAGTAAGCTCTTCTTGTGGACATAGATTTGATGCGAGTAAGCTCAATTTCTCTTTGAGAAAGACATCCAAATTATTGTTTTTGAGATGTGAGAAACAGTGTCTCTGAGAGAGGAAGAACTTGGAACCATAAATGTAAACTGAAAATGAATGAAAGCGACAAATTTATAAAATAAATTTTTAAAACCAACGGTGGTCCTTACAAAAAACCGCCGTTTAATTGTAAAATCAACGTCGGTATAACCGACGTATATTACAACAATCCACGTCGGTATATTAATAAAAACGACGTGTTAAATAATCTACCATGACGCGAGATATTACTTATTTACTTTAATTTTTGAGTTTACTACGACGGTACCTACAACACTACTGTCGTATTTATTTACCACGTCCGAAGTTAAACTTACCGTCGTAGTTTGTTATTTATACATCGTCGTTATATGTAACCACCGTCTTATTTTTTTGAAATGGTTTTATATGTAAGAAACTTTTCGTCTACCTGACTTACACATGCACTGTTTCCAAACCCGATTAAAAATTTCAATCTCCTAGAGAAAATATTTCGTCTTTTTTCCTTGTCAGAGCACTGTCAGAGTATCTCATCGTCTTCCTCTCGTCTTCTTCGTCGTCTCTGAACTTAAACATCGTCTTCCTCTTGCTTTCATTGCACGCAAAAGGTAAGCTTTCATTTTCACTATTTTGGTTGCTGTTTTGCATGCTCATACGTTTTTTGTTTGGAAAATCTTTTTACCTTTTTTCTGGCCAAAATCATTTTACTTCTTTCCAAGTTTGATAAAATATACAGACAAAGAGGGAAAGTTTCCAACTTTGAACACAACTACCTCAACTAAATAAGACGACGGTAGCTTCTTATTTACGTGGTTAAATATGTAGACCACGACGGTTCGTTAGTCGTCCTAGCGTCGTCTGAAAATTGACAAAGCTGTTTTTAAAAGTATAGTCTTTTTTTTATTTGCTTGTTTAATTGCAGGTTTGATTTCTCTGAACCATGGTTTTGGTTTTTTCCTAATTTGATAAAATATAAAGAAAAAGAAAGTAGGGTTGGTATCTAATATAGAAGACAGTATCTTATTGTTTACGTCGTGTGAATGTTAATACCACGACGTCATATTAAAATACCGTCGTCTATATAAGATTCCAAAACTTTCTTTCTTGGCTTTGTATTTTATCAAATTAGAAAACAAAAACCATGGTTCAGAAAAATCAAACATTCACAGAGAAAGAAAGAAGGGTTTTGGATCGTTATATAGACGACGATATATTACAATTGACGTTGTGTGAACATCAATACCACGACGTTATATAAATATTTTCGTCGTTTATATTTAATTATCACGTCGTCCGGTAAATATCGCCGTAATAAGTTCTTATTACGTCTTCTTTTATATTATTTCGTCGTTGTTTAATTACCTTGGTTTTAAACATTTATTACGTCTGAGATTATTTCATTGCGTCATTTAAAATCATATCATACGTCGTATTTTATTAATAACCGTCGTTTGTGTTCCTAATTTTTTCCTGAAATATTTTCACTTGCAGGTTTTGTCTGTAAAAATGGTTTCTCAAGACCAAAGTAAGGACTCTGGCTCCAAGAAAAATGGAGGTAAGGAGCTTGGAATGGTAACTCCTCAAGAGAAGTCTTCGAAGAAGATAAAGTTTGTTTCATCATCTGCTGAGACAGAACCAACCAGCACGACAACAATTTCTGAGGATTCAAAGTCTGGTCGAGGTATGAGCACAATGCCTCATGTTGTGAAGAGAAAACTTCAGAAAATTAGGCCAATTGTTGAGTACAATAAAAGGGGGAAAGGAATTGGCCAAGCACATAGTGAGATGCAGTCCTACATTGGTGTGTTGGCACGCTCCAGAGTTCCACTTGTGGACAAGAAATAGGCTGAAATCCCCAAGGATATAAAGGAGCAGATTTAGGAAGTAGTTGACATTGCTTTTGTGGTAGGTCAAGGGGGCAAGAACTCTGTGTTATCTTCTACTGCCAAGAAATGGAAGGATTTCAAGTCTACACTAACGAGGCATTATATCCTTCCATACATCAATGACAGGGAGAGATTAAGCCAACCCCCTGAAACATATAAATTCATAGAGAAAGCACAATGGGATGCCTTTGTAGCTTCAAGGTTATCCAAAGATTTTGAGTCTGTGCATTCTCAACATGCACAGATTAGGGAGAAACTTGAGTACAATCATCGATTGTCTCGAAAAGGATATGCTGGTTTGGAGGATCAATTGGGGGAAACCATGCCTGGGGTAGAAATTGATCGATCTACCTTATGGAAGAGAGCTAGACAGGACAAACATGGCAACATCCCGGATCCAAAGGTGGCAGAGAAAGCAAAATTAATTGTAAGCCTACTCACTCTGTTTTAAATTTTTATTAAACTGTGCATAATTCTTATTACGTCTTATGTTATATTTTGCGTCGTGTGAATGATATTACCACGTCGAAATGTTTTAAAAAAACGTCGTTAAAGGTCTGAATCAGGAATCACTACTTTGTTTTCTGTAATTATAGCATAAGACGTCGGTGGTTCATTTTCGCGTCGTGTGTATTAAATTACTACGTCGAAATGTTTTAAACAATGTCGTTAAAGGTTTGAATATTGAATCATCCCTCTGTTATCTGTAATTATAGCATAAGACGTCGGTGGTTTATTCATTGCGTCATTTTAAACAACTAACCACGTCGGAATAACTACTGTCATGATAAATTATAATAACGTCGATTTATATGTTATTGCGTCGTGTGAAATTATATAATACGTCGTTTGTATATAAATAACCGTCCTGTGTTTTTTGTTCTTACTTTTTTATATATCTTTGTTTTAGGATGAATTGCAAAAACAAGTCTCGGAAGGCAAAGTCAGTGTATCTGGCAGCAATGATGTGCTGACTATGGCTTTGGGCCCCGAGCATCTGGCGTGGGAAATAACTAACGCACAAATTAAACCCTATAAATCATGCAATCGTAGTACGAGTAAGTAGGGATCGTTCTATTCCGGGGATTAGGAGGGATGCTAATCAACACAAATTAAATTTATTAAACTAGAACTAAGTTAAGGGAACAATGATTGGGGGGAGTTGGATGATTTATACCAAAGTAAAATTGACAGCAGCAAATAACTAAGTTGTGAATGAAATATGGATTAAGGGATAGCTAGAGGATTCTTCTCCACACATGGAACATATGCATACAAATAGATCTTCAGTTACTCTTTCTATAAAGTATGAATGTCAAAGCCCCAAATTAATTGTGAACTGCACTAATTAACTCTCAGATTTTCCTAAGTTCATTGAATTGGACTCAGCGACTCAATCAAATTATTCTTATCAAGTTCCCTATATGAACAGCATGATAAAGATACATATCAAAGATCATTAAGTTCTATGAAAATCATAAGTTTTGACAAAGCATTTGTAACTATGAAAAGCATGATACTCCTGCCAGGAATTTACTTAACACAATCATGACTAGTGACTTTTACTACTTGTGAATATAAGTTCATAAGAATTAGGTGAAATTCCATTATATCCTAGCATCAAATCCCTGCATGCAAACTAAGTATGCATCCTTAATAAACATGCAAGAATAAGTCCTGAATAAAACAGAAAAGTAAATCACATTCATACTTTACGAAACCATAACTGGGAGTGATCAATTCATATAAAACATATGTCCATGGCTTCGAATTCACCTCTAACTAAGAAGAAATTTAGTTACATATATTTAATAATTGAAAAGCAATATAGAATAAGAAATACATAGGATAGGATAAAGAGAAGAAAAGAACTAGGTGATGGCAGCAAGGAATTCCCAAGACAGCTCCAAGCTTTGCTCCTTTTGCAACTAGCTCTCTCTCTCTCTCTCTCTCTCTCTCTCTCTCTATATATATGAATGTGTATGAGTAATGGATGAAGTGAATTGATGGATTGTTGAATGATGTTGTGTTTAGAATTGGAGTGCTATTTATAGGGAGAATGGAAGGGGCATATTTGAATTGAATATGGTTTATGCCAATAACACTTGTAATTAGAAACTCATTCTTTTGGCTAGTGCTCTTCACCAACAACTCCCTCTAGATAGCACTTATAATTAGAAACTCATTCTTTTGGCTAGTGCACTTCACCAACAACTCCCACTAGATAGTGCTTGTAATTAGAAACTCATTCTTTTGGCTAGTGCACTTCACCAACAAATCCCACTAGATAGTCATGCATGACATTGCATTACAGTCAGCTTGTGGGCCGATTTTGGGCTTGTTATTCACTCCAAAAAATCCTGGAAAAATATGGATCTTCAAGCCCTTTGTCTTATCTTTCCAAGAATATGCAGCCCAACTCAAGGAAAAATAGGAAAGACCTTCAAATGTCATTTTTGGCCCAGTAACGCAGATGCTGCCGAATTTTGACCTTGAGCTGCTAAATCATGGATAACTTCCTCTAGAAGACTCCAAATCATGAACCGTAAAATGCTATGGAAACTAGACTTCCGTATCTTTCCAGTGATGTATGGTTCATTATCTGGTTCTTCTTGAGCAAGTATAGGTTAATCCGTGAATGTGACTGATCTGCAGACACTATTTTGAGCTAACTTGTCTTCAAAATGCATGTAATGAGTCTCATCCTTATTACACTGAAACATACACAAACTTTATTAAAAGCACAAGTTTAACTCGATAACATAACCAAATCATAAGTTAGAAGGGTACAAAAAGATATGTAATTGTGCACTGATCAGCATCCAGGCCGAGTGAGAGGTGTAGGTGCTAGGATTTCCCCAAGGCAATATTTCAATTTACCGAAACCACAGAGGATGAGCTTTGACAACCGTTTAAAGGACAGTTTAAGAGTTCTCCTTCAAGAAGAGAATAAAAAGATGGAAGCTAAGGCAAGGGAAGAGGCTTTAAGGATGGAGGCTAGAACCAAAAAATTGGTAGAGGCTGAGAGGGAGCATTTCCTGAGTCAGCTTTCCCAATTAATTCCCAATTTTGATCCAAGCATACTTAAACCGAGAATTAGCCAAAGTCCCAAAAATCCAATGTCTGACAAAGCAAGCTGCTCTGGGGGTGATGTGAGATCCCTACATTTTGAGGATGATACTGCCAAAAATGGGGAACATCAGGAAGAAAAGGTAACATATCTGAACTTTGAATTCTCTGTTTTTTTAAAGACTATTAGACGTCGTTATTATGAATAACACCGTCGTTTGAAATACATACCGCGACTATTTTAAAAATAAAACGTCGTTTGTATTTCAATACCACGTCGTATTTAGTTTACTTGTTTTACACGCCATTAAACGTCGTTATTTTTAAAACTTTGTGGTTTTTAGACAACGGTTTTAGTCATTCCCGACGTAATATATAAATCCCACAATGTTTACTATTTACCATCATTTAATAATTTAAGACGTCCATAATTCTTACATACTGTCTTGTGTTATGTCTTACCACGACGTTTGAATTTAATTTTTTTACTTTCTCTACATTCTTTATTACTTAAAACAGAAAAATGAAGGAAATCAAGATGAAGAGAAGAATGAAGAAAAAAAAGATGAACAGAAGGAAGAAGAAAAAAAAGTTGAAGAGATGGAAGAAGAAAAAAAAGATGAAGAGAAGAAAGAAGAAAAACAAGATTAAAAGGAGAAAGAAGATGAAGAAAAGCATGACGACAAGGTATGTTCACATAACTTTGCCTTTTTTATTTGTTTTTCAAAATTTCAGACGTCGATATTTTTCTTTAAATTGTCGTTTGTTTTCAACTTAGACGTCGGATTTTTTTTCTACGACGTAATAAATTATTCACCACGACGGTTTTTTTTTACCGTCGTTTAAATTCTTTTCAGACGACGTTTTATTCCTTAAACCGTCGTGTTTATTGAATTACCACATCATTTTTTTTTATTTCTTTAAACAGGTTATTGAAGGTGTTGATTATTCAAATATGGAGGTGTCATCTTCTTTAAAATCCCTTTGTCGTTATGTGGAAACGACACTCGTGCCTCAGGATAAGATCATGAACTTTACAATTGATAAGGAGGTGTTTGGTGTAGAACGCAATACCTTCGTCCTGCCTGAAGATATTACACAATTTGCAGGCATGGAAGAAATAGGGGCTACTGTAGTTGCTGTATATATGAGGTTTGTCATTATTAAATATTTATTTCACGTCAAATTTGTGTAAGTATATCATTCTAACATAAGACGTCGTTGGTTTATTTATTGCGTCGTCTTAACTAACTAACCACGTCGTTAGTATGTACCGTCGTGATAAATAAATTATAACGTCGTTGTCTATATCAGTCCGTCATGTGAAATTGTATAATACGTCGTTTTGTTATACATAACCGTCGTGTGTTTTTTTGTGCTGACTTGTTTATATTATTTTATATATTTAGGTACTTACATGATCTTTTGAAACAAGCAAATATGTGCAGCGTGGTTGGCTTTATCGACCTTGCTACAGTTAGTGCCAACTCTGGGACAATAGCTGACAGATCACGATTGGTAGCAGGTCGACTTCAGAAAACTGATGGTGAACAGATTTTCATGATGCCTTACAATCCAGGGTTAGTCTCCTTAACAGGATTTTGTTTTTATGATTTTCAATAAATGACAGCGTATAAACTAACCACGTCGGTGTTTTATTTTATTGAGTCGTTTGAAACTACTAACCACGTCGGTAGTTATTTACCGTCGTGATAAATATATAATGTCATCGATTGCTACTTTATTTCATCGTGTGAAATATTATAATACGTCATTTTAGTAAATAACCGTCGTTTTTATATTAATTTTGTGCAGCTGTCATTGGGTCTTGCTGATTGTGAGAGCAAAGACGGAAACCGTCTATTTTCTGGATCCTCTGCCCGGAAATCGTGTGGTCGATGAAGAGGGCAAAAACATCGTGAACAATGCTATAAAAATATATAATTCTCACATAGCCAGAGCAGGCCGTAAAGCAGTAATTTGGATAACTCTGTCAGGCACACCAAAGCAACCCAGCAGTGTCGAATGCGGGTATTATGTGATGCGCTTCATGAGGGACATCATCATGGATCCTTCCTTGGCGTTTGAGAAGAAGGTAAGAAGTAATTACCTTCATACATTTTACGTCGTTTTTTGTATTATCAACGACGGCCCTTTAAAATTACCGTCGTTGAATAGATATACTACGTCGGTTATGAAAAATAGCGTCGTCTGTGATTGAATTTCTTTTTATTTATAAACCCTAATAGTCATTGTTTATGCAGTATGCCAAGGGAAAAGAGGAAGCGCCATACCCCCAAGAAGCAATTGATGAAGTCCGGAATGAATGGGCAGAGTTTGTTTGCCTTCACATGAAATATGGGAATTATTGAACACTTGATATTTATGTATAATGTACAAATTTTGTCTATAATATATAATGTAAAAATTTGTTGAGGTTTTCTTAAATTAAAAAAAAAACAAACATACAAATTGCGTAACCAACGTGTAATACTTTTCCAACGACCTAATAAAGTAAAAAACCGTCGTTTTTTGTTGTTTCGTTTTAAACAAATCCGACGTAAAAGGATATTTAGACGACGTTCTTTGAACAATTGAGTCGTTTATGGGTAGTACTTTGTAACGACAGCGGTTGAGTCGTGGAATATATATTTTACGTCGGATAGTTAAATACCCGCCATGGTTTCTCATTTAAACGACGTCATTTTAACAACTGAGTCGTCTATTATAATTTACAACGTCTTCAGTTTCTTAACCCCGATGTGGTTTGTTGTTGTGATAAGAATATTTTATTATTTTTATATCAAAATATTCAAATAAATTTAAAATAAATCAGAAAAATGCAACGTCAACTCCTATGAAGTCATTGATATATTTTCTTCCCCCTAAACCATGAAAAAATTCATTTTGAATAACAAAAATTTAAAATAACCAGCCAAAACAAAATTGTTTTGATGAGTCATAAAATCACTTATAGTTTTATGGTTTAGGGTTTAGAGTTTAGGGTTGTTATTTATTAGGGTTTATTTTTAAAGTATAATTTTTGGGGTTTAGGGTTTATGTTTGTTATATATTAGGCTGTAAAACCATAAACCCTTTTATAAAATTAATTTTTTAAAATATATAATTTTGTTTTAAGGATTTAGGGTAATACTTTTTAACGACGATGGTTGAGTAATACATATTTTACGTCGTATAGTTAAATACCTGCCATGGTTTCTCATTTCCAACCGACGTTTACATTTAACAAGTGAGTCGTCTATTATCGTTTACAACATCTTCAATTTCTTAACCCCGACGTGGTTTGTTGTTGTGATAAGAATATTTTATTATTTTTATATCAAAATATTCAAAATAAATTTAAAATAAATCAGAAAAATGCAACGTCAACTCCTATGAAGTCATTGATATATTTTCTTCCCCCTAAACCTTGAAAACATTCATTTTGAATAATAAAAATTTAAAATGACCAGCCAAAACAAAATTGTTTTGATGAGTCATAAAATCACTTATAGTTTTATGGTTTAGGGTTTATAGTCTAGGGTTTAGAGATTATGGTTGTTATTTATTGGGATTTATTTTTAAAGTATAATTTTTGGGTAGTCTAGGGTATATATTAGGGTGTAAAACCATAAACCCTTTTATAAACTTAATTTTTTTAAATATATAATTTAGTTTTAAGGGTTTAGGGTATTACTTTTTAATGACGGTTGTTGAGTCGTGGAATACATATTTTACGTCGTATAGTTAAATACCCACCATGGTTTCTCATTTCAACGACGTCATTTTAACAAGTGAGTCGCCTATTATCGTTTATAACGTCTTCAATTTCTTAACCCCGACGTTGTTTGTTGTTGTGATAAGAATATTTTATTATTTTTATATCAAAATATTCAAAATAAATTTAAAATAAATCAGAAAAATGCAACGTCAACTCCTATGAAGTCATTGATATGTTTTCTTCCCCCTAAACCTTGAAAAAATTCATTTTGAATAATAAAAATTTAAAATGACCAGCCAAAACAAAATTGTTTTGATGAGTCATAAAATCACTTATAGTTTTATGGTTTAGGGTTTAGAGATTAGGGTTGTTATTTATTGGGGTTTATTTTTAAAGTATAATTTTTGGGTAGTCTAGGGTATATATTAGGCAGTAAAACCATAAACCCTTTTATAAACTTAATTTTTTAAAATATATAATTTAGTTTTAAGGGTTTAGGGTATTACTTTTTAACGACGGTGGTTGAGTCGTGGAATACATATTTTACGTCGTGTAGTGAAATATCCGACATGGTTTCTACTTTAAACGACGTCATTTTAATATGTCAGTCGTCTATTATAATTTACAATGTCTTCAATTTATTAACCCCGACGTGGTTTGTTGTTGTGATAAGAATATTTTATTCTTTTTATCAAAATATTCAAAATAAATTTAAAATAAATCCAAAAAATGAAGCGTCAAAATAAACGGCTTTACGTTCAATGTTTCCGTCGTGGAATATTACATTTATGTCGATTCTTGTAGAACTTTCACCATGGTTTTTCTGTCGACGTTTTAAAGAGCGCGCTCTCTAAAAATTTTCGCGCGACCTAAATTTTTTAGATTTGGCTCTTATTCTTATATTTCTAACCCTGAACCCTAAAATTTTCAGATTTCGCGCAACATAACATTTCGCTCTCTCACTTCTGCTCTAATTAAAAGTTGCACTCTCCAGGCTCCATCGAATCTGTGAGCTCATCCAACCTGTAAGTACAAACCCTATCTTCCCCTTGTAAATTCATTGAATGATATTAGGTTGTTTTGTTAAAGGGTTTTAGGTATATGCTTTGCGATCTGTTAATAATGTGCTTGGAGGTATGGGTTCATGGATTTTCTGTTTAATGTTTTCTTGATCACTATCTGTTATGTTGAATTGGGAATGGATTTAATTTTGTCGAATCTTTTAATCACTCTATGTTATGTTGAATTGGGAATGGATTTATTGTTTTCATGCTTGGTTCAATGTTTGGTTTCATGTATATGTTGGTTTCATGTTTGGTTTCATATATATGTTGTGTTCTTAATGGGTTTTGGGTTCTTGAAAATAAACTGAGACACGACGCCTTTTTAGGCATACGACGACGGTTTTTTCATAAACCGTCGTTTGTATTACTTTTACACAACAGTGTTTTTCAACTATCATCGTTGTATTACTTATACACGATGGTTTTTTCATAAACCGTCGTTTGTATTACTTATATTAGATGACGTCTGTTGAAAATCCGTCGTCTATATATGCCAAATACGTCTGTTTTTGTTTAAAAACCGTCGTCAGTGTTGTGTATTACTTGCTATTAGATCTTTGTATAATCTGCTATAGTGATGGTCATTGCCTGTATTTTCACTTTATTATAGATAATAGGTTATAGTGTCGGAGATGGATAAGTCATGGATGCACTCGGATAGAAGATCGAAGGCATATGAGTTTGGGGTGGAAGCATTTTTGAACTTTGCTGTAGAAAATCTTCTAACTACAACACATATCCGTTGTCCATGTGTTAAATGTTTTAATTTGAAGTTGTTTGGGGTTGGAATTATAAGGGATCACTTATACTTTAATGGAGTTGACCACAGCTATAAGAATTGGACATTTCACGGAGAACCTTGGGAAGCAACTACTAATGCTAGTAGAAATGTTGAAGAAGATGATGGCCATAGTAGGTACAGTTTTGTGTTTGAAGAAATTGATATGGATGATAATGATTTTGGTGATTTTGGATCCGATCCTTATGAGTTTGCCAATGTGATTGGGGATGGAGATCAACTAGTGTACCCTGGTTGTAGAAAGTACACGAAGTTATCGGCATTAGTGAATTTGTATAATTTGAAGGCAAAACATGGGATGAGTGATGTCTGTTTTACAGAATTATTGATACTTCAAGGCGATTTGCTTCCAGAAGGAAATACAATACCAACCTCTATGTATGAGGCTAAAAAGGCTTTATGTGCATTGGGGCTAAGTTATGAGAAAATGCACGCATGCCCCAATGATTGCATCTTGTATAGGAAGGAGTATGAGGATTCAACTAATTGTCCTACTTGTGGTATCTCAAGGTGGAAGGAAGGCAAAAATTCAATCTTGAAAGAAGGTGTGCCAGCGAAGGTGGTGTGGTATTTTACTCCAATTCCAAGGTTTAAAAGGATGTTTCAATCACATGAGACAGCTAAGAGTTTGACTTGGCATGCTGCTAGAAAATCAATTGACGGTCAGATGTCTCATTCGGCGGACTCCCCGTCCTGGCTCTTTCATCTGATGGATTCAATCCTCACAGTTCTCTAAGTAGCAGATATAGTTGTTGGCCAGTTATCTTAGTTACATATAATCTCCTTCCATGGTTGTGCATGAAACGGAAGTTCATGATGTTAACCTTATTGATTTCCGGTCCTAAACAACCCGGAAATGATATAGACGTCTACTTGGAGCCTTTGATTGATGATTTAAAATCTTTGTGGGATGGGATTAGAGGAGTGTATGATGCACATAATGGAGAATACTTTACACTCAAAGCTGCATTAATGTGGACAATTAATGATTTCCCCGCCTATGGAAACTTATCTGGTTGTGTTGTTAAAGGATATAAAGCTTGTCCAATATGCGGCGATGATACACCTAGTCAGTTGAAAAATGGCCACAAAATTTGTTACATTAGGCATAGAAAATGGTTACCAATCAATCATCCATATAGGAGGCAACGTGCAGCTTTTAATGGGAAACCTGAATATGGCACACCTCCCGGGCTATTAACCGAAGAAGAAGTGCTGCATATGGTTGAAGATGGTGACAGAGTTTGTTGGAAGAAGAGATCAATATTCTTTGATCTCGAGTATTGGAAATACCTTCCTGTGAGGCATGCCCTAGATGTTATGCACATTGAGAAGAATGTTTGCGATAGTATCATTGGTACATTGCTGGAGATCCCTGGAAAAAATAAAGATAGGATTGCTGCTCGATTAGATTTATTGAACATGGGGGTCAAAACTAATTTGCAACCCGAGTATGGAGAAAGACGTACTCGTTTGCCTCTTGGGCATTGGAATTTGTCAAGAGCAGAGAAGAGAGAGGTTTGCAATTCTTTTTATGGTATGAAGGTCCCTGAAGGTTATTCTTCAAATATAAAAATCTTGTATCTTTACAAGATTCAAGACTTCTTGGCCTTAAATCACATGATTGTCATACCTTAATGCAACAATTGCTCCCTGTGGCAATTCGTTCTATTTTGGAGAAGCCTACAAGGTATGCAATAACTCGTTTGTGCTTCTTCTTCAATGCTATATGTGCAAAGACTGTTGATGTTTCCAAGCTAGATAAGTTGGAAGAAGATGTAGTTACTCTGTGTTTGCTTAAGAAGTACTTTCTCCCTTCATTCTTTGATATCATGGTTCATCTAGTAGTACTTGTTAGAGAAGTTCGTCTATGTGGGCCAGTATATTTTAGGTGGATGTATCCGTTTGAAAGATATATGAAAGTGCTAAAGGGTATGTTCAGAATCGTACTCGTCCCGAAGGTTGCATTGCTGAGCGGTATATAGCTGAAGAAGCTGTAGAGTTTTGTACCGAGCATTTATCTGATGTTAGTACAGTTAGAGTGCCTTCAACCCAAAAGATGGGAGTTTCAAAGCCATTATCAGGTTGCATAGTGAGCGTAGTTGATCAGGACCTGTTGAATCAAGCACATCTATATGTCTTGGAGAATACGGAGGAAGTCCTACCTTATATCGAGTACGTATGAGTTTTATTCTTTAAGTTTCCATTTTAAATTATTTCTTATGTTTATCTTATATATTTGGGACCGTAATGCTTGAATTTTTTGAGTCATGTAGGCAACATATGATCCATATCAAGACTGCTTATCCAAAATTTAGAAAGAGAACAAAGTGGCTGCAGGATAAGCACAATAGCACTTTCATTCAATGGCTACGCTTCAAGGTATACGTTATTGAATAACATATTTCTCTTTTAATTTTCTTCTTATTTCTATGTTAGATTGAATTAAGATATGATTAATTTGCAGGTTCAAAGTGAACTTGAGGAAGACAATCATGACGTATCAGAAAATTTAAGGTGGCTAGCACCTGGTCCAAACATGGCAGTGCCATTATATAGGAGCTATCTTATTAAAGGTATTAAATTCAACATCAAGGCACAAGATGATGTGCGGACAACTCAAAATAGTGGAGTTTATTTACTTGCACATACCATGCAAGTTGCTAATGCCAAGGATAAAAACCCAATTCTCTCAAATATTGGTTTCTATGGTGTCATTCAAGAAATTTGAGACCTTGACTACCAAAAGTTTACAATCCCAGTCTTTAGGTGTGATTGGATAGATAGTTCTCGTCTTGTAGTCGACGAACTTGGATTTACCCTTGTAGATTTGAGTAAAATTGGACATAGGAATGACCAATTTGTTTTGGCTTCTCAAGTCAAACAAGTATTTTTTGTTGACGACCCGATGCATCGTGTGACAGGACCTGCCCCGGAATCCCTCGGGAACCGGGAAGGATCCCGTCTTTATGACCGACACCATGTAGATGCCGGGGCCACTTACTAAGAACCGAGACTTTCTACCAAAAATTTGGCAGTCTCCCTTGTAAACAGGACAAAACCCAAAATTCAAACCTGTCAAAAACACAGATATTTACAACCCAACAGCCAGCATGCATTTCACAAAGCATAGTAATAAAAACCCATGGCCTCCGGCCTCAAAATACCAAATCCTAACAGGGCAATAACAGAGCATGTCTAACAGAATTTCAACTAACCAACAAAAATGGAGTTTTACGAGTTTACAATAACAAAGGCTCTACGAAAGCTCGGAGCGCCAAAGTTCACGGTTCAAGGGCACACGACACAGCTCTGCTGCTCGTTCCAATCAACTACTGGTCGTGGGGCGCAAAACAGAAAATTGTGAGTGGACAAAACCAAGTTAATTCATTTAAATCAAAGTAATATAACCCCACCGTTAGAAAACCATGCATGAAACCAATATATTAAAAACCATCAATTCATAGATATATAGTTTGCTCAAACAAAAGTTAAATCCGAGATCCACAATGAAACTTACCAATCAACCCATCCAATCCCTTCCTTACAAATCTCAACTCAAACTCTCGAAACACGTGCCCACTGGCACGACAAGTGGGGAAGTATCCTCACTCAGTAACAAGAACAATGAATAAATATAAATATAATATAAGTATACGACACACCTAAATGTACCAGGGAAACAATCCAACTGGGGATTGATGACTAACCACATGTATTCCGTCCTTCAAAAGACCATGTGGTTAGGGACGAGCCGTCCAACTGGGGGACTAACTCTCAGCCAGCACGTACGGACAAGAATCAAGACCCGTACGCCTGTAAACAGTCCTACGCGCGCAGACTACCCAATTAAGGGTCTACAGCGACAACCCGGTAAGGTCTGCCCTGGGTCCCGACATTTCCAAGTATCTCACAATCCATATCCATGAACATGATTCCATTCCAGGGGAGGTACACAGGGTAGTGCTCACAGCACTCAAAACTGACTTTCTAACTCTCACAACTTTCCACATTCTCACAACAACTCCCCAAGTACCCCACCAAACTCAACATGATAATACTTTCCCAGACCATATACATATAAACCCAGATACTTGAATATGTCCAAAACCCAAATATATCCCAAATACATTACCAAAATAATAGTTTCCATTTAAAGATATACGGAAATTTTCATAAATCCTTAAATTCTTATGCATAGAAATATCATCATATACTCATGCAAATTTATTGAAAACAAAGTCCACTCACAGATAATCCCAAGCTGCCCGGCCCCGAGAGGGTCCTGCCTGTTGCGTACGATCAACTGAAGCACCTATTCCGAGATAAAAACCCATGGTTAACATACCGTACTTCACAATGGAAATTCACAAAAGAGAAACTTAAATCCCCAAGTTCCCGGTGCGTGTACGTCCAAAGGAATATCCTAGGGTCCGGTTACGGGTTTACGATTCGCTCCCAAACGTACGGTTATCGCTAAACCCACAAACTTTGAATTAGTGAATCGGAACATCCGGGGCTCCGATTCACGATCCGCGAAATCCTATACGATTCTAAGAGTGCCTAGAACAACATACTTCAATTTGGAAACGATCCAACAGTTAGAACCTATCGAACCCGGATAACGCACAAAATGCGAAGATCCGTTCGATAGTCAAACGACATCCGAATTGAGATCCACGAACTCCTAGGCACTCGTGACAACCTAAGGATCTCATCGGAACAAATTGCAACTTCACCAGCCTTGCCCACGCGCCGCCACACGCGCTGGCGGCCCGTAGGCGTGTAGAGAAATTTCCGGTGACGGAAAATCTCCACACCAACGCTCACCCATCCTACCCTAGCTTCTTCTCAAGGTCAGGATCACTTTCTTCAACTACCACGAGGTCCAATTCGCACGGGAACTAGTCGGAATTTCAAATTGAAAACCGGCCAAAACCTAGCTTCTCAAATCCACTCCCAAACTTCAAAATCGTTCAAAACCTATGCAACAGTCAACTAGAACACGAAAAATGGATGAGAAAACTCACCTCACCCGTCGGAAATGGTGGAGAAACGAGCGAGATCGAGCGGCTGGAAGTTCCTGTCAAAACCGGAGCTTCCCGAGCTAATTCTGGCGAGATGCGGCGGTTTCCGTAGCTGCGCTAGCCGGGGAAGAGAGAGGAAGAGGAGACGGTTCGAATGGGACCGGTCTCGGAGGCTGGGGTGGTCGGAGGTGGCGGCTGGGTGGTGGTTTCCGATTCGGTGAACAGTAACACGGGAGGGGGAGGGTTCTGCGTGCTGGGGAAAAGTCGGGAGAGAGAGAAAGTGAGGGGTAAAAGTGAAAAATCTGATTTTTACCCCAAACTCTTTTCGAAGTAATTACGGTTCTGCCACCAAACTATTTTTGATCGCTAACACTTCGTTAAAACTCCGATTCGGGCCTACCGCATGTCTACGGATTCGTCTCAGTACCACCTACACAACCAAACTACTTGTGGTCCTAAAATCCTTCCGGATAAGAAAATGACCAAAATTACCCTTAACCCAAGGGTAAATTCAAAATTTCTCTTATAAGAATTAAAATAGGAATAAAATTGGAGTCGGGGTGTTACATTGTGGTTGGTCGGTAGTGTTATCAATGCCTAATAGAGAATATAATGATGTTATTGGTGATGAAGTCTTAGGTGATGTGATAATTGAGTGTGAGCCATTTACTAGAGGGATGCCAAATGTTGACACATTTTATGAACTGGTGGGTGAGTTAGGTGGTCAAAATATTCGAGATGGGTGTGAAGATATATGGATTGAATGATGCTTATGTAATTGGCAATGTATGACATTAATTTTGTAATATATTGTAATGTGATTTCTTTACTTTCATTATACAGGTTTTGGCCACAAAAGAATCAGTGCAAAAAATACTGGTTCCAGATTACATCATTATATTCTGCATAAAAAACGACGTCTGTTCAAATAAAACACGACGTTATTGTGAACCAGTTATTTAGCATATTTACCGACGTCTTAAAGCAACGTAACAATGAAGAACCACCACGCTATTGTGAAACAATTATTCAGGATATCACGTCGGGGAAGGATTAAGAACCGCCATATAATTCAAAATAACACGACTCCAATCCCATAATACCGACGTCTAAAAGACGAGACATCTAATTTGCACGTTAAAAAACACGACGTCATCATACATTTTCCACGTCGCAAGTTCTTTCATAAACGAAGAGGAACGAATTGAATTCCGACGGTAATTCATTATAACCGCCGTCTAATATCAATTAAACGACATTATTTGTAATACGGCTCTCATCATAATCAACGCCGTCTATATGTTCTGTAATACGGCTCTCATTTATTTGGAACCGACGTCATTTAGCAGTTCAACGTCGTCTGTATTAATAAATACGTCGTGAGTAATGACCCTGACATCTATTTCACGTCATCATTCATAGAAAAATCGAAGTGGAAAATATATTTCACGACGATTGTTTAAAATTTAGTGACGTAGTAAGGGTCAATAACGTCGTCTTTATGTATTTAAAGATGTCATATTTCTTCTTGTCGTGAAAATTGTTGTTAACGGCGTTATGTTTTAGTTTACGTCGTTGTATGTCTATCTCGCGGCCATGTTCTGTTAATATATGTCATATGTTGTATTTTTAACGACGCTTGTTTGTTAGAGTTGGTCGTCTATTCTCATCCTCGACTATTTTTTTAGCTCTTTAGCAGACCAAACACGTCAGTTTTTATTCGTTTGTGACGTTGTTTTATTTAACAACGACGATCATTTATCGTCGTGGTTTGTTTATGAAAATATGACGTATAAATTCTGTAATACGGCTCTCATATATTAGTCACCGACGTTGTTTCGCAGTTCAACATCAACAATATAAATACATACGTCATAAATAATGACACTGGCAACTATTTCCACTTCATCTTTTTTAGAAAAATCGAAGTGGAAAATTTATTTCACGACGGTTGTTTGTAAATAAGAGACGTAGTAGGTTTCAATAATGTCGTCTTCTCATGTATTTAAAGACGTCATATTTTTTCTTGTCGTGAAAATTATATTTAACAGCGTCGTGTTTTTTTTTTCGTCGTTGTATGTCTATCTTGTGGCCTTGTTTTGTTAATATGTGTCATATTTTTCCTTTTTAACGACGGTTTTTTTTAGAGTTGGTTGTCTATTATCATCCTCGACTGATTTTTTTAGATCTTTTTGCAGTACAAAGACGTCGGTTTTTATTTGTTGATGACGTTGTATGTTTTAACAACGACGGTGATTTAGCGTCGTGGTTTATTAGGGAAAAGATGACGGTGGATTCCACGACCATTGAAAAACGGAATACACGACGGTGATTTACCGTCGTCTTTTTCCTTTTTTGTAGTAGTGTTTCAAAACTTTAAGTAACATACCTTCATGCAAGAGCTCTAGTTTAGAAGATATTACCACAGGATAGGTCTCATCTACTCCCAGAAAAGCATACTTAAGTCCAGCAGGAAGAGGCTTCAATTCACACTTTGGGGCTTCTTCTCTTGATGATTTTGTCTCATCACTCACAGTTGGCAGCTCCTCATATTTTGGTATCCAACCATTATGTTCTTGTACCTGCGCAAAATCCAACAAAGAACAAAGATATTGTACTTCAAAATCTTATGCAAAATTACAATCCCCATTTACTAAACAAATTTGCAATGGATCATAAGGAAAAGAAGAATTAAAGCAATTTTGAACAATCGTCTCAATCATGTAAACTTCTTTGTCATCTTCATTGTTTGCTGGATGCTTGCATATGTTGAATATGTTGAGCTCCAATGTCATGTTCCCAAATGATAGTTGCATAAGTCCATTCCTACAATTTTTATGACATTAGATGTAGCAAGAAATGGTCTTCCAAGAATAATAGGAATTTGAGAATTAGAATACACAACTGGTTCAGTATCCAAAATTATAAAATCAACTGGAAAATAAAATTTGTCTACCTGAACCAGCACATCTTCCACCATACCTCTTGGGATTTTGACTGAACGGTCAGCCAACTGCAATGTTATTGAGGTGTGTTTTAATTCACCAGGACCCAATTGCTTATAAACCGAGTAGGGCAACAAATTAACACTAGCACCCAAATCTAATAAAACTCGTTCAATGATAAAATTTCCAATAATACAAGAAATTGTGGGACAACCTGGATCTTTGTACTTGGGTGGAGTGTTAGTTTGAAGAATTGCACTTACATTTTCAGTTAAAAATGCGGTCTTATCAACATTGTGCTTTCTTTTGATAGTGCATAAATCCTTTAAAAATTTTGAATATGAAGGAATTTGTTTTATAGCATCCAAAAGAGGTATATTGATTTTCACTTGTTTAAAAACCTCCAAAATTTTAGGATTTTGATTTTTCTTTCCAACCTTAAGTGCTTGTGGGAAAGGAGCAGGAAAAGGGCACTTAACAATTTCAGAATCATTATTTTCTTTTTCATTATTTTTGGATTTTTCTGAATTCTTTTTATGTTCAACTGTTACTAAATCATCTTTCCCAATTATTTTTCCACTACGAAGAGTAGTGACAGCCTTCACATATTCATGCTTATTTTCATTCAAAGAAGAAGAAGAAGAAGGGGTATTTACCTCTAATTGTGCATGTGGATTAGGTTAGACTTGAGAAGGAAATTTACTTGACAATGAAGAAGTGAGTTTGGAAAGAGTGCTCTTAATCTCACCAATGTCTTGTGCATTCTTTTGATTTGTGGCAGTTTGGCTTTGATGAATTTCTTCATAACATCTTCCAAATTTGATGACAATGATTGTCCTTCCACCTATGGAGAATAATAAAAAGAATTAGATTTTTGTTGAGGCACATTATTTTTAGTATTATTTCTCCAACTGAAATTTGGGTGGTTTCTCCATCCTGGATTATAAGTTTCAGAAAAAGTGGATGGTTTTTTAAATTGATTCACAAAGTTTGCTTGATCATGCAACATTTCTCTGAAAGCTGGAAGTGTTGGACACTCTTTTGTTACATGTCCCATGACCCCGCAAACTTCACAAATCTCAAAAATTTCTTGACGCGCAATTGAATTAACTTTTTGAGGCAATTTTGATTTTAGAGTTTCAACTTCCCTAGCCATTGTTGCCAATTGAGCTTTGAGACTATCTTCCTCCTTAAGGTGATAAATACCGCCGCTAGAAGGATTAATAGAAGATTTTGCCTTTTGGGAATTAGGCTCAAATGTGTTGGGAGTGCTCCAAATTTGAGATTTCTCTGCAGTTTCATCAAGAAAATCAAAAGCATCTTCAGGATCTTTATACATAAAATTTCCATTGCACATCATCTCATTAAATTGTCGATCTTTAGGTGTTAAGCCATCATAAAAATGACTTACCACCCTCCATCTTTCAAAACCATGGTGAGGACATAACATTAACAAATCTTTAAATCTTTCCCAAGCTTGAGGTAAAGACTCAATATCTTTTTGAGAAAATGTGGTCATCTGTCTTTTCAAAGAATTTGTCTTTTGAATTGGGAAAAATTTCTTGAAAAATTCAGTTTGCATTTCAAGCCATGTTCCAATTGTTCTTGGCCTTAGAGAATGAAGCCAAGTTTTCACTTTATCTTTTAGTGAAAATGGAAAAAGTTTTAGCAAAACTGTATCAAGCCTACACCCTTGTGTTGGAAAAGTTCCACAAACTTCCTCAAACTCATGCACATGTGAATATGGATTTTCAGATTCCATTCCATGAAAAGTTGGTAAAAGTTGTATCATGCCCGGTTTAAAATCAAAAGTTTGACCATTCAACGGAAAAATGATGCAAGATGGCACACTTGTACGAGCATGATGCAAATAATCATGTAATGTCCTAACAAGTGGATTCTCATCATTATGAACACTACGATTCTCATCATTACGAACACTATGATTATCTTCATCACTTTGGGGGCCTTCCAATGCATTATTATTATTATTATTATTATTATTATTCTCAGCCATTTGTGATGAAATTTGGTCAAATTGAGGTTTCTTTGCAAATCTACCAAACCGATCACGATATCTCATAAACAAAATAAAGAAGCAACAAATAAATAAATAAAATCTAAACTAATTTTTTTTAATATTAAAAAAAAACTAAGACAAAAACAAAAACAGAAATGAAAAATTGAGTTTGATAAGCCTTACCGAATTAGCTTTGGAAACTAAAACCGCAAACCTTAACAATGAATTTCCTTGTACAACTTTTCACTTCACCGCTCCCCGGCAACGGCGCCAAAAACTTGTTGCGTCTACCCAAGTGCAAGTAGTCACACGTAGTAATAATCTTGGAAGTCCAAGTATCGTATCCTCAAGGAGAAGGTAGGCAAATATCTGCACACAAAGAAATAATTAAACGTACCACAATAAAAGTGACAAGCAAAATGGAAAAGTAATTTGATTGTATTGTTGTGGAAAATTGAGTTTAAAAATGAAATATCAATAATGGAAATGCTAAGGCATCAAGGTTCAATTCTTTAAACAAAATATGTTTCATGCTCTTTAATCCAAATTATAACTCGATTAAAATCATCATTGGGTTGGGTCTTGTCAAAATCAATAAAACCATTTACACATCAACACTATGTACTTTTTTTTTTTTAAGTACACGATGTCGTTTTGGACTTGGGCAAAAAAAAATAGAGATAAAGCCTTATATTCTATGGAACCTGCTGCCAAAGTGCAATCAGTGTTATTAATAATTTAATATAAAGAGAGTCCCCATTCACTCAATTTGAATTGAATTGAAGAAGCCAACCTACCCAAATTGCAATCGCAAGGTCTTTTTTTTTTTTCCCCCTTTTGGTCTTTTTCTCTTCTATTTTTTTATTTCTAATTTTTTTATAATATTTTTTTTATGATTATTATTTTTTATGTGGCTCTCTCTGTATTTTTTAATTATAAAATTATGAAACAGTACTAGTAATCCTCATTCGAATATTTCCCCTTCTTTGAAATTTTTTTGCATCCACCATTGCATACTGGCATGATGTGAAAGCCACATTTTTTTGCCACCTTGTTCTGGTCATGTTTTCAACCTTTTTCACTCTCAATCATCATGTCATCTCACCTATTTCAACACACCATCCAAGTTTCTTAGAATTCAATCTAGGTACGTTTTAGTAGAAACACAAAGTGAGATCTTGTTACTCTTCGCATTTGATGTCCAATTAATGGCTAGGGTTTTATTTACATCAATTTGTGCGTCAAGAACAAAGCAATCAGATAAGTCAATTTTCTTCTCGTCATTTTTTACACACTTCCATATATAAGCATGTAAAGATATTAACTTCTTTTTTTTTTTTTTTTTTTTTTGGGGCCACAAATCATATATAAGCCCTAATACAAAAATAACTGATGCAGAGAGTTTAGCAAATACATACATGGACCATTGGGATCACGTTCATGCGATTAATGTGGGATATTAACAGTATGCTGAGGTGTCCAATTGGTTAAGATGAGATGGCAAGTCTGTTAACTTCACGTGTTAATTAGTGTTGACGCAGAAAAATGGTTCGGCACTTTTCCCGCGCAACTTAGTGATATTTTTCCTTCGGTAGTCTCTGGTCTCGGTAGGGCGTTCTATCTGTAAGATAGTAAACGCACGGTAAGACCTAGGGCACCGGTGTGGTACCGGCCGAAGGCTCTCCGATGCTTCAGTAAGTACGGATTGAATAAGTTTGAACTACAGATCAATAGGCAGTATGCCGTGAGTTCTGATTGCTTACCACTATTAGGGGGTGGCTGCCCTCTTTTATAGACCTTGGGAGGTGTGCAAGAAGTTTAGAATTTCGATGTGGGACTGTGGACACCATTTGTAGGATTGCCACGTGCCGCAGAGGTGAGGTTGCCCTAATGACGCGATCGGTAGGCGTGGTGCCGAAGCTAGGTACCAATGGCTTCCATAGCTCTGTTTTGATCCACGTGTCAGGCGCTTATTGGCCGTTCATTTTGGTATAAACAATTAGCATGTGGGTTAAGTTGTTCATGTGCATATTAGCATGATTAGTTAGACCGTTAGCATGGGTAGCTTAGTGAAGATGCAATGTACGTTTAGTTAGCTATATTAACAGAAAGAATATTCCATATGAGGAAGAAGGAAACTGATCTTGGAACGGGGACATGTTCATGAATGGCTTTAGCATTCAAAGTGACACTGGATGATTAAGCTACACAAGATTCTAATTAAAGTTAATTAGAAAAGAGCTTAGTCCTTATTCTAATTAAAGCAGCAAATACATAATAGAAGATGTACGGCCCACCCTCATCATCTATGAACGGCTTGATTTTGATGTTCAAAATGAAGCCACATTGGACGGTAGTGGTGGACATGGTGCTCCTGGAGACGGTTTAGGTGGACATCCTGCGTCCGGAGGTGTAGGACCAAAATGTAGTGGTGGCCGCGATTTGTGTGGAAGCGAAGGAGCAGCAGAGGTTGAGGACCTTCCAAATATGATTATCCTCATGGATTGATCCCTTGGATTCGTTCCTGCAACATGCACACATGTAAATGCAGATCAGTAGATAATTTTAGTTGATGGTTTCTAGATAAATATAGATTGCCAGTGTAAACGGAATGTTCTTTCATTTTTATTTTTCTGGATGTGGACGCCCTTACACCCGCCTGTTATTTTCTACATTTGCTTCGACTCACAACAGTTTTGATCAAGTTTTACGACTTTTTTATTTTATTCTTGGCAACGTGCATTAAGTTAGGGTTTTTAAGTTTTAAATCTGTCAGTCCACGGGAAATAGTTAAAATATCACAAAAAAAAGGGGCTTTTATAAAAAAAACCCAAAATGGGTGTTGAAATTATAAAAAAACCCAAGTACTATTTAAACTTAGAAACACACCCAAAAAGTGTATTAAAATAGTATTTTTTGGGTGTACTTTTTGGGGGTTTTGAATGTGTGTAAGATAGTCAGTAAGGTAGTCAATAAAGGTGATACAAAGAGCAATGCCCTTAATAATTAGAAATTTGTCATTTTGGAAGCTGTAGTTAGAACATGAAAAAATGGCTTGTAAGAGCTCTCCAGCTGAATCATGCATGGTTACGACATATACATTTTAACAGAAGAATACATATAATTATTGCATGTTTTTTTAGAATCAAAGCATATATGATAATTCACCTATCAAAGGCCCTCTCTCATTATTGAAAATATTGGACTATATAGACCAATGTAAACGTATAGTACACTGACTGGTAGTAGGGAAACTTAATTAGCAGTCAAGGGCGTTCCTAAGACTTGTAGGATGTTGTCACACGTCAACGCTAGTCTACTGAAAGAGACTAGAAATACTACAAAAGTTTATCAGTCAATGTCATGTCCCACAGTACTTTTCGTCTTCTGTTTTTTATAGAACAGAGTACTTTATGCATATCAAAAACACAGCACAATGATGAGATGAACTTAGCCATTTGACTTAGTCTATTTCACTTGCTCAAAAATAAATCGTGGGTTAGAAGCACAAATGGCAATTTAAATTCTGAAAAATGGCAGTTTGTTGCTTCCTCTCCAACTCAGTATTTTTGTATAACCTACTTAAACTAGTATGAACGTAGTAACATCTGGAGAGGAAGCAACAAACTGCCGTTTTTCATCAAGATCAACTATATGTGATCAGCAATTTCATCGATTTTTTAAAACAAGCCGAATCCCAAAACCTCATAAAAAAATTCAAAACACTCAATAGGACATCAAAGTAAATTAATAATCAAAATTAAATTCATTAGGGTTAGCTGTTATTTTTTCGGGGTTTTTTTTTTTTTGGTTTGTTTATAGAAATTAAATAGTGTAGAATTTATCTATATCATTAGTGCTAAGAATGAATATATGACTAAATATCTCATCAAAAAAACTTAGGGATATTTATCATGTTGATTTTACTGAAGTATGATTTTACCAAAATATTAATTCCTAGAGTGGTACACCAAATAGTAGGTAGACTTAGCAGTTAAGGGCCCCTAATGTAGTGAAAAGATTCGAACAAAAAAATAATTGTACTGAAAACAGACTAGAAAACTAGAAAAGTTGATCAGATGAGTCAACGTCGTGTGCGAGTGAAAAGACACTAATACTTTGTTTTTATAGAAAAGAGTCTAATACTTCATGCATAATTAGACGAAGATGAACAAATTTGACCCATCTACCAGGCAAGGGTGGTCCTGAGGGTGTGCAAGTGGTGCCACAGCACAAGGTCCCTCAAGTGGTGCCACTGCACAAGATCTTTGATTTTTGAAGGCCCCCGATTTTTTTTTATGTGTATAATATGTGTATATATTAACAAATGTTATATATATATATATATATATATATATATATACACCGAGCGAGCAAATTTTTGACACAAAGACGTTTCTAGTTGTGTTAGTTTGTAGGGCCTCAACTTCTATTCAAGGCGCGACTTCAAAACCCGCTTGTGTAGATCATAGTTTTAGTTCTTTTTTGGTTTTTTTTTTTTTTACAATAATTAATAATCATAATAATAAGAATAAAAAAAAGGCAAACACGTTATTTTCTGTAAGTAATAATCATCTTTCTTTGGCTCTCCTTTTTAATCCTTTGATATATATATATATGTATATATATTTCAATTTCAAGGATTTCAACACAAAAAATCGACCAAAAAAATTCATAAATGTCACTCAAAAGCAAATAGTTATATTTAAATCTGAATTCAAATCAAGTATGCATCTAAATTTTAATTTATATATACTAAATGACTTACTTCATTATCATGTTGATTGGTTATATAATGAAAGATGATTTAATTTGTAATTTGTATGCTAATTGATGATTATTTTTACTTTAAGAAAATCTTGAGGCAATCTTAAGGATTTTTGCACAGTGCACCCGAGTTCGATTCACGTAAAAGACAATTTTGAGGCAACCCAATATAATACTCTCTCATTTCCCTGCCTATCGAATGACAAAAATAAAATAAAAAAGATCAAATTGCGAAAAGTAGTATAAAAGTTATAGTTGAAAATGTATATGACTAGTAAAATTTCTTTAAAGAACAGAGTCATAAGCAAATGCAACCTAGCTAGCAGCAAAACCACCATAATGACAATAAGGGTCAAATTAAAATTTTGGTTTGTTTTTATGAAACTGGTTGTTTTCGTTGAAAGATGAAAACTGCTCTGCTATCTGTCCATCACATAATGTTGCAACCACTGTTTAAAGCAGCTTGTTTTAATGTCAACACCAGCATTCAATATCCCAGCTACTTTCACAACCACATATTGAAATAATAAATACCCAATCACAAGGAATTAGTCAGTAATTATGTAGGCAAAGGTCATGCTCCCTATTCTTTAGTTAAAATTTAGCTAAAAACACACAAAAGTTATTTTAGGAACTCTATAAAATTTGAACTCCAATTATACTCCCTAAGTTAGAAAGTCATAAATACTATAGTTATTTTTTATTCAATATGATTGGTTATCATCTCTATGAAAAAAAATAGTTTGTATTAATTAAAAGTTTAAACGATGCATAAAACGAAACAACATTAAATTATAAGGAGCCACTAAGAGTCCTTACTCTCTCTCCTCAGATTTAGGAGTTCCTAGAGGTCTCTTTATTTAAGGAGGTGAATAGGGAGCATGGTTGGAGTTGTATTTTTCCAATTCCTCCCTAAAATTTGTCTAATGAGGTGGTTTAGGGACCCCATTGTGAATGCTTTAAGTGTGAGTAATTATATTGTACATAGTATGAGAGTATGTCACATGCTTTAAGTGGATATTTATTGATATTATATCATAAAAGTGGGAAATATTAACCATATCGCTCATCCATATTATAACATGTGGATGCAGTAAAGCGTATGTGCATGTGGGTTTTTGGCAAGTCATTAGACAGAAACAAGTTTAAACACTTCAATCTCAACCACATGATTTCATTGAAATAGATCCAACGACTAAGCACCTCATTCCTCTAATTGCCCCAATAATATCTATGTTCCTATGTGCAGACATTGCTTGTCACATGCGTACGTCCCCACCATTGACTCGACACTAGCTCTTCAATTACTCATGTAGATTTTTTTTTTCCAAGTGCCCATAGAGATAAGACTTCCATATATAGGGCTCGTGTAACATCCCACATCAACCAATGGAAAGGGGGTGATGTGCCTTATATGTGCATGTCCACCTCCATCTACCACGAGGCTATTCCGGGAGCTCACTGGCTTCGGAGTCAGGGGAACTCCGAAGTTAAGCGAGTTTGAGCTAGAGCAATTCCAGGATAGGTGACCCACTGAGAAGTTGTTTGTGAGTTCCTAGAAACAAAACTGTGAGGGAAAGAGGGGCCCAAAGCGGACAATATTGTGCTAAGCAGAGCCGATCCGGGGTGTGACATAATGGTATCAGAGCCACTCTGTCATATGGTACGAGTGTGTCACGAGAATGTCGGGCCCCTAAGGGGGTGGATTGTAATATCCCACATCGACCAACGAAAAATGGATGATGTGTCTTATATATGCATGCCCACCTCCATCTAGCGTGTGGCCTTTTGGGAGCTCATTGGCTTCGGAGTCAGGGGAACTCCGGAGTTAAGCAAGTTTGGGCTAGAGCAATTCCAGGATGGGTGACCCACAGGGAAGTTGCTCGTGAGTTCCGAGAAACAAAACCGTGAGGGCAAGGAAGGGCCCAAAGCAGACAATATTGTGCTACGACGGAGCCGATCCGGGGTGTGACAGCTCACCTCGATTAAAAATGTGGTTAGTAAAGTGGTACACGATTGTTTTTATATATGGTCAGATATTCAATTGTGCAAAAATAATGCATCCAACTAATTGAACCAAAAAAATTGCATCTAATTAATGATGTTCTTGGAATATTGATACAAAATAAATTAGGTGTTAAAAAATATTTAATATTTGAATATGATCTATGATGACAAAGACTCATCGTCACAATCATGGTGATTATTCAAAAGGTGTAACATCCTGACCCAATTTAATCGATTTAATCCAATTTAATTCTTTTTGTGAAATTTCAATTTTGCCCTTGGGAGTAGGGGTACTTTGGCCACTTTAAGGAAAACAATAATTATTGGATGGCATTACGTAATGGTGTAAGTTTGTGTTAGCTTATGTGAGGCCCCAGTTTAAGGTTCGCACAAGGCCTTCAAAATCTCAAGACCGACGGGTTAATTTCATTAAATCCCTCTTTTCATTCCTTCATACCACATACCTACCCCCATAAAAAATAAAAAAAAACCCTTCTCGTTCTCCAACTACTATCTGTCCGTGCTCTCTCATGAGTTAGTGGAGATAGTTACATGGTTATTAGTTGTTGCATAATTGTAGGAGTTTGCATGTCTTTAGTTGTTGAGTAGTTGTAGGAGAGTTTATCCACTTTTATAGTGGGCATCATGGGAAAAGTTTCCCTCTTTCTAAGCTTTCAGTTAGAGTCCTTGTTTGTATAAATTTCAGTGGTTTTTCATTAATGAAATATTAGATATATCCCTTACTGTTAGCTTGTCTAACTTGGAGGTTTTGGGTTCCCTCGAAGCAACCCTTATCGTCTAATTGTTATCCTAACTGAGCCTTCTAAATATTGCTGCAACCATAGGTGGCCGTAAGAAGAAAACTACATACCAAGTCCCTATACCTAATCGCCTAATACACGAGTGTTGTCCCAAGCACATAACAGCTTGTTATCAAAGCTGGGCATGGAGGAGCAATGGGTAGAATGCTTGGAAACTGAAGTGGGCTCCCTAGCCACTGGACAAGAAAGAATACTCAAGGAGATGCAAGAGATGTTCGCAGCCATGAATGCTCGCTTGGATCAAATTTCTCGAACCGGTGATGGATCCAGTAGTGCTTTCAATGGTGGTGGAGGCCGAACATTTGGTAGTGGATCCATCACTCCAAATTCTAGCAACTCTTACCTTCCTAAAATGGTGAAGCTAGACTTTCCTCACTTCAACGGATTGGAAGATCCCACAAGTTGGATATGTCGTGCTGAACAATTCTTTGACTTTCACCACACTCCAGAAAAGGAGAGGGTTCCGTTAGCTTCATTTAATCTTGAAGGGGATGCGCAATTATGGTTCCAATTGATGAAGGAGGAAACCCCGATCACCACATGGGCAACTTTTAAGCAGGGACTGCATGATAGGTACGGTCCCACCCAATTTCAAGACTTCTTTGGTGATATGACGAAGTTGCAACAAATAGGTTCAGTACCAGATTATCAAACCCAATTTGAGAAATTATTGATTAGAGCAGGATGACTCACTCTAGATCAACAAGTTGGCTGTTTTGTGAGTGGGTTGAAGGAAAATATCAAAACTGATGTGCAAGCGTGTAAGCCGCAAACACTCTCTGCTGCTATTGGTTTGGCTCGCCTATATGAGTCCCGCAACCAAACAAATAGGCGATACTCACCTTCGGATGTGAAGCAGCCCTCTACCAATCTTGTTACGAAGTCTGATCGTCGACAAAATTTTATGCCAATTAAAAGGCTGTCTCCAGCCGAATTAAGGGAACGAAGAGACAAAGGACTTTGCTTCAATTGTGATGAGAAGTTTAGTCCTAGACATAGGTGCAAAAATTTATTTCTCACTGAAGGTTGTTGGCCTGATGTAGAAGACGAAGCAGAGGGCGAATGTAGTGCTGAAGTTGACTTGGCTAGAGAAGAATTACCTAAAGTAGCTATTCATGCAATATATGGTGCTCGGACTCCCCAGACAATGAGGGTGCATGGCAACATGGGCAAACATCAAATGACTTTCTTGGTCGATTTTGGAAGCACACATAATTTTTTGAGTAGTAAAATTGCTCAAAAGGCTAGCATTAATTCCACTGGTTTTGGAAAGTTAGTGTTCACCCGTTTCGTGATTATTCCTGAGATGGAAGGGCAAAGTTCCCCACTGTTGAACAAATAGTAACCTAAAAATTAAGCAACTATATGCACGTTTTAACTCGCAAGTGCACAAGATCAGATAAATAGTATAGAAAGCAAATACGAGATCGTTCCCACGAGGATTGGATTAATTTGTGCTTAATTTATTTTCCTTAAACTAAATGGCATTCGGTGTAGACAAAGTGTTAAAAAATGTTGATTTTCTTATGATGGTATTGAAAACTGAAAATTTAAATACTAAATATTGAAAACAGCGTTTGATTAAAAATAGAATTGGATTGAGGTTAAAACAATGAGAAAACTAGTTAGGGATTCGATGTTCACCACTAATCTTTTTCCTTAAGCAAACGACATGCACAATGCTACAAAACAGATTTTGGATGCTTATGTTTGTCAACCTAAAGGCATGATATCTACTCTTTAAGTTATTGATTTCCCTAAACAACAAGTTAGGCATGGGTATCTACTCTAACTCTTTTCATTCTTAAAGTGTTTAGCATGGTATCTACTAAGTTGTACTTTAAGAATGCATAACACAATGGAAATCGACAAACACACAAATTCTAGAACATGGTATCTATTCTAGTTATTCATGATGATTAATTTCAAGAACTTATAACTAGTTCTTTTGTTACTTTCATAGGTACAAGACTCGGTCATCTAAATTTACCTATGTAACAAACTCAATACATAGCATGCATATGATGATCAAGCATAACATAACGTATGTAAAGAGTAAAATATAATCTGAAATTAATCAATAAGCATCACAAAAGTAGTTTATAGCAAAGACATATCGAAATCCTTAAAGAAACATGATTAGGGCTTCAATCGAGCCCTAACTAAAATATTTAGCTATCCATAATTTGAATGGATAGCAAGAACATACAAAACAGAAAATAAAAAGAGAAATAAGAAGAAGATAGCTCTTTGATAAAGAAGACAACTCTTTGATGGTGTAAACAACTCTTTGATGGTAGACAACTCTTTGATGGTGTAGACAACTCTTTGATGGTGTACAATGGAAATGTAATTTATGGAATGATATCCTCCTTTGAATGAGCTGAAACTCTCTATTTATAGGCTTCAAATTCGTCCTCCCCCTTGGCTGGTCTCTTAGCTGCCCATGTGTGGCAGCTCATGCTTTGTCTCCCATGTGCTTTGTCTCCCATGTGTGGTAGCTCATGCTTTGCAGCTGCCACAAGCTTTGCCTCCATGTGTGGTTGCTTTAATCACATGGATCAACAGCTGCCCATGCTTTGCCTCCATGTGTGGCTGCTTTAAGAACATGGCTCAATAGCTGCCCATGCTTTGCTCCATGTGTGGCTGCTTTAAGCACATGTGACAGCAAAGGTTTGTCTGTGAACCAGATTCGGTTTTTGACATGGTGAGGGCTCCAAACTTATCCAATTGGGCTGAAATTTGGATATGTTATAGTAGACACCCATTGGAACAACTTCTATCAAGGGTGTCGCCCCATCTGACTTGTGAAAGTAGCTGAACTGAGGCCTGCAAACTGACCCATGAAAACTGGACTGAGGCCTGGATTGTCTGTGAACCAGGTTCGGTATTTGACATGCTGAGGGCTCCAGACTTATCCAATGGGGCTGCAATTTGGATATGTTATAGTAGACACCCATTGGAACAACTTCTATCAAGGGTGTCACCCCATTTGACCTGTGCAAGTAGCAGAACGGAGGCCTGCAAAGTGACCTACGGAAACTGGACTGAGGCCCGAATGTTTGACCTTGAGCTACTAAATCATGTATAACTTCCTCTAGAAGACTCCAAATCGTGCACCGTAAAATGCTACGGAAACTAGACTTCCGTATCTTTCCAATGATGTATGATGCATTATCTGGTTCTTTTTGAGCAAGTACAGGTTAATCCGTAAATATGACTGATCTGCAGACATTGTTTTGAGCTAACTTGTCTTCAAAATGTAAATAATGAGTCTCAACCTTATTATACTGAAACATACACAAAACTTTATTAAAAGCACAAGTTTAACTCAAAAACATACCAAATCATAAGTTAGAATGGTACAAAAAAGATATGTAATTATGCACCGATCAAATACCCCCAAACCTAGATTTTACTAGTCCTCGAGTAAAACAAAATGAAAATAAAGATAAAAACGAACTAGACCACTTTCGTAGGTAACTCGATTGCATTGAGCACATGCAACAAGCCTTTAAACCTCTAGGCATCCCTAGTAGGAGGAGTTGTGTCTCCTGAGGGTTTAACAGTTACGATACCCACAAACGTTTTACTGACTCTACAAAACAAAAGGTTAGAAAACTAACTTTGAAAACAACTACTGAAAATGAAAGAAAACTTTAGTCATACCTCCAACACCATAGAGTTGCCAAGATAGATGATCAATAAGTGTGTACAGTGGAAGCTATAGCTCAAAGGCACACGGCTTCAAAGTAAACATACTCAATTCTTGAAGGAAGAACATGCTTCAACTCTAATTCTCACATATAGCACTCAATCACTCAGAACCTATGGCTTTATTCTCTCAAATAAGCAAAATGAGTATATGAAATAGAAGCACAATATTTGGTTAGATCTCATGAAGGGAATCAAATACTAAGAATAGAGATACACACATACATACCAGCACCCATGAATACATCCTCAAAGATCAACTAGGTCTTTCACAAGGTTGTAATGAAAGGCTAAGGTTAAGGGAAGTGAAAGAATTGGAAGGAACACAATGAACTTAAGAACATACCAAGGTTGCATTCTTCATTGATCTGCAAGGTATCATTGATTTAGAATGGTATGGCTGCAACTTCATAGGATCATCTGGCATAGACCTTAAATTTCACATTTAGATCAAATCGAAACACTTTTCTTTTTTTTTTTCTTTTTTTTTTCTTTTTTTTTTGTGACTTGATCTACTTCTTCTTTAACTTTATTGCACAGATTCACACCAATTTACATTTAGGAATGTGGCAGCAACTTCCTTGCTTCAAACTTTATCTTGGCACACCTTGGTATATTTCTAAGCTTTATAGGGTATGGCTATAATAAGTTTAAATATCTCAGATTGAGATACAAAGTTAGGGGAATCATGAGGGTGATAGAAGAAAATGGCTTGAAGTGTTTGGCTACAAGAGAACTGATGGAACACACGAATGGGTAGGGTGAAAAGAAAGCACAGAGAATGGTTATACACACATAGCCTAGCATCATTTCAATGAGTTCATTCATGAGTGAGAGCATGCACCTGATATCTGCAAATAGAATCATCCTTAGTATTCAATCAAAATGGAACAATGAGATCATTTTAGAGTGAATTGAAGAAAATAAGTAGAGATGAGGAATAGAAACACTTTAAACCCTCTCAAGAAAGCAATTAGGCTCGAAATAGCTCACTAGGGTAGTCTCCACTATTATCCTTCAAGAACCTGAGCATGGTACTTTAACCACCAGAATTCTAAGAGCAAAAGCTTTGTGAAGTGTAAAATGTTTGATATGAAAATCTCAATGGCAGCTCCATAGCATTGGTTGTATGACATTTTAAAAAAATTAGTAACAAGTGAACGAAAATTGGAAACATAAATGAACAAAAATTGAAAATTGAAAACACAAATTAACAAAAAAAATTGAAATACAAGTAAACAAAAATTGAAAACCTCCATTGATACCCCCAGACCTGAATTAGACATTGTCCCCAATGTGAAAGCATATAAGAAAACAGAAAACATGGATTAAGGGTAACCTTGGCACTACACGGTTCATCCTTCAAACATAGCATTTCTCAAAATGCTATCGATGGCTGAGCTCACCCATGGCTCTTCTTCTGACTCACTTTCCGAAGGGTCTGAAACAGACGAATCATATAGGGCTCCATCTATCATCAACTCATCCATCTGCTCCACGAAGTCTCGGAGCCTTGTGGTCATGTACACTAATTGGAAGTGAAACTCGTCAAGCACACTTAAGTAAATGCCAAACTCGTCTCGAATGTTACCTGTACAGTACATGTGACTGCTCACGACAACAGTTCTTGCCACAAACCTCCGATCTAGCAGATATTCCCTCCAAGTATCTAGACAATGTGCCAGCGCTGCAATCTGCATCTCTTCCAATCCACAATCCAGATCCCAATTTGGAACCATGTCTTCAATTGCCTCTATCACCCTACCTCTTTGAAACAGAAAGGCATCTATGGTAACTGCTGAGGGATCCATGGCAAACACAACCACGAGCACCTCAATCACCTCAAACACCCGTTGCATAATGGTGTCCTCTCCCTTAGGATCTTCTGGTGGGATAGCTGGCAGTGAGCTCAACAAAACCATTGGGCTAGGCACCTTCACCATGCTCAATTCGGACTCCTCCTCCTTGAGCTTTCCACTGACGGCCTCCTGGAGTTTCTCCATTGACAAGATCTACAATAAACAACAATTTGGAGAATGTTTGGTTCGGGAGGAAGAGGAAGCTGAGATGTTCAGGGTTAGAGGGCGGCTAGATCAAATGAACGAAAGAGAGTTTATTTTTAGGGTTAATGCAGGTAGTGTTTCAGAGAAAGAGAAGGTTTTTTTTTTTTTTTATTTATTTATTTATAAATTTTTAATTTTATAAATTATAATTATTATTATATATATATTTTTTTTTGAATAAAACACACGAATATACAAGTGACTCATGGATTACCAGTTAAGAACCTCAGAAAACACAGCCAGGGGATCCGGGAAGTTTGGAGAGGTCACAATGGTCCCGCTTAAAACCCAAACTTCTTAGACACCCAAGGTGTCGCCTATAGAACTCCTAGACACTGTATTAACAGAGGTGCTCATTGGAGTTACCATAAGTCAACTCATATGAAAAAAATTTTTTTTTTTTTTTTTTTTTTTTTTTTGGTAAAAAGAAACATAAACTTAAAATAATAAGAAAACAAATTAAGGGAAAGGATTAGAATGCTCCCCCTTGAAGCAATTAGGTCGAGCATAGATGTATTTGGATGTCACGACTTCCCCGTTTATGGGTAATTGAATGGGCTGCAAAATAGAACAAAAAAAAAATTGCACGGGGTAAGCTCATAAGTATTTACGAAAAATAAATTTATAAATAAATAAATAAATAAAGAAAATTAAACATTGGGTTGCCTCCCAATAAGCGCTTGGTTTATAGTCGTTAGCCAGACTATTGGACTCTCATGCAATGTACTGAACAGGTTGGAGAGTCACATCCTCCTCTCTATGCTCAAAGCTCATCTCAATATAAGGCTTTACTCTATTTCCATTCACCATGAATGTCTGATTCTTCTCTTTGCTATGAACCTCCAAAGCCCCATGAGGGAAAACCTTTGTAACAACATAAGGACCATACCACCTAGACTTGAGCTTACCAGGGAAAAGTCTCAATTTTGAATTGTAGATCAACACCTTCTGTCCCACATGAAACTCCTTCCTAACTAGCTGCTTATCATGATACGCCTTGGTCCGCTCCTTATACAACTTAGCATTCTCATATGCATCATACCTCAACTCTTCTAGCTCATTCAGCTGTAACTTCCTCTTGTCACCTGCTTGTTGCATATCAAAATTGAATTTTTTTAATAGCCCAATATGCTCTATGCTCCAACTCCACTGGTAGGTGACATGCCTTTCCAAAGACTAAACGATATGGGGACATGCCAATTGGGCTTTTGTACGCAGTCCGATATGCCCACAAGGCATCATTCAAGCGTAGAGACCAATCCTTCCTTATAGTATTCACTGTCTTCTCTAGGATGCTTTTGATCTCTTTATTGCTTATCTCTACTTGACCACTGGTTTGAGGATGATATGGAGTGCCAACCTTATGTGTGATCCCATATTTCTTCATTAAGGAAGCAAAAACTTGGTTATTGAAATGGCTACCTCCATCACTAATTATCGCCCTTGGTGTCCCAAACCTAGTAAAGATGTTATCCTGCAAGAATTTCACAACAACTTTGTGATCATTAGTTTTTGAGGGGACAGCCTCGACCCATTTAGATACATAATCCACACCCACAAGAATATATAAATAACCAAAGGAGTTAGGAAATGGACCCATGAAGTCGATACCCCACACATCAAAGAGCTCCACCACTTGAATGTTTTGCAATGGCATTTGATTTCTAGAAGAGATATTCCCTGTCCGTTGGCATCTATCACAAGCCCTGCAAAACCAAAAAGCATCTTTAAACACATTAGGCCAATAGAACCCAGATTGTAATACCTTAAGTGATGTTCTCTTCGCTCCAAAGTGTCCTCCACATGCAAATTGATGACAATGTTGGAGAATGCTCATATGCTCCTCCTCTGAAACACATCTTCTGATAATTTGATCTGGACAAAATTTGAACAAGTAGGGCTCGTCCCAATAATAGTGCCTAGACATAGACACTAATCGTTTCCTTTCTTGGCTAGACATACCTGGAGGAAAAACCTTAGTAGTTATATAATTAACAATATCTGCATACCATGGAAGTTGTAAATCAATTGCAAATAATTGCTCATCTGGAAAGTTTTCACTCAAGGGAAGCTTGTTTTCTTCCTCATCATGAAGTAACCTGGACAAGTGATCTGCAACCACATTCTCACTACCCTTCTTGTCCTTAATCTCAAGATCAAATTCTTGCAGTAAGAGCACCCATCTAATCAACCTAGGCTTAGCATCTTTCTTACTAAACAAAAATCTCAAAGCAGCATGATCAGTGAAAACAATAACTTTGGAACCAATCAAGTAGGACCTAAACTTCTCTAAAGCAAATATAACAGCTAACAATTCTTTTTCAGTAGTAGAATAATTAAGCTGAGCATCATTTAAAGTTCTAGAAGCATAAAAAATAGCATGAGGTACCTTCTTAACTCTCTGACCCAGAACAGCTCCCAGAGCATAATCACTGGCATCACACATAAGCTCGAATGGGAGGTTCCAATCAGGTGCCATCATAATGGGTGCAGATGTGAGTAGCTCTTTCAATGTATTAAAGGCTTTCATGCACCCTTCTGTCCACATAAACTCAACATCTTTAGACAATAATGCACAAAGAGGTCTAGAAATTTTAGAGAAATCTTTTATGAATCTTCTGTAAAACCCTGCATGCCCTAGAAAACTTCTCACACCCTTCACAGATGTAGGAGGAGGCAATTTTGATATGATGTCAATCTTTGCCTTGTCCACCTCAATGCCCCTGCTAGAAATTACATGACCTAAAACAAGACCTTGTTGTACCATGAAATGGCACTTTTCCCAATTCAGCACTAGGTTGCATTCCTCACATCTCTTTAGAACAAGCTGCAAATGGTTAAGACAATTATCAAAGTTAGAACCAAAAACACTGAAATCATCCATAAATACCTCTATAAATCTCTCCACCATGTCTGAAAATACGCTCATCATGCACCTTTGGAATGTGGCAGGTGCATTACACAAACCGAATGGCATCCTTCTGTATGCAAATGTGCCAAAGGGGCAAGTGAATGTGGTCTTCTCTTGGTCTTCTGGTGCTATAGCAATCTGATTATAACCACTATAACCATCTAGAAAACAATAATGACTATGACCTGCTAACCTTTCTAACATCTGATCAATAAAGGGAAGAGGAAAATGATCTTTCCTAGTTTCATTATTGAGCTTTCTGTAATCAATACAGACTCTCCAACCTGTGGTGAGCCTGGTAGGAACAAGCTCATTCTCTTCATTCTTTATTACTGTGATTCCACTCTTCTTAGGCACAACATGAACTGGACTCACCCATTTGCTATCTGAGATGGGGTAGATAATGCCAACATCCAAGAGCTTAAGAACTTCTGTTCTCACTACTTCCTTCATGTGTGGGTTAAGCCGTCTCTGAGCATCTCTGTTAGGCTTTGCATTATCTTCAAGGAGGATCCTGTGCATGCACTTGGATGGACTTATGCCTTTGATATCGGCAATGGTCCACCCTAATGCAGTCTTGTGCTCCCTAAGAACTCTCAATAGCTTCTCTTGTTCCACCAAACTCAAGTTTGCAGCAACTATCACTGGTAATGTCTGGTTCTCTCCCAAGTAAGCATACTTCAGTTGTTCAGGTAGTTGCTTCAATTCTAGATCTGGTGCCCTGACAATGGAAGGAACAAGAGTAGTATTAGTAGACACAAGAGTTTCAAAGCGAGGTACATACTTACTTGGATAAGGCATAGAAGCCTCAAGAGAATGCACAGCTTCATGGAGGTCTATCTCTGTAACATCACATCCACGTTCATAATTCATCCTTGTGAGGCTGTGGGCTATGCATGCCTCCAATGGTTCAATGCTATGTACCTGAAACACTTGCTCCACAACACTTCCTACCACATCAATCTTGAAACAATCATGGTTATCATGTGGCAATTTGATAGTGTCAGACAACATGAATTCTATCTTCTTACCATCAACTTTCATGCGTATAGTACCCTTTTTTACACTTATCTTTGTATCAGCAGTTATCATAAAGGGCCTACCAAGAATAATAGGTAATGAAGATGGCATAGGAGAATCTTCCATATCCAGAACAACAAAATCAGCAGGCAAAATAAATTCATTTACCTGAACCAAAACATCCTCTAAAATACCTCTAGGTCTTCTGATGCTTCTATCGGCCAATTGCAATGTAATTGAGGTTGGTTTGAGCTCCCCCAACCTCAACTCCTCATAAACTGTATAAGGCATCAGATTGATGCTTGCTCCTAAATCAAGCAAAGCACGTTCAAATAGACGGTCACCAACCCTGCAAGGAATTGTAAAACTACCTGGATCTTTTAGTTTAGGTGGTAATTTTCTCAATAAAACCGCACTTACCTCCTCAGTTAATGCAACTTTCTCATGTTCCTGAAACTGTCTTTTGTGTGTGCAACAATCCTTTAAAAACTTAGCATAAGAAGGAATTTGTTTAATTGCATCAAGTAAAGGAATGTTGATTTCTACTTTTCTCAAAGTTTCAAAAATATCAAGAAGATGTTTTTCTTTCTTTTGCTTAACTAACCTTTGAGGGAATGGTGGAAATATCACCTTCTCCTTCTCACTTACCTTTGTGGCTGGAGAAGATTCAACATTTTCTTGTTCTTTCTTATCTGTCCCCACCTTGTTGTCAACTACCTTGCCACTTCTAAGGACTGTCACAGCCTTGAGCTGCTCCTGGCCCCCTGGATTAGGTATGGTTTGTGATGGAAACTCTCCTTTCTTCCTCTCACTCAACTCCTTTGCCAATTGCCCTACTTGTGCCTCCAATCTCTGAATAGCTTGGCTAGTTGTTGCTTCTAGTTTCTGAATGTTCTGACTAGTTAGAGCATTTGTCTGTTGCTGTGCAGTCAAGAATTGGAGTATGGCACCTTCAAGATTATTATTCTTCTTCTGGTCAGTATTTGGTTGTGCCACCTGTGATGAAGTATGATAATTACTTCCCTGTTGGAAGTTCTTCTGTTGCCCTTGTGGATTAAGCACATTTTGATTGTTGCTCCAAGAAAAATTTGGGTGGTCTTTCCATCCTGGATTATATGTGTTCGAATATGGATTGTTCTTGGGATGATAGTTGTTTTGCCCCACATAATTAGCTTGCTCATGATCTGTAAAACAAGACATAGGACAAGTCTCAGTAGTATGATTAGAATGAGAACATATAGCACATACCTCGATTTTAGCAACTTGTTGAACTTGAGAGATGTTCTGAGCTGACATTGCTTTCACTAGTATATCTAACTTCTTCTCCATTGCTGCCATTTGACTCTGGACTCCATCATTTGTGCTAACTTCATATACACCTTTACCTTTCACTCCTTGTCTCCCTCTTGATGAGAATTGCTGAGAATTTTCACTTAGGGTCTCAAATAGCACAATGGCTTCATCACTACTCTTTTCCATAAGCACACCTCCACAACCTGAATCAACAAGACTTTTGTTAGTATCATTTAAACCTTCATAAAAAGCTTGTACCTGATCATCTTGAGATAGATTGTGGTGTGGACACTTGAGAAGCAACTCCTTGAAATGCTCCCATGCCTCAAAGAAAAGATCTCCATCCTTCTGTTGGAAGGTTTGAATCTCCCTTTTAAGTTGTCTTGTCTTTTGGGCTGGGAAAAACTTCTTCAAAAATTTAGTGGCCAATTGTTCCCAAGTAGTAATGGAACCTGCAGCCAGAGAATTCAACCACAACTTAGCATTATCTTTTAAGGAGAAAGGAAAAAGAATTAACCTGATTCCTTCTGTTGTCAAGCTTTGTATGTTTTGAGTCTTGCAGAGATCAAAGAAATCCCTAATGTGCAAGTATGGATCTTCAGAAGGTGTGCCTCTATAGTGTGGCACCATGTTAAGCAATTGAGGTGATAAATTGAAGCTGCCTTGCACATTTGGTTGGTAGGCAATGCATGATGGTTGATTAAGGTTTTGAGGGACAAAAGAGTCCTTCATTGGCCTTCGAACATGTTCATCCCCCATTTCGTTCACAGTTTCCCTCTCAGCTTGCTTACGAAGACGTGTAAGAGTTCGTTCAATCTCAGGATTGTAGACAACAACACCTAAATTTTGGGATCGACGACCTTGCATAAACAAAATTCAACCTGTAAAAGAAAACAAATAAAAAAAATAAAATTCAGCACAAACTAGTTACACAATCCGCGGCAGCGGCGCCAAAAACTTGTTGAACAAATAGTAACCTAAAAATTAAGCAACTATATGCACGTTTTAACTCGCAAGTGCACAAGATCAGATAAATAGTATAGAAAGCAAATACGAGATCCCACGAGGATTGGATTAATTTGTGCTTAATTTATTTTCCTTAAACTAAATGGCATTCGGTGTAGACAAAGTGTTAAAAAATGTTGATTTTCTTATGATGGTATTGAAAACTGAAAATTTAAATACTAAATATTGAAAACAGCGTTTGATTAAAAATAGAATTGGATTGAGGTTAAAACAATGAGAAAACTAGTTAGGGATTCGATGTTCACCACTAATCTTTTTCCTTAAGCAAACGACATGCACAATGCTACAAAACAGATTTTGGATGCTTATGTTTGTCAACCTAAAGGCATGATATCTACTCTTTAAGTTATTGATTTCCCTAAACAACAAGTTAGGCATGGGTATCTACTCTAACTCTTTTCATTCTTAAAGTGTTTAGCATGGTATCTACTAAGTTGTACTTTAAGAATGCATAACACAATGGAAATCGACAAACACACAAATTCTAGAACATGGTATCTATTCTAGTTATTCATGATGATTAATTTCAAGAACTTATAACTAGTTCTTTTGTTACTTTCATAGGTACAAGACTCGGTCATCTAAATTTACCTATGTAACAAACTCAATACATAGCATGCATATGATGATCAAGCATAACATAACGTATGTAAAGAGTAAAATATAATCTGAAATTAATCAATAAGCATCACAAAAGTAGTTTATAGCAAAGACATATCGAAATCCTTAAAGAAACATGATTAGGGCTTCAATCGAGCCCTAACTAAAATATTTAGCTATCCATAATTTGAATGGATAGCAAGAACATACAAAACAGAAAATAAAAAGAGAAATAAGAAGAAGATAGCTCTTTGATAAAGAAGACAACTCTTTGATGGTGTAAACAACTCTTTGATGGTAGACAACTCTTTGATGGTGTAGACAACTCTTTGATGGTGTACAATGGAAATGTAATTTATGGAATGATATCCTCCTTTGAATGAGCTGAAACTCTCTATTTATAGGCTTCAAATTCGTCCTCCCCCTTGGCTGGTCTCTTAGCTGCCCATGTGTGGCAGCTCATGCTTTGTCTCCCATGTGCTTTGTCTCCCATGTGTGGTAGCTCATGCTTTGCAGCTGCCACAAGCTTTGCCTCAATGTGTGGTTGCTTTAATCACATGGATCAACAGCTGCCCATGCTTTGCCTCCATGTGTGGCTGCTTTAAGAACATGGCTCAATAGCTGCCCATGCTTTGCTCCATGTGTGGCTGCTTTAAGCACATGTGACAGCAAAGGTTTGTCTGTGAACCAGATTCGGGTTTTGACATGGTGAGGGCTCCAAACTTATCCAATTGGGCTGAAATTTGGATATGTTATAGTAGACACCCATTGGAACAACTTCTATCAAGGGTGTCGCCCCATCTGACTTGTGAAAGTAGCTGAACTGAGGCCTGCAAACTGACCCATGAAAACTGGACTGAGGCCTGGATTGTCTGTGAACCAGGTTCGATATTTGACATGCTGAGGGCTCCAGACTTATCCAATGGGGCTGCAATTTGGATATGTTATAGTAGACACCCATTGGAACAACTTCTATCAAGGGTGTCACCCCATTTGACCTGTGCAAGTAGCAGAACGGAGGCCTGCAAAGTGACCTACGGAAACTGGACTGAGGCCCGAATGTTTGACCTTGAGCTACTAAATCATGTATAACTTCCTCTAGAAGACTCCAAATCGTGCACCGTAAAATGCTACGGAAACTAGACTTCCGTATCTTTGCAATGATGTATGATGCATTATCTGGTTCTTTTTGAGCAAGTACAGGTTAATCCGTAAATATGACTGATCTGCAGACATTGTTTTAAGCTAACTTGTCTTCAAAATGTAAATAATGAGTCTCAACCTTATTATACTGAAACATACACAAAACTTTATTAAAAGCACAAGTTTAACTCAAAAACATACCAAATCATAAGTTAGAATGGTACAAAAAAGATATGTAATTATGCACCGATCACCCACTGCCTTGGAAACCATGGACTGGTCAACAAGTCAACTTTCTTTGGTGTATGAGCACGCCACTGCTAGCAATGAAGATTCTAATAGACTTCTTCTAGAATAGATAACTTGCGCCCCAAGTTACTAATTTCTAAAAACAAACGATTGTGAATTTGGGTGTGAATTTGGAGTTTGAGTGAGCTTTTGGTTGATTTCTTGCTTCTTCTTTTTTTATGCGTTGAGTGTCCGATTGATCCTTTTGCCCTGTTCACCCCCTCTTATATTTATAAGAAATACTTTGGAGTAGGGTTTCTTCTTTTAGAATAATGGGCGGCAATTTCTCAAAAAAAATTTATCAATTCTGGCAATTGGGGTCTCAATAGTCAGTTCAAAAGCAATCACTTCCTTATTTTTCTTGATAGAGAATCTAATCCCTTTTTGATTCTAACTGCCGCTTTGTGAGGACTAAAAAATTGTGATGGTTAGTTTGATTTTTTTTTTGGACAGTTCCTTGTTTCCTGCTTATCTATTTTTGAAGTTTGCTTATCTCTTCTTTAGGAGGATCTCCTTTTTCTGAATAGAAGAGACATATATATATATATATATATATATATATATATAAAAGAGGGATTTGATCTTTTTAGCTTTTCCAAAGACATCCTTCCTAGCTTGCCAGCCACTGACCTCCTTTTATCAACTCTGTGATAGTTGTTTTTATTTGACTTTTCAAAGTCTGAGAGAAAAGAACTTCACGTGGGGCTCTTTAAAAGTATTTGTTTCTTTTGGGCCCTTCTTTGAGAGATTGTAATAATTTAAGCCCAGCCCGATTTCCTCTATCTGATCTGTCTAGAACGAAATTTGCCCATCTTTCTTTGTTATTTTTACATTCCTGCCATCTTTCGAAAAAAGACGTGGGCTAGGTTCTTTTCCTGTTTGATTTTGAAGCCCAGGTCTCTTGCTCTACGGGCCCTCTGAGAAGTGGGCTTGTGAGTTTTTTGCTTTTAGCCCAAACAATGCCTCCTTAAGTCTGAACCGTTAAAAATGGTTTCAGACTTAAATGATTTGGCCAATCAATGATGCGCGCCATTTCCTGCCGTTGCACTAGCGCACGTCTGTCTTTTCGTCTAGACTTTGTGGGGAACTGGGTTCTAACGACTAATTAAATTTGTGAAAACCCTCCATTTTTCATTCTCCCCCACGATCTCTCTGCTTAAGTTTATAAGATTTATGCCGATTTCTCTCTTCTTCTTACCAAGACCCTAATTTCTGTCTTTGGCTCTCTATTTCTTTCGAAATTTCTTGTTCCTTTGATTCTGCTTCCTTTTATCCTTTCCTATGCTCATCTGATATTGAGAGAGAGAGAGAGAGAGAGAGAGAGAAACATGTCTTCTCCAAATACTCGTGCTGATCAGTGCATAATTACATATCTTTTTATACCCTTCTAACTTATGATTTGGTTATGTTTTTGAGTTAAACTTGTGCTTTTAATAAAGTTTGTGTATGTTTCAGTGTAATAAGGATGAGACTCATTACATGCATTTTGAAGACAAGTTAGCAAAACAGTGTCTGCAGATCAGTCACATTCACGGATTAACCTGTACTTTCTCAAGAAGAACCAGATAATGAGCCATACATCATTGGAAAGATATGGAAGTCTAGTTTCCGTATCATTTTACGGTTCATGATTTGGAGTCTTCTAGAGGAAGTTATCTATGATTTAGCAGCTCAAGGTCAAAATTCGGCAGCATCTGTGTTACTGGGCCAAAAATGACATTTGAAGGTCTTTCCTATTTTTCCTTGAGTTGGGCTGCATATGCTTGGAAAGATAAGACAAAGGGCTTGAAGATCCATATTTTTCCAGAATTGTTTGGAGTGAATAACAAGCCCAAAATCGGCCCACAAGCTGACTATGTCATGCATGACTATCTAGTGGGATTTGTTGGTGAAGTGCACTAGCCAAAAGAATGAGTTTCTAATTACAATGGGATTTGTTGGTGAAGTGCACTAGCCAAAAGAATGAGTTTCTAATTACAAGTGCTATTGGCATAAACCATATTCAATTCAAATATTGCCCTTCCATTCTCCCTATAAATAGCACTCCAATTCTAAACACAAATCATTCAACAATCCATCAACTCACTTCATCCATTACTCATACACATTCATATATATATATATATATACATATAGAGAGAGAGAGAGACAGAGCTAGTTGCAAAAGGAGCAAAGCTTGGAGCTGTCTTGGGAATTCCTTGCTGCCATCATCTAGTTCTTTTCTTCTCTTTATCTTATCCTATGTATTTCTTATTCTATATTGCTTTTCAATTATTAAATATGTGTAACTAAATTTCTTCTTAGTTAGAGGTGAATTCGAAGCCATGGACATATGTTTTATATGAATTGATCACTCCCAGTTATGGTTTCGTAAAGTATGAATGTGATTTACTTTTCTGCTTTATTCAGGACTTATTCTTGCATGTTTATTAAGGATGCATACTTAGTTTGCATGCAGGGATTTGATGCTAGGATATAAGGGAATTTCACCTAATCGTTATGAACTTATATTCACAAGTAGTAAAAGTCACTAGTCATGATTGTGTTAAGTAAATTCCTGGCAGGAGTATCATGCTTTTCATAGTTACAAATGCTTTGTCAAAGCTTATGATTTTCATAGAACTTAATGATCTTTGATATGTATCTCTATCATACTGTTCATATAGGGAACTTGATAAGAATAATTTGATTGAGTCGCTGAGTCCAATTCAATGAACTTAGGAAAATCTGAGAGTTAATTAGTGCAGTTCACAATTAATTTGGGGCTTTGACGTTCATACTTTATAGAAAGAGTAACTGGAGATCAATTTGTGTGCATATGTTCCATGTGTGGAGAAGAATCCTCTAGCTATCCGTTAATCCATATTTCATTCACAACTTAGTTATTTGCTGTTGTTAATTTTACTTTGGTCTAAATCATCCAACTCCCCCCAATCATTGTTCCCTCAACTTAATTTCCAGTTTAATGAGTTTAATTTGTGTTGATTAGCATCCCTCCTAATCCCCGGAATAGAACGATCCCTACTTACTCGTACTACGATTGCATATAGGGTTTAATTTGTGCGTTAGTTATTTCTCACGCCACGTGCCAAGATTAGATGCAAGTTTCACCCATTTGCTAAGAAAAACTTGGACGAGAATGTTCTCCATCTTTTTGAGAACACCCTAGTGCTGGGTCCTCACTGGTTTGGTTCCATGCCAAAAGAAATGGCAGATTTGTTTACGGAAGATGCTGAGGCTCCTTTGTGCCTTCAAAGTTCTACGGCCCTGTCTTCTCATACCCGGGTTAGCAAGAACCTGAGCCGTTTTTATCCCTCAAGTGAAGTGAGGAATAGTGCCGTGAAGTGGTCTGATTGGATTGACAAACGTCTCCCGAGGCAAGTAGCTCACTGGAAGAATGCTAGGATATATGATGCAATTCTTCTGTCCAAGAATTCTGTCAACAGAGATGAAAATTTACTGGCTGCTCCTTTGTGCTTCTGGAATTCTGCCAGCAATACTTTCGACTTCCGCCTAGGTCCTATGAGCCCAACCCTGCTAGACCTTGCTCAAATATTTGGATTCAGGCCTCACGGGACGCCTGCTGACGTTGTTGGTGACTACCACAAAAGCAAAAATCGGGAGAGAGTGGCCAAACCCTTCACCATTCTAGCTGCCACGATCAACCAGAACTGCTCCTTCTCCAATTTCTTGAAGAAGTTTAGCATTGAGAAGGACAGGGATCAGCAACACATGCTGTTCCTGCTATATTGGTTGAATAGGTTCGTCTTCCCCAATAGGTCCTCGGCAGTTCTATTGGAATACAAGCATCTGGCAGAAGCCCTTCATAATCATACGGATGTAGGACTTGGCCCTACTATTCTGGCTTACCTGTACAAAAATCTTCACAGTGCCACTTTGGAGAGCCCTCTGAATATCTCTGTACCTGGTGCACTCTGGATGATCCAGATTTGGCTGCAGGTCTACTTCCCGGACATTGTTATGCCTAAAGATCAAGTATGTCGAAGAGTATCTCATGTTTTTTAGGCATTGCACCAAGAGGTCCACTGCTCAATGGCAAGTGGTTCTGAGAAGAACATATCCTTGGTTCCAGGCTGGACATAGACTCTTCGAGAAGGAGCCAGAAGAGGAGGAAGCAAAGATTGCCTTCAGAAAGACATTTTTGAGTGTGATGCTGCCTCGGGACATGCCTTTTGGTGGGGGTAAGCCTCCTAATTACCACTTAGGGGCAGAGGTATATCAGCCTAACTTCTGTGCTAGGCAGCTTGGCTGCCCCCAACTCACTCCTCTCAAGTCTTACAGAAGCTGCAACCGTGCCACCTCGTGGAGGGATTCTGACGACCAGGATGTGCACAAGGACTGCAGATGTTGGGTGAACAAGATCAACAACAGTGTGGATGCCCTCTATCCATCATGGGAACCTAACTCCTGCAGCTCTAGTGAGTTTGTTGCCTGGTGGAAGGCTCGTTTTGCTGGTCTGCCAGACGCCAGTATTGCTGTGAAGACTTTGTTTGAATCCTAGGACGTTAGGACTGTTTTGGCAGAGCCAGAAGCAAGAAAATTCCTGGTGCAGATGGTCAAGGGCATAAATGCTCAAGTGATAGAAGGTAACATTGCTTATTCTGCATTTCTGTTTTGGTTTTCTGTCTTTTGAAAGGTATCTTGACTCTATTCTGCCTGTTCTTTTCATATCCTTCTATGACTAGCAACCTTGGGGGACAGAGCATCCAGGCTGGGGAGGTAGTTGGTAAGTATCTTGCATTCTGTCTTTAAGCCTGTTTTCTGCTGGATTGTGATAAGGTTATAATTTCACACACTTGCATGCCTTCTTTACTTAGTAATTCTGTTTAGTTTCTCTTTATTTGAAGTCTCTTACCTATGTTTGTGTGTTTGTAGGTTAAAACAGCAAGGGGATCGCATTTAATACAATACATGCATTTTGAAGACAAGTTAGCTCAAAACAGTGTCTGCAGATCAGTCACATTCACGGATTAACCTGTACTTGCTAAAAAAGAACCAGATAATGAGCCATACATTACTGGAAAGATACGGAAGTCTAGTTTCCGTAGCATTTTACGGTTCATGATTTGGAGTCTTCTAGAGGAAGTTATACATAATTTAGTAGCTCAAGGTCAAAATTCGGCAGCATCTGCGTTACTGGGCCAAAAATGACATTTGAAGGTCTTCCCTATTTTCCCTTGAGTTGGGCTACATATGGCTAGAAAGAAGACATTCTGAACTTCAAGTTTGAGGGTTCAAAGTCATCATTTGCTTAAAGGAAGCCCAATTTGTAAGCCCTTGAAGTTTTTGGTCATGCTGACCTAAGCATGAGCTAAGTGTGCTTGGTCATAATGACATGAGGATGAGGTATTAGTGATTGTGGAAAGTTAGGTGATGCAGATGCATTTCTTATATTTGAGTGGAGTTTTACAGCAGCTAAAGGGAATCAAACATAATGAAGTGGGAGCTGCAATATAAAGCCTAAATAGAAAAAGAATTGTTTTCAAATACAAGTGTGTTAGGTGAAGTTAGGTGTGGTTGGTGAACATAATTGTATAATCAGATTCCTCTAACCCTTGTGCCTATAAATAGAGTCTCCAAAGAGCTAAGAGGACAGATCATATCAATCCATAAATCACTTCATCCATTACAAAGAGAGAAGAGAGCTACTAGTTGCAAAAGGAAGCAGAGCTTAGAGCTGTCCTGGGAAGTCCTTGCTGCCATCATCTAGTTCTTTTCTTCTCTTTATCCTATCTTATGTATTTCCATTCTATATTGTTTTTCAATTATTAAATATGAGTAACTGAATTTCTTCTTAGTTAGAGGTGAATTCGAAGCCATGGACATATGTTTTATATGAATTGATCACTTCCAGTTATGGTTTCGTAAAGTATGAATGTGATTTACTTTTCTGTTTTATTCAGGACTTATTCTTGCATGTTTATTAAGGATGCATACTTAGTTTGCATGCAGGGATTTGATGCTAGAATATGAGGGAATTTCACCTAATCGTTATGAACTTATATTCACAAGTAGTAAAAGTCACTAGTCATGATTGTGTTAAGTAAATTCCTAGCAGGAGTATCATGCTTTTCATAGTTACAAATGCTTTGTCAAAGCTTATGATTTTCATAGAACTTAATGATCTTTGATATGTATCTCTATCATGCTGTTAATATAGGGAACTTGATAAGAATAATTTGATTGAGTCGCTGAGTCCAATTCAATGAACTTAGGAAAATCTTAGAGTTAATTAGTGCAGTTCACAATTAATTTGGGGCTTTGTCATTCGTATTTTATAGAAAGAGTAACTGGAGATCGATTTGTATGCATATGTTCCATGTATGGAGAAGAATCCTCTAGCTATCCCTTAATCCATATTTCATTTACAACTTAGTTATTTGCTGCTCTTAATTTTACTTTGGTCTAAATCATCCAACTCCCCCCAATTATTGTTCCCTTAACTTAGTTCTAGTTTAATAAGTTTAATTTGTGTTGATTAGCATCCCTCCTAATCCCCGGAATAGAACGATCCCTACTTACTCGTACTACGATTGCATGATTTATAAGGTTTAATTTGTGCGTTAGTTATTTCTCACGCCAAATTTTGGCACCATTGCCGGGGATTAGCAAAATTGCTAATCTTCCGTGCGTTTTCGTTGTTCTTGTGTTTCTGATTTTGTTTTGTTTTGTTTTCTTTGTTTTAGGTACAAGTGTATGACTCGAAGTTCACACCGTGTTCATGCGCACATATTGGACTTTGACGACGATCTCGAACGAACTTTGAGAAGGAAGAGGAAACAGCCAGAACTCAGTCCCTCTAGTTCTAGTTCCGAACCCGAATCTGAGGCAGAAACGGACTTGGAAGAGGAACAAGACATGACTGTAGACAATAGATCAATCAAGGAACTTTCAGCCTCTGAATTGGACAATGCAGTCCCTCTTTGCATTCAATACCCCAGGGCTGCTGCAGGCAAGACCGATGTGTTTGAATTGAAGTCAAGTTTGCTACATCACATTCCCAGATACCATGGGCTATCCATGGAAGATCCAAACAAGCATTTGAAGGAATTTGAAGTAGTATGTTCAAGTATGACACCCATTAATGTGGATGGAAATATTTTAAAGATGAAAGCCTTTCCATTTTCTCTTATGGACAAGGCTAAGGATTGGCTATGAACTAGCACCTGGAACTGTTACTTCTTAGGAAAGTATGAAGAAAGCATTCTTAGAGAAATTCTTCCCAACTTCAAAAATCATTGTTTTGAGGAAGAAAATTAGTGGAATTCAACAAGGCCCGGGAGAATCCTTTCCAGTGTACTATGAGCGTTTTAAGACGTTAGTTGCATCCTGCCCACAACATCAAATGAAGGAAGAGCTTTTAATTCAATATTTCTATGAAGGGCTACTTCCACTGGAGAGACAAATGCTTGATGCTTCAGCAGGAGGTGCTTTGGTTAACAAAACACCAGTTGCTGCAAAGATCTTAATAGCAAACCGAACTTTGAATGCACAACAATATGAAGGAGTTGGAGGGAGAGATCATGCACAGCCAAGTCAAGTTAATGAGGTAAGTGCTATTTCAGAACTTTAATCTCAAATGGCTAATCTCTCTACTCTTATTTCGCAGGTTGTTGAAGGACCCAAAGTGCAAAGTGTAGCTACTTGTAGCGTGTGCTCTATGCATGTACACCACACTGATCAATGTCCTCAATTAATAGCGAATGGGGGATAGGGAAGTGCCAATGCCATAGGTTATCAAGGCCAACTCAACCTCGGTATGACCCATTTTCAAACACCTACAATCCAGGCTGGAGAGATCATCCAAATTTTAAGTGGAGGGGGCCTCAACAAACTCAACAACAAGGCAGATATAGACAGCCACCTCCGGGGTTCTATCAATGGCCATTCGCACCACCACAACCTCAACCACAAACTGCCCAATCAAATTCAGGTTCAACAATGGATAATGATCAAATGCTTAAAGTACTAACTTCTTTGACTCAGGGTTTACATAATCAAGCCAAAGAGATGAGCGAAGTGAAGAAGCAAATTGGGCAGATGGCGGAATTCATGGGATGGTTTAGAGAAGAAGGCAAACTACCTAGCTCAACCATTGTCAACCCAAAAGGAGGTTTTGAAACGGCTAAAGCTATCATCTTAAGGAGTGGTAAAGAGATTGGAACCAATCCCAAAATGTCTATACAAAGCCCAAAAGAGAACGAAAAGCGACTCAAAGACAAGGAGGTGGACAAAGCCACAGCAAGGGAGGAACAACCCTTGCCGCAATCCCCCAAAGCTCCTACACAACCAAACTTAGGTAAGGTTGTTCCAAATTCAACTCATTCTAACCCTATCCCACCAAATGTGTCTTTCCCTCGCAGGTTTATGCAGTCTAAGAAATAAGAGAATGAAAAAGACATCTTAGAGACTTTCAAGAAGGTACAAGTAAATATCCCACTTCTTGACGCAATAAAGCAAGTTCCAAAGTATGCTAAATTCTTGAAAGAGCTTTGTACAACAAGGAGGAGGAATTCGAACAAAGAAGTGGTAAGGGTAAGTGAGAATGTTTCTGCAGTTTTGCAACGAAGACTGCCACCTAAATGCAAAGATCCAGGTAGTTTCACAATCCCTTGTGTTATTGGTAACACCAAGTTTGAACATGCCATGTTAGATTTAGGTGCTTCCATTAATGTCATGCCATACTCTATTTATGCATCTATGAACTTAGGAGAGCTTAAAAAGGATGGAGTTGTAATTCAATTAGCTGATCGTTCTAATGCATATCTGAAAGGAGTCTTGGAAGATGTTTTGGTGCAGGTTAACCACTTGATATTTCCAGCAGATTTTTATGTGCTTGAGATGGAGGATTCGGCCCATTCTACACCATTGCCAATCTTACTTGGACGACCTTTCATGAAAACAGCCCGAACCAATATCGATGTGTTCAAAGGGACGTTGACAATGGAATTTGATGGCGATATCATTGATTTCAATATTTCTGAAGCTATGAGGTACCCTATGGATGATCACTCGTGTTTCTTTGTTGATGCATTTGATTCTTTGGCGCAGGAAAATCTCAAATCCCTAGATGGGGATGCCCTTGAAACCACCATTGTTCAAGGAATTGAACTCAACAAAAATGGGGCCGAACCTAATCATGAAGAAATCTGCGAGATGGTGGCTGCCCTTGAGTCATTGCCACAATATGTTGGTAAGCCTACAATCCCAATTCCAATTCTTTGTGATTCTGTTCATAATCTGAAAAGGAAAAGGAAAGCAACAAGGAAGCGATGGAAATGGAAGACAAGCTTGGTGAACTCTCTTGCATTGCATGCGGTGCCGATTGAGCCCAAACCTCCGCATTCACTATAACAAGTTGGATGTCCGGCTGAAGACATAAAACTTAGGTGCTTGGTAGCGGTCGACCTAATCGCATCAAGAGGGAGTTTCTCTAATCCTTTGTCTTAAACTTTCCCCTTATTATTTACATGTTCTCACTCATCTTATATGCTTTCACATTGAGGACAATGCTCCATTTAAGTTTGGGGGTAGGGATTGACAATTTTGTTAGGTTTTGTGGTAGAGTTAAGTTGTGTGAGCTTTGTTTTGCTTAGTATAATTTTGTTCAATGTCTTGCAAGCCTATGAAAAAAAAAAAAAAAAATTTCATATGAGTTGACTTCTGGTAACTCCAATAAGCACCTCTGTTAATACAGTGTCTAGGAGTTCTTTAGGCGACACCTTCGGTGTCTAAGAAGTTTGGGTTTTAAGCAGGACCATTGTGACCTCTCCAAACTTCCTGGATCCCCTGGCTGTGTTTTCTGAGGTTCTTAACTGGTAATCCATGAGTCACTTGTATATTCGTGTGTTTTATTCAAAAAATAAATAAATAAATAAATTTAAAAAAAAAAAAAGAAAAAAAAAAACTTCTCTTTCTCTGAAACACTACCTACATTAACCTTAATTCTCCATCTTTCATTTGATCTAGCCGCCCGCTAACCCCTAAAACCAAACCTTCTCTTCCCAAGCCTTCTCCAAATTATTGCTTATTGTAGGGCTCGTCAATGGAGAAACTCAAGGATGCCGTCGGTGGAAAGCTCAAGGAGGAGGAGTCCGAATTGAGCATGGTGAAGGTGCCTAGCCCAATGCTTTTGTTGAACTCACTGCCAGCTATCCCACCAGAAGATCCTTTGGGAGAGGACACCATTATACAACGGGTGTTTGAGGTGATTGAGGTGTTCGTTCTTGTGTTTGCCCTGGAACCCTCAGAAGTTTTCATAGATGCTTCTCTGTCGCATAGAGGTATGCTGATAGAGGCAATTGAAGACATGGTTCCAAGTTGGGATCTGGATTGTGGATTGGAAGAGATGCAGCTTGCGGCGCTGGCACATTGTCTACCTGAGCTAGCTCATTGGCTGTAAAGTTTCTTCTCTTGGGATGTGTTCCTAAGTAGCCTCTCTGAATTCTGTTAGAAGATTCCTAGCTACTACTAAGTACACAGCTAGAGAAGGACTTAGGGATTTGTATTCTCCAGCAATCTGTTTTAGCACAAGCATAGAATCTCCCAAAATTTCCACAGACTAGATTCCTAATTCCACCAGCATTTCTAGGCCAATGATTAAAGCCTCATATTCTGCCATGTTGTTGGTGCATTGGAAATCTAACTGGAAAGAATAACAGTGTCTGATTCCAAGCGGTTCTTCCAAAACAATTCCTGCCCTAGAAGCTATGTCAGTCTTTGATCGATCAAAGTATAGCTTCCAAGGTGTGAGATGAACTGAATAGATAGGATTGTTCAGGCAGGTATGAGCTCTTGTCAATAGATCTGCATTTGCTATATCCAAAGAGTCCATGTTTTCAATTTCTTCCCCTGGATGGTCTGCTAGGAAGTCTGCTACTGCTTGCCCCTTGACAGCTTTCTGGGGAACATATCTAAAGGCAAATTCTGTCAAGGCCAAAGTCCATTTTCCAATTCTGCCTCTCAGCATTGGTCTTGTTAGCATGTACTTGATCAGATCTATCTTGGCAATGATGTAGATGGTATATGGCAACATGTAGTGTCTGAGTTTCACAGCAGTGAAGTACAAGGCTAGGCCAAGTCTTTCAATTGCAGAATATTTTCTTTCCACCTCTGTCAGAGTTCTGCTCAAGTAGTAGACTGCCTGTTCCTTCCATTCCTTGTTATCTTGGACTAACAGACTCCCAATGGATACTTCTAATGCAGACACATAGAGCTTGAGTGGGCTGCCTCTCTTTGGTGGGGACAGAACTGGTGGATTTGAGAGGTAATGTTTGATTTCCTCAAAAGCTTGTTAGTGCTGTTCTTCCCACTTGAAGTTCTGTTCCAGTTTCAATCTTAACAAAGAGGAGAAAGGTTGGATCTTTCCTGCATAATTGGATATGAATCTCCTTAGAAAATTAATTTTTCCTAGGAGACTCTGAAGTTCTTTCTTGTTCCTAGGCGATAGAGCTTCTATGATGGACTTTGCTTTGTTCTTGTCAATTTCTATGCCTCTTTGGTGGACCAAGAATCCTAAGAAATTTCCTGCTTGAACTCCAAAAACACATTTCTTGGGGTTCATTTTCATTTTATGTTGCCTCATTCTTAGGAATGCCTTTCTTAGATTTGATATGTGGTCTCCTTCCTCTGGGGATTTAATCACCACATCATTGATATACACTTCCAAAGAATGCCCTATCATATCATGGAAAACAGAATTCATTGCCCTTTGATAAGTAGCTCCTGCATTTCTTAAGCCAAAAGGCATTACAGTGTACTCAAAAGCACCTATATGTCTGGACACATGAAGGCTGTCTGATTGTAACCTGCATTGCCATCCATAAAAGACAGCATCTGGTTATGAGCAGCTCCATCTACTAGCATGTCTGCCATTGGCATAGGGTACTCATCCTTGGGAGAAGCTTCATTTAGATTTCTGTAATCCACACAGATTCTGACTGCCCCGGTTTTTCTTTTCAGAACTGGTACAATATTAGCTAGCTAATCAGCATAGATGGCTGGTGTGATGAATCCTGCCTTGAGCAACCTTTCTATTTCTTCTTTGACCTTCAGTTATGTGTCCATAGACATTCTTCTTCTGGCCTGTTTAACTGGACGGTATCCCTCTTTGATTGGCAGCTTGTGTTCCACCAATTCCCTGTCTAATCCTAGCATTTCATGATAATGCCAAGCAAAACAATCTCTGAACTCCTGCAAAAGTGCAATGAGCTCACTCTTAAGTGGTTCTTTCAACAATGCGCTAATAAAAGTAGGTCTTGGATCCTCTTCTGTCCCTAAGTTTATTTCCTGTAAAGGATCTTCCACTTCTGGCAGAGAGTCATCTAGTGCTGCTGGCGCAAAATCTGACACTTCCTCCGGTAAATCTTCTTCCTCCTGGTCTTCCGTGCTTTCATGAGTGAATTATGCCATATTGATGGCTGGATTCTGTATGAAGAGCTTTCTTTCCTCCCAGTATATCAACAATCTTTTTGTAATGGATTAGATTATTGCAACTCGATCCTTCTCTTGTTGATTAGGACTAAACATCAGAGTTCTGGAAGTTCAGAACAAAAGGTCTATTCCAGTCCTCTAGGGAACTGGTTAGACCTTCTTCGATGAGTCTCTAAGCCGTGACACCATGGGGGAGCCGTTCTGGTTGACTCCAAGGAAAGTGAAAGGACCAAGGTCATCATGATAGTACCTTGCCTCAAAACACATGGCAGAAGGCAGAAATGGCCGTGGATCGGCCTCTACTATCTCCATGTAACCTTCTTCATTTCACAAAGCCAACTGTTGATGAAGAGTGGAAGGAACACATAGACTCTGATGAATCCAGTCTCTGCCTAGCAGTGCATTGTAAGTGGTAGAAGTGGTGTCCACCACAAAGAATGCAATCTTCAGCTTCTTGCTTCCAACTATGACATCCACATCTAAGATCCCATGAATTTTGGTGATACCCCCTGCGAAGTTGGTGATAGTCAAGCGTGTTGGAATCAAATCCCTCTATGTTCTGCCCATCTTGCTCAACATTCTATAACGCAGAAGATTAATGGCTGCTCCCCCATCTACCATAACCTTGGGAATAGGGACACCCCCAAAGTTTGCTGTTATGAACAAGGGTCTGAGGTGATTTGTCATCTTTTTGGTTGGTTTGGAGAAACAAATTTGTTCTGCAGCCAGTTTTTTGGTAGTTCCTCCTGTCCTGTGACTACCTGTTTGCTGTTCTGGTGCCTCCTCTGCTTCTACCAATCTGCATTCGAAACTCTCCTGAGAGAACACATCTCCTTCCAGAGTGCTTTCTTTTCCTTCTGCAGCCCTAAACGTTTCTGGTAGAATGAATACCATATTAATGCCTAGGTCACCTTGTAACAGGTCCTCTAATTCCGCACCAAAAGCCTCAGTTTCTGGATCCAATTCTCCGTCATTCTCCATCTGTTCCTCCCCGTATTCCTCTGTCCAGTCTCCCTGTTCTCCTGCTCCGAGGAGTCCATTCTGGTCATCTGCAGATGGCTCATAATCTAGCTGCTCTTCTTCATATTCCTCAGTCCAGTCTTCTTGTCCTTCTACTTTTTCAGCCTGGGAAGCACTTCCGAATTTTTCCCTTTTCTGGCAGAATTGGCCTCTGGAAGTATCTGCGCTTTACTCTTGTTATTGAGGAATGTGCAGTACTGCCTTTGAACCCTCCTTTTTTGAGTTCTGGTTAGCTCCATAGTTGGTCTGCCACTCTTCCCGACAAAATACCACCTGCCTTCTATGATAGCTACCAGAGGTTTCTCATTTCCGGGCACTTTTATTGATATTTTCTCCTTGGGTTGCTTAGTCATTCCCCTACTGCGTCGGATAGGCCTAGGATAGTCTTTCTGCCTGGCTCTATCATGGGATGTGGTTCCAATCTGGTCAAAAACACTGGGAGTGGGCTGGTTCTGTCTGTCCAAGACCACTTCTAGCTCAGCTTCACACTTGCACTTGCTACAGAGCACTACCCTAGCTGAGATAGTTGCCTTTGGTCTTTCTATAGTCTCCCTTGAAACTATTCTGCCTCTGCTGGAGCTGGCTTCTGTTGCTGGTCTGCTCCTCTTCTGTTTTGGCCAATTTAAGTTGACCATGTTGACTTGTGGTTTAGGAAAAGGGTCTGTTGTGACAGATGGAGGTTTCTCCACCATCTTCAGCCTTCATGCTGTTATCCCTCGCTGTATAATATCTATGAAAACAACACAACTATTGGTAGAATGATTCCAAGAGTTGTGTCATCTGCAATACTGTCTGCCCTTGAGTTCTTCTGGCTTGGGCATCCTGAGGGGTGTCTCTATTGCTTTCTATAGCAACATTTCATCAAACAAAGCATCCACCTTGGTTAGATCAAAGGAATAAACCTTGTTCTATGTTGGTTTGTTTGGAACAAACCCTCCTGTGAATGGTGGCGGCTTCTGATCCCTTGGAGGCTTTGTAAGAGCCTTGCAACTGATGGGGTGTTTTAATTTTGCCATTTCTGCTACTGCAATCTCTCTCTCCTCCGAGACTTCTGCATCTTCTTCTGACTCTACCTCAATCAGATGTACTGAAGAAGAAGGAGACTTATAATATGTGCCTTTGGAAGAGTTCCTCTTCTGCTGTTCTTCCCTGAGCATCTCCTCGTACTTGGATGCTTTATCTGCCAGTTCTACCAGATCTCCAAACAGCATCCCATCAAATCTTTTTCTCAGAGAGATTTTGAGGGCAGCCTGACCCATCTGGATGAAGTGTCTTTCTTCCATAGGGATCCGGCATTTCATTTTGAGCCTCCTGAACCTGGTTATGAAGTCTTGTGCAGGTTCATCTTCACTCTGCTTGAGGGCAGCAAGGTCACTAATGGTGACTTCTGGCTGAATCCTGTAATAGTAGTCATGGAAAACACTTTCCATCTGCTCCCAAGTTTGAACAGAATTGGCTGGCAGATTGGTGTACCAAGTGAAAACTTCTCCAGAAAGAGAATTCCCGAAAAGTCTTAACTTCAACAGAGAGTTATTCTCTATGGCTATGCACTGGACAGAAAATCTGCCTATGTGCTCAATTGATAAAGCATGGGGATCCTTTTCGTTGAACAAAGTGAAGTTTGGGACGTTGAAACCTGGGGATAAGGGTATTTGATCAATGTAAGCTGGATATGGCTTCCTATAGGTAGGCCTCTCTCCTCTTCTCGCTTCAGGTTCCATCATCTCTCTGATCATTCTCTACAATGCCCTCACGTCATTTAAAGCATTGACAGGGAGGAGGTTTTGCCCTTGTTCTGGCTGGGCGTAATCAATCCTAGGTTCCGCCCTATATGGCCTTGGCAGAACTTCCTCCCTGTGTTTTTCCTGCTCTTCTAGATCTAGATGATTCCTCTAGTTTGCCCCTACCTGTTCCTGTCATTATTAGCAAAAGGGTTGTTTCCCCATCTGCCTCTTCTCCCTCTTGCAGGTGGAGGGAATGGATTGGGATCCATTCTTCTGGCTCTGTAGGGCAACACAGCTGGTGGTTCAGGCAGAAGTGCCAAAGGCTGATTATGTTGAGCCACGGGCTGTGGAATAGGCTGAGGGTCTGGCTGGTTCTGCTGAATCTGTATTGGTGCAGGGCCTTCTGGGAAAGGCTCCAACCCTCTGTCCAGTCTGGATCTCTCCATGCTCTGGTACCCCAGCTATCTGTGCAATGAGAGGATTCTTTTGGTATGGCCATGCTAATCCTGGTGGGGGGCCATAAGGAAGGTCTAGCTGCTAGACTACAGCACCCGAATTTGGAATTCTGGCCATGGCAGCCTCGCGGTCCATCCTGAACTGCCTATTAACCTGCCATTGCATCATGGCTGTCATATTATTGAGAGTATCCCGGCTCCTTTGTGTTGTAACCTCTTGTTGCAACACAGATTCCTGTATTAGGTTCATCCTTCTGGAGCCAGTCCTGGATCATCTGCTCCCTGTGCTGTCGTGTGCTGAGTGCCTGGCATCACTTTCTTCTGACTCCAGTCCTTCCCTGAGAGCCACCTAGTTTATCTCCATAATGAGGTGTGGGTTCTGGCTAGAGCTTCCAATATTCATAAACTTGAGAAGAATTATGTCAGAGTATGTATACTGAGAAGTCCCACTGGGCGTGCCAAATTGTTCACCCGTTTCGTGATTATTCCTGAGATGGAAGGGCAAAGTTCCCCACTGCCTTGGAAACCATGGACTGGTCAACAAGTCAGCTTTCTTTGGTGTATAAGCGTGCCACTGCTAGTAATGAAGATTCTAACATACTTCTTCTGGAATAGATAACTTGCGCCCCAAGTTACTAATTTCTAAAAACAAACGATTGTGAATTTGTGTGAGGAATATCTCCCAAGTAAGTCCTTTTCTTGCCTCAGACTGGTGAGGACTTTAACAATTTATCTCAGTATAAAAATGGTTGTTCTGGCCAGAATAGTTGATAGAATTTAAGCTGTCTCAGGCAGAACTGCCTTTTACAAAACTATAAAAATAAATACCTACGCTAGAAAGATAAAAAGACAGCTGGATAGGAGACTCTGATCCGGGCTGGACTGGATACGTCTGGGTTGGACTGAATTGTCAACAACTTCAACTGCTAAGCCTCAGCTATAAATCGATACCAAAGGTCAATTTTGGCAGAGCTTTAATCTACTTCAAGCTTTTGTGAGGCTTTTGAGTGGGCAGAACTGCGGTTTCTTCAGTTTGAAAGGGCAGAAGTGGCTGTTCTTGAGGACTTCAGTGTGCTAAAGAGTGCACTGTGGAATTTGTTGAGGTTTTCATGTTTGGGAAAAGCTCAAGCTCTACCTGTCTTGGTTTTTTGCTGAACCAAATTTGTAATGAGAGAAATCTTGTTTTAAATGACTTATTTTCTAAGTCTAAACCTCGGGAATTCTGATCTAAAGCTGGTTTCTCTTGGAGTTTGAGTGAGCTTTTGGTTGATTTCTTGCTTCTTCTTTTTTTATGCGTTGAGTGTCTGATTGATCCTTTTGCCCTGTTCACCCCTCTTATATTTATAAGAAATACTTTGGAGTAGGGTTTCTTCTTTTAAAATAATGGACGGCAAATTTCTCAAAAAAGATTTATCAATTCTAGCAATTGGGGTCTCAATAGTCAGTTCAAAAGCAACCACTTCCTTGTTTTTCTTGACAGAGAATCTAATCCCTTTTTTATTCTAACTGCCCCTTTGTGAGGACTAAAAAACCGTGATGGTTAGTTTGATTTTTTTTGGACAGTTCCTTGTTTCCTGCTTATCTCTTTCTGAAGTTTGCTTACCTCTTCTTTAGGAGGATCTCCTTTTTCTGAATAGAAGAGACATATATATATATATATATAAGAGTGATTTGATCTTTTTAGCTTTTCCAGAGACATCCTTCCTAGCTTGCCAGCCACTGACCTCCTTTTATCAACTCTGTGATAGTTGTTTTTATTTGACTTTTCAAAGTCTGAGAGAAAAGAACTTCACGTGGGGCTCTTTAAAAGTATTTGTTTCTTTTGGGCCCTTCTTTGAGAGATGGTAATAATTTAAGCCCAGCCCGATTTCTTCTATCTGATCTGTCTAGAACGAAATTTGCCCATCTTTCTTTGTTACTTTTACATTCCTGCCATCTTTCGAAAAAAAGACGTGGGCTAGGTTCTTTTCCTGTTTGATTTTGAAGCCCAGGTCTCTTGCTCAACGGGCCTTTTGAGAAGTGGGCTTGTGCGTTTTTTGCTTTTGGCCCAAACAGTTTGAAGTTTCGGTTGCAAATGGCGAAAAGTTTGCAAGTGATGGGCTTTGCAAGGGGGTCTGCATTCTAGTTCAAGGTGTTCCTATAACTGTTGATATGTACCTTCTTCCGTTGGAGGGGTGTGATGCTGTTCTGGGGGCCCAATGGTTGAGCACGTTAGGGCCAATTGTTTGGGATTTCTCTCAATTGCAAATGAAGTTCAATGTGGGAGGGAAAACAGTGGTTCTTAAAGAGGTGACACCACAGGATAAAATTGTTAATGAGCATGAAATTTGTAAGGAGTTGAAGAAAAAAAAAGAAGGCGCCATTCTGCAAATCTACTCACTTGTTTTGCAAGACCATGATGGTACATCATTTCCCAAACTTGATTTGATGTCTATTAATTCAGATTTAAAGCATCTTTTGCTACTTTTTGATGACATATTTGCTAAACCACGTGGATTACCACCACCAAGATCCCATGACCATGTGATACCGCTAAAGGAAGGTAGTAATCCGGTGAGTGTGAGGCCTTACAGATACCCACAATTTCAAAAGAACGAAATTGAGCGGTTGGTGGCAGATATGTTGAAATCAGGTGTGATTCGGCCCAGTCAAAGTCCATATTCTTCTCTTGTGTTATTGGTTAAGAAGTATGATGGCTCATGGGGACTATGCATAGACTATCGAGCGTTGAACTAGAACACCATCAAAGACAAGTTCCCTATCCCTGTCATTGACGCACTGTTGGATGAACTTCATGGTGCCAAATATTTCACCAAACTGGATTTGCGTTCTGGATACCATCAAATAAGGATGCATCCAGATGACATATCCAAGACAGCATTCCGGACACATCAAGGGCATTATGAATTTTTGGTGATGCCATTTGGCCTCACCAATGCACCCTCCACTTTTCAGTCACTAATGAATGATGTCTTCAAAGAATACCTTCGTAAGTTCATTTTGGTATTTTTTGATGATATTTTAATTTATAGCTCAACATGGGAGCAACATTTTGGAGCATATAAAAATTGCATTGTCTATTTTGAGGGCTAACAAGTTGTTTGTGAAGGAAGAAAAGTGTGCATTTGGACAGGAAGAAGTAAAATATTTGGGGCATGTTATTTCCCGCAAAGGAGTTGCTGTGGATCCAGAAAAAATTGATGCTATGCTGGAGTGGCCCAAACCAACCACTGTCAAAGCTTTACGTGGGTTCTTGGGCTTAACTGGGTATTGCAGAAAATTCATTCAAGACTATGGCAAGATTGCTAGACCATTGACTGAGATGCTTAAAAAAGGAAGCTTCAAATGGAGTCTCCAGGCTGAAGAATCGTTTGAGAGACTCAAAGAGGCGATGACGAAGGCTCCTGTTCTTGCTTTACCAGACTTTAACAAGCCATTTATTGTGGAGTGCGATGCACCTGGATCTGGAATTGGTGGAATTCTAAAGCAAGAAAAACGCCCAATAGCATTTTTCAGCCATGCACTACAAGGTAAGACTTTGTTCTTATCTACCTATGAAAAGGAGATGATGGCTTTAGTGTTTGCAGTGCAAAAGTGGAGGCCATATTTACTTGGGCGAAAATTTGTTGTGCGGACTGATCAAAGAAGCTTGAGGCATTCGTGGGAGCAGAAAATAACTACAACGGCCCAAGAAAAATGGCTTGTCAAGTTGATGGGCTATGACTTTACCATAGAGTACAAGAAGGGAAAGGAAAATTTGGTGGCAGATGCTCTTTCAAGAAGGAATGCAAGTGGAGTGGCAGCCATCTCAACCCCTGTGCCGAATTGGTTAGATCCAATCAAAGATGAGGTACAAAGCAACCAGACCATGCAAGAGTTGGTGGACAAGTGTGAACAAGATGAAGCGGTGGGTCCTTGGGAATTTAAGGATGGCATACTCTACTTCAAAAATAAAATTTATTTAATGTTAGATTCTTCTCTAATACCTGTCATAGTGGAGGAGATGCATTCAAGCACACATGAGGGTTACCACAAAACCTTGCGGAGAGCAAGGTCAGTCTTTTACTGGCAGGGAATGCGAAGCAGTATCAGAGAATTTATCAAGCAATGTGACACTTGTCAAAGGAATAAAGGAGAAAATACTACGCCAGCAGGACTCAACCTCTCCCAATTCCTTTTACAGGTATGGACCGACATCTCAATGGACTTTATTGATGGCCTTCCTAAATCCAGTGGGAAAACAACTATTTTTGTTATAGTTGACAGACTCTCAAAGTTTGCCCATTTCATTCCGATCTCTCACCCATATACTGCTACAACCATAGCTCAAATATTTTTTGACCAAATCTTCAAATTATATGGTATGCCGCAAAGTGTTGTTTGTGATAGAGATCCCACTTTTACAAGCCTTTTTTGGAGGGAATTATTCAGATTGCAGGGAACAAGCTTTAATTTTAGCTCATCTTACCACCCCCAAACTGACGGACAAACTGAAGTGGTAAACAGGACTGTTGAAATGTATCTCAGATGTTTTACAAGTCACAACCAAAAAGAATGGGTGCGATGGATTCCTTGGGCTACATGCTTCTACCAAAAAGACTCCATACGAGATAGTTTATGGGAAACCACCCCCGAATTTATTGTCCTATGTTCCAGGAACCACTCAAGTGGAAGCCGTTGATCAGGAGCTACGCAGCAGAGAACAAGTCCTCAAGGACCTACGAGAACACTTGCTTGTGGCTCGAGAGCGCATGAAAAAGTTCTACGATGCCAAGCGAATTGATAAAAGCTTTGAGGTTGGTGACTTTGTCTATCTGAAATTACAACCTTATCGCCAAATGTCTTTGTCATTACGAAGAAATCTGAAGTTATTACCAAGATTCTTTGGGCCATATGAAATTCTCCAGAGGGTGGGACAAGTGGCTTATAAATTGAAGCTTCCTGAGGGGTCCAGAATTCATCCAATCTTTCACGTGTCATTGCTCAAAAAGAAGGTGGGCACTAACGTGGCAGTCCAAGACTCTTTGCCTGCACTTTCATATGGAGAGGATACTCTTTTACCCATGCCACAAGCCATCCTTGGTCAACGAAAAAGGAAGAATCAGGAAGAAGTCTTGGTACATTGGAAAGGCTTGTCTCCAGCATATGCAACTTGGGAAAATTTGAAGGAGCTGCAACTCAGATTTCCAGATGTCAACCTTGAGGACAAGGTTTTTTCAGTGGGGGAAGGAATGTCACGTGCTCTCTCATGAGTTAGTGGAGATGGTTACATGGTTATTAGTTATTGCATAATTGTAGGAGTTTGCATGTCTTTAGTTGTTGAGTAGTTGTAGGAGTCATGTTATTCACTTTTATAGTGGGCGTCATGGGAAAAGTTTCTCTCTTTCTAAGCTTTCAGTTAGAGTCCTTGTAATTGTATAAATTTCAGTGGTTTTTCATTAATGAAATATCAGATATTATCCCTTACTGTTAGCTGGTCTAACTTGGAGGTTTTGGGTTCCCTCGAAGCAACCCTTATCGTCTAATTGTTATCCCAACTGAGCCTTCTAAATATTGCTGCAGCCATAGGTGGCTGTAAGAAGAAAACTACATACCAAGTCCCTAAACCTAATTGCCCAATCACACGAGCGTTGTCCCAAGCACATAACATCTCCTTTGATCTCAACTAAAAACCCTCCACATATTTTTTCTGATATTGATCAAGACGAGCATGAGAATTTGAGACACAGAAACTTAAAGCTAACCAGATTTATGATCCTATCTTTTAAATTATTAGTTTTTTTAAATTTTAATTTTTTATGTTCCTGCAGTTTTATACCAAACACAATTTTTTGGCGAAGACTTTATTTATAAAATTTATAAAATATTTTTTTTCAAAATTCTGTGCTACAACAATTTTTTTTAAAATTTCTTTAAACTTATTCGATGGTAGACTTTGGGTATTTTGATAAGATAATTAAGCTTTTCAATCTACTAATTAAGCTTATCGTCATATTGCGCTTCTATTATTATTTTTTTTTGTCTTGGTGCTCTGTTCCCTTTTGTTTTTCTTTGGTTGCTGGCCCTGTTGTTCGTGTTTTGTTGGCATTTTGTGCCTTTTGCGGGTGCCTAATGAAGCTTTATTGACCAAAAAAAATGGAAAAAGGCATGTATAACCTTTTATGTATTTAATTGCATGTGTAGAATTTTTTTTTTTTTTTTGGTTACTTTATTATATGGGTAATGTTAGGTTTACCATAATTTATACCGCATTGTGTACAATCTCTTTAAAAACCCCCCCAATACAATGGAGTCCACTTCTATTAGAGAGGTGGCACACAATGTGATATAAAAATATGTTATGCTTAGTATTTTCCTTATTATATTCGGGAGAATCAAAAAGAAAATAATTTTATTTTTATTTCTTCTTGCATGCCACCCAAGATTCAGATCCGGCCCTAGAGAAATGGTATGAACGTACCCATACGCTATTAATTAACTCAGCAAGGTTAATAGACTATTAAACATGGCTGAGCACAAACAAGACCTCAAGCTAACTAAACACACCTTGAAATTGAAATTACGTACTGATCAACTTGGAAGACTAATTAATATTGGTATCGACTCTTTCACTTGTTTGTTCTCTGCAACTCTACTTGGAAATTCAAATGACAAAAGTTTTGGAGGCCCTAGGCAAACTACCAAAATGTGGCCTTCTACTCTCTATGTATATTTATTCAAATTTTTTTTTTTTCGATAAGTTAAAAAAAAAATTATATGAACTCAAAGTCAGAATTGTGACCTAAAAAGAAACAAACAAAATATAATTCACATAACGATTTTATAAAATACATCAAAACATCACCCGCCTTGCATTTTTCAATGCCAAAGTATGAATTAACTTTGCATAATCAACTTTTTCTACCATGTCTTTTTCAGTAAAAAATATAAGCAATAGTCCTGTGGGTTTTTACCTTTTGTTCTTACTTGAAGATCGCTTCCTCTTGCAGTAAATATTCAATAATAAACTTCTTGTTTTTTATTTCTTGTGTTGAGTAGAGCAGGTTTTTCTATATTCTGCTAGGTTTTTTGGGTATATGCTACTAGGTTAACCTATTCAACTAGGTTAACTTATTAACTGGTTTAACTTAAAAAAAATAATTGGTTCGTTATTAAGTTTTCTTTTTTAAGTTTTAGAGTAAATAATTGGGCTTAATATAATATTAATATAGTCAATGTCATGTTCCTGTGAAAGGACACTAATACTTTTTGTCTTCTGTTTTTATAGTACAGAGTACTTTATGCATATCACAGACACAACACAATGAAATGAAGCTGAACACATTTGACCCATCTACCAAGTTAATTTCATTTACACATTTAAAAATTTGACTTGATCTATTTCACTTCCTCAAAAATAAATCGTGGATTTGAAACAAATTCTGAAACAATGGCAGTTCTCTTCCTCTCCTCCAACTACTCATAATATATATATTTTTTTATAACCTACTTAAAACTGGTATGAACGTAGTGACATCTGGATATATACATACGCTATGAATTAAACTTTGAGGTTTATGAATTAACTTTATTAAACATGGCTGAAGCACAAACAAGACCTCAAGCTAATTAAACACACCTTGAAATTGAAATTACGTACTGATGATCAACTTGGAAGACTAACTAATGTTGGTGTTGACCTTGCACATTGCTTGTGTGTTCTCTGAACTCTAGACAGAAACTTGGAAATTCAAAAGACAATAGTTTATATCACACATTTACACCGACTCTATTATTCCATAGTCCACTCTCTCCCTTAGGCTGAAGATATGTATCGAGTGCTTGGAGGAGATTTCTCGAGTATATCGGTGATTGTTGGTGTCTGCTTTGGTGTTGGTGCTGCTTTGGGCGGGGGAGGCGGGGACTTGGACCTTTGCGTATAATTTCCAGTCAAACCTTTCTTGGTCACAAAAAGCTTACTTCCAATATTGTCTGTACCAGGTAAAGAAGACATGGGATGCTTGGAAGAACTTTGGTCTGAATATACATACAATTAAAAATGGTTGCCAATAACAAAGCCAAATCTATCAACTATATGTGATCAGCAATGTATAGTATATTGTTGTTTTTGTTTTGATATAATGATGACGGCATGAATTATATTAGAGTAATGGTAACTGTTAACTACACCTACTCCTTAAGAATCTTTGTTTTGTAAGTTCTATTTTATTTGGATCACCATCTGTTTTTGGTTGAGCTTATTGTTGGTCTGTCCCGAATGGTAAACAAAAGGAAAACTGGTAGTGTGCGTATATACGTACACTCAGACAAGCATGGGGGATTTGATGTTCTGATCTTACCAGATAAAAAACTTAGGGGTATTTATCATGTTGATTTTACTGAAGTATCTAGAGAAAACATTAATTCCTAGAGTGGTACACCAATATATGATTTTACCAAAATAATTTTAGCAAGTTTTTTCTTTGTTCCTGCCAAAGTGTGATCCAGATTCAGTCACGAAACATAAACATTACCTTATACATTTATTTAGACAGTTTTTAAAATAATATCATGGAGACCACATAAGTGAGTGTAATCGAACAATTACCTACTAGAGCATGAGAAAATCATTAAGCGTGGGAGAATGCCGTTAATTACCTGCTAAATCTCTTGCTTCAACCAATATATGCCCAGAGTAAGTTCCTTGAAAAGTGATGAGTGAAATGAGGAGGGTGCTTATGATCATGATAACCTTCATCATTTTGGGTATTCAGTGGTCTACAAATTTAGAATCTGCAGTGGTTTCCACCCTGCATTTATATGCAGCTACCTTAATGGAGTGGTTGAGTTAGCCACATCATAGAATCCCAGTCTAGATCTCATCCCACCTCAACAATTTCTATACAGGGTCCCTATTATTGGTTTAGTAATTTCCACTGGCATCAAAATTTGTAGCAGACTTCGTTTATGGCACACACATATAGGATGACCTTTAAGGTTGGAGCCTGCTTAATTTGCATAATTAATTATACTTTGTGTGTACTAAGTGTCAAGTTAAGATGAGATTTAATACTAATTGTTTGCAGAGAGCATATAGAAACTTTACCAATTTTTTGGAGTTACAGTTGTGTCATGACCAGAAACACAGACATGATAATTGATATACAAGTAGGAGAGCCACCTTGCACATATATTCCACCAAAAAGTCCTATTTTGATTGAAAATCAATTAAGTACTCCGAAAAGCTGAAAATGGAGAAAATAAATAGTAATAAGTCTTCTTTAAAGCAAATTCTCCTAAAAAAAAACTAACTAACAAGGGTGAATACATGAATATATTTATGAACCTATCAATAACATTATGAATATTTCATTACCTTTTTGTGGTTAATCTAAAAAGAAATTACATCGATTTAGGAAATAATCTCACTCATAGTTGTTTACCAAAGCAACAAGTCCATGACATGTGAGATGAAGAATGTGATCTAAAGAAGCTAGGTTCAGAAGGCCTTTTCTTGTAACTCACACCCTTCAAATTTAGCACATTCCTTTGAATCAGTAGAAGTTGGGTACATAAGGCCTTTTTTAGTGACCTTAGACATGAGGCATCATGGTTGCTCTGTGGGTACGCCGTTGATCTTAGATTATGTCGTATGGTCTTGACCTAACATATCTTCAAGGTCCTCAATTGATTTATCTGGGGATGTGAGTGCACAAGAAGAGATCTCCACTTTCAATAAAATAAGAGAATATTTTAAAATATGATTCGTGAATCTCTAGTGAGATTATTGAGTTTGATTGAAAACGATGTTTCCAATCACACTTGGGTGACATGTAAGTCATGGAAATTCACGCTAAAGATTTGACATGAATTTGTAATGCATTCTAATTCCAATTAATTGAATATAATATCTGCCTTTTCTATTTTACATTGGTTATCCGTGACAGACTTCTTGCTCTCAATCATGGTTATTGGAAGTCCTGAGGACATACTGCAACTGGTTTTTCACAAAATGGAGAACTAAGAGGGGGTTTAAATTCACAATCAAATGAAAGAGTTCTACTTGTCCACTGCCTCGATAATTATAAGCTAATGGAACGCATACCAATTAAGATAGAAAGTTTCAGAAAATTAAGTAAGATGATTGAGTAAATTAAAGAAGTTAATTGATTGTAGCAATTGATAGGACACGACCCGAATTCCCCCTCGGAATCCTTGTCGAACCTTGTTACCTGTTCAACATCCAATCGATGCCAAGCCTAGTTACTACTTGTACTCTCATCCCCGCACAAAATAAGAAATGGGGTCAAGACTTCTACCGAAAATTTCATCAGAGTCTTCCTTAAAAACTGAACACTTTCCAAATTTACACTTATATAAAAACACACTTAAACTTCTCAAACTTCAGCACGCAAAAGAAATATCACACACAACTACGACATAAGCCTCCAACCTTTAAATGTCACCCTTTAATATACGTACCTGCTTACATCATAACAAATTCACCAACTTCTTGCATGCAAGGTCTACACTCCAACCACCGTCAAAAGAAAAAATCTAAAGTGGCTTAGGCTTCATTGTACAAATATAATTCAAACCTCAATTGGGCATCGGGCCACCAAAACAAAAGGAATTCTAAATCTTATTAGCAAACCACTTCGAGTTTAAGACTCAATAATCGTTAACATATTCAAAGATATATTTTGATGCAATTCAAGCACAACTCACATAGTTTACTCCGTGATTGCACCTAGGTTAACTTAGGTTGCCTATGTACCCTTACTGGGGGATCAAGCCACACGTAGTTCTTTCAGTAATGATATTATTCGCATACAATCCAAATAAATCAGTCTAAACCAAGTTTCAAATCAAACCTTACTTAAATATACGAATGCCTATGCAAAGTAGTCTCATACACAAACTCGAGAAAATCCCACCATAAATAACAATATAAAACTCATACTAACTTTCTCCCATCATTGTTCCCATTATTTCATTATCTTTACATAAACACATTTCTCAGACACGCACGATGGAATCCTTGATGTCCATGCGGCTGAAATTAAATCCCAAGATACGCACGACAGAATCCTTGACACCCGTGCGGCTGAAATTAAATCCCAAGATACGCACGACGGAATCCTTAACACCCGTGCGGCTGGAATTAAATCCCAAGATACGCATGACGGAATCCTCAACGCCCATGCGACTGGAACTAAATCCCCAGACATGCATGACGGAATCCTCAACACCCATGCGGCTAGAACTCAAAACCACTATCCCAAATCCCAAAACACAAGGTCATAAAATTATATAATAAAAACTCAACCCACAACTAGATTTCCAATAAACCAATAAACATTATTCACTTACTTAATAAATATAATAACTCAAATGAACACTTAAGACATTTAATAAAATAATAATAATAATAACCAATATCTAAGTAATCCAATTTATATCACATAAAACTCACCCTTCCCTTCTCCTAATTTTGTACCCATTATCTATATATGTATATATATATATATATATCTATATCTATATTACACAACCCACACCATCATCATGTACTAGAAGAAAATAATCCAACACGAGTATCAGGAAGAAGTCTTGGTACATTGGAAAGGCTTGTCTCCAGCATATGCAACTTGGGAAAATTTGAAGGAGCTGCAACTCAGATTTCCAGATGTCAACCTTGAGGACAAGGTTTTTTCAGTGGGGGAAGGAATGTCACGTGCTCTCTCATGAGTTAGTGGAGATGGTTACATGGTTATTAGTTATTGCATAATTGTAGGAGTTTGCATGTCTTTAGTTGTTGAGTAGTTGTAGGAGTCATGTTATCCACTTTTATAGTGGGCGTCATGGGAAAAGTTTCTCTCTTTCTAAGCTTTCAGTTAGAGTCCTTGTAATTGTATAAATTTCAGTGGTTTTTCATTAATGAAATATCAGATATTATCCCTTACTGTTAGCTTGTCTAACTTGGAGGTTTTGGGTTCCCTCAAAGCAACCCTTATCGTCTAATTGTTATCCCAACTGAGCCTTCTAAATATTGCTGCAGCCATAGGTGACTGTAAGAAGAAAACTACATACCAAGTCCCCTAAACCTAATTGCCCAATCACACGAGCGTTGTCCCAAGCACATAACATCTCCTTTGATCTCAACTAAAAACCCTCCACATATTTTTTCTGATATTGATCAAGACGAGCATGAGAATTTGAGACACAGAAACTTAAAGCTAACCAGATTTCTGATCCTATCTTTTAAATTATTAGTTTTTTTTAATTTTAATTTTTTATGTTCCTGCAGTTTTATACCAAACACAATTTTTTGGCGAAGACTTTATTTATAAAATTTATAAAATATTTTTTTTCAAAATTCTGTGCTACAACAATTTTTTTAAAAATTGCTTTAAACTTATTCGATGGTAGACTTTGGGTATTTTGATGAGATAATTAAGCTTATCGTCATATTGCGCTTCTATTATTATTTTTTTTGTCTTGGTGCTCTGTTCCCTTTTGTTTTTCTTTGGTTGCTGGCCCTGTTGTTCGTGTTTTGTTGGCATTTTGTGCCTTTTGCGGGTGCCTAATGAAGCTTTATTGACCAAAAAAAATGGAAAAAGGCATGTATAACCTTTTATGTATTTAATTGCATGTGTAGAATTTTTTTTTTTTGGTTACTTTATTATATGGGTAATGCTAGGTTTACCACAATTTATACCGCATTGTGTACCATCTCTCTAAAAACTCCCCCAATACAATGGAGTCCACCTCTATTAGAGAGGTGGCACACAATGTGATATAAAAATATGTTACGCTTAGTATTTTCCTTATTATATTCGGGAGAATAAAAAAGAAAATAATTTTATTTTTATTTCTTCTTGCATACCACCCAAGATTCAGATCCGGCCCTAGAGAAATGGTATGAACGTACCCATACGCTATTAATTAACTCAGCAAGGTTAATAGACTATTGTTGAGGTCCAAAAAATTCACGGTTCAGCCCAAATAAATTCTCGGCCCAATACGATACCTTACCGAGAAGAAACCCGATTTGGGCATGCGAAGGTTCATCATACGCGCTTGCACATATGCCACGCCAAGCGACACGCCACGCCAAGCAAGGAATTATTATTCCACACCTAATCACGCCACACACTTAAGTGGGTCCCAAGCCACTCAAATACCCGGGGCTTGCTTGAGTGGGTTGTGGTATGGATGGTAACAAGTTATCATGGGGCCCATCGATGGGCCAAGAAATGGAAGTCTCGGGTCGCTTGGGGGCCTCGAGACTCAAGCCCATTTTCTTAGGCCCAAACATGGGTAAGCACAAGAAAGGAGATGGACCATTGCCTCAACCAAAATAGCACATTGGCCCAATTAGAATAAACTAGTCAAAATAAGCCCATTGACCCAATTAGAACAAATTAGCCAAAATAAGCCCAACACTTGACAAAGCTATCCCATCCGTTGGATAGATCTTGTGGTTGTCCCAAAAGCCAACATAATTAGGATAAAAACCAGCTCAAGCCCTGGCACTCAGTTTGGAGACAAAACCACAAAGGAACGTTGGAAATCTACACGCGAGAATTCAAGAAACCAAGGGATTTTGGCACGCAAGGGAGGATGCCATCCCTTAAACCAGCAGGCACATCTACTTCATTTCCCTCATCAGGTTTGGCCATGGAAAGAGGAAGAAAGAAGAGAAAGAAGATGGGTGAAAATGGAAGCTCTCCTCTGAAGCAGCCGCCAGAAGAAGCTTGGAGCCCCCAAAAATCCCTGATTTTGTGGGATTGGGCAGAACTGATTTTTGCCTCCATGAGGTAAGTCAAGAAAGAGGAGAAGAAAGAAAGAGGAAAGCTTAGCTAGATTGGGAAGAAACCATTAGGGTTTCTTGGAGAAGACCCATTCCCAGTAGCTATAAATAGGACCCCTTCTACCCAACACAAGAGAACCCACAACCTTCAGAGAGCAAGCTTTCTCTCTCACATGCAAACCCAGCAATTTTCGTGCTATCCTTGCCCATTCTCCTTCATTTCCCCCATCTCCCCTGCTTTGGCAAATTTCCACAGCTTTGACAGAGTCACTGTCAAGCTGCCGGAAGCTACGAAAATCACCCAAAACTCTCCTCCTTAGAACCTCTCTTCCCTTCCATTAGAACCTCTGTCCTTCATAGGAACTCACAGCTCTCTCTCACTAAGTGCTAAACCCATGATAATTTTGCTCCCATGCCACATGCCTCTCATGCCAAGCCCGAAAGTTTATCTGTAATCATGCAAGCTACCATCATTTTGGTTGGTGAAGATAGCCAAAATATTTCCTAAGGTTTTGCTGCCCTTTCGAAGTATTTTGGGGCTTAATTTCTGAACTCAGACACAGGGGGCAATTTCAGCAATTTTCCTCTTTACGGCAGCCCAGCTCGTTTCAGCTGCCGGAAGAAAAAGACCCCCACATAAATTGGCGACTCTGCTGGGGATTAAGCCACTATCTGCACCAATGCCTCCAAAGAAGAAGACCATAAGCAATAAACCGGAGGAAATAAAGAGATAAGAACATTTCTTCTTTCTTTTTCTTTTTCCTTTTGTTGGCTATCTACTTTGTAGAACAAACATAATATAGATTACTCACATGCTCCCTTTGCTTGTGCCTTAGATCTCCATTCTCAAGCAAAACAAGATATTGTAAAAGGACTGGGGGCTTCAGCCAACGTGCAAGCCGCTGATCGTCGTCGTCAATTGTTGATGCTAGCTCTGCCATTTACCTCCCCACCATAATACATCATCAGCAAGTCTGGCCATCGTCGTAAATCACCTTCGTAACAACCCTCACCTCTCTAGAGTCGTGAAAATACGGTGAGAGAGGGAGGAGGAACACTTGCTCAATGCTCTCAGACTCTGCGAATGGCTTCACCAAGATAAGATTTTTCTTATCATGCCTTGTTGATCTCAATATAGCATATATACTTGTTTGTTATTTTAATACATTCATAAAATTTATGTTTCATCAAGCATAGACAAAAACACGTGCATTCGGTCTGCTCAAGTCCAAAAAAATAAATAAATGGTTGATTGATTAGTTGTTATGGTGCACCAGCTTGCATCATTTTCTTGTTATGTATTAAACCACCTTTCAATTTTGCATCTCCAGCAAAATTTCTCAGGGCCTTATTCCACGCACTATTCACTTATCTTACTTCTTATCATTTCGTATCAATCCACCTTTGTGTTAATCAATCCAAGTTACACATTGCAATGTAGATGCCAACTATGCATGCTCAGTACTAAAATCATATCTGCTCAGCATGCTTATGTCAATTATGTTAGTCATTTGCAAGCTACAATGCTTATATTATTTTTGTAATCACTGTATGCTTTGGTCATGCAGCATTATATCGGTCATGTGCAAGGGACCCAAGCCTCCAAACAACAAACAACAAACAAGAAAACAAATGCTTTTATGTTTCCTACCCAACATCTCAACACATTGCCATTATCATCCATTCCTTAGACAAATCCCTCTCTAAACTTCCAGTCACAGAAGTTCAAGCACCACTGGAAAAGCCGCTGGAAGAGTGGCTGGAAGAAGAACAGAGCCAGTCGTTGAGATCCAAACACCACCGCTGGAAGAGTCACTGCCAGAAGCACATGCTACTGCCGAATCATGCCAAATTGTCACCATTGCAACAAAGAGATATCCCAAGTTCATCATGCCATGCAATGACCCAAACAAATACTAAGAGGGCCATGTTGCAAGAGTTTTTGTAGCTTGTGCCCATCAAATCCTTTTCTGATGATTATGGTGCACTTGGGGGCTGAGGAAGGAATTCATTGCAATCACCACAGCAACAATTCCGAAACCCCAAATGAGCTTAAGAATCCATTACTACCAAAACCACTATTCCCAGACCAAAAATCTCCTTGAAATTCCAATTATGTCACTATGACCTCCAAGAACTCAAGTTGTTGTAACCCAACACATTTGCTGCAGTGACCACATGCAAAGCTCAAGTTTCAATGGCCAAGCCCAAGCTTTTGGTTCCTAAAACATGTTCACAACAGCTGCAACAAACAATACCAAAGTTGCCATAACTAATATGCTCCAGCACCTCAAGCATTTTCTAAGCCTTGATCATTCCAATGACCAAGTTTAGGAGTCAAAACCAAAAGGCTATTGGAATGTCTCAATTTCCACAATTCCATAATCAAGCATCATCAAGCCCCAAGCCTTAGTCAAGAAACCCAAGCACTATGCTTTACTCAAGAAGGAAAATATCTCAACTCATGGCAAATAGAAGGAAAATATTGCGAAGGTAGTGCTATGATACTGCCGGAAGAACCTAAATACTGTCAAGATGAAGTTTCTTTTACCAAGCAAACAGAATTTTTAAGCGATGTCAAGCGCTCAAGAAAAAGGGTGCGGGAAACGTATTTTCCCTATATTCATCAATTCTTCACCTACAACATCCACCACTACTTGCCATACTCTAAGGAAGATCTTGCACGCTGAGATACATGACGAAACTCTAGGAGGCAAGCTATTGATGGGGACCCTTTGCCAAAATAAAGGGAAAAGAAGACGGCTGCTGTCATTACATGCTTTGATAACTTGCTAGACGACGACGTATTGTGCCACCCGTTGAAAAAATGACCAAAAGCCACCGGAGGCTATGTGGGAACCTTGTGGAAATATGAAGAAAGCCTACTGGAGCAAATATTCAAAATCTGCAAGCTATGACACCCCATGGCTACTTGCTAATGGATGGGAGAATGGTTCCAACAGCGAAGTATTCACATTAGACACGCTAGAAGAAAGCCACTCGGGGGCTTCATTTGGTCATCAAGATTATCAAGAAGCAGCTGCTGTAACCTCTCACAACTTCACAGAGGTTGAAGAAAGTACAATGGGTTAGGAGCTGCAAATCACTCTTTGATTAGTTGGGTTATGAGCTGCAGGCAAGCAAAGCAGCAACTGTGGTCTGTTAAATATCTCTACAGAGCATGGCATCCTAGTACAACACATGCCAACCTAAGCCACAAGCTTTCATGCTATTGCAAGTCATGCACAACCTTGGGCCCTTTCATACTTGGGGGCTTGATTTGATTGGAGTGTTCATCAATGCAAAGTGGCTCAAGGTCTTATTATTGCTGAATTGCTTTTGCACATATCATTTTGTTTTTGGCCTTTCAAATATATATATATATTTTTAAAATGAACTCCTTTTGAGTTCTCAGCACATGCCTTCATAAATTTGGTAGAATGCACCACCATAATAGCATACCAAGGTGGAAGACGATGTTTGCAATGAGAATGGAGTATTTTGGAAAAGAAAAAGCCTCTAAAATTCTTCCTTGCTTTTACCTTATTCAGTTTTGCAAAACACGTTCTTTAAATATATATATATATATATATATAGACAAGCAAACTTTTCTTTAAAAAAGCTAAGTCTCTCAGCAGCAACTATACCAAAGCAAAGCCACTTATATGGGATCCCAAGTTGTTAACAAGCACCATGCCTAAGCAAAATAATATGGGGCATGCATTCTTGAGCTGCTGGAACAACAAAACCATTGTTCCCTTTTGATAAGCAATCGGAACATGCAAAACATCTGGGAATTTTACAAAGACCATGCATAAACTAGTCTGCTCCTTTCTAGGTATGACAAGAGGGTGTTTTTCAGGCCTAGTGGTCAGACAACATTTTGGCAGCATATACCTTGTTTGTAAGGATATCCAACCTGCCAGAAATCTCAAACAGTTCACAAAGATGAATTTTTCCAACCAAGCTATATATATATATATGAGACATGCGAATTACAACTTGCCTTCAGCATTCAAATTAATACAAGCTTCAATGGTTCAATGCCAAATTACAAAGTCATAACGACATGGGCGTTAGATTATCTGAAAAGTACACAGCCATCAACAAAGTTACACATGCTGAAGATTAGTACATCCTATGGTATCAAGAAAGATGGAAGCATCACCATCCTTATGGCTGTTATCAATAGTCCCTCCACGAGGCAGCACTGCTGGAAACTGTGAAGAGGTGCCAGAAGCTGTGCCAGATATGCCTAGGCAAAAATGAGCAAGAGGCAGCACTGCCGGAAGCTGTGAAGAGGTGCCGGCAGCCGTGCCAAATATGCCCAGGCAAGGAGGAGCGGGTGGCTGTGCTGCTGGAAGGTGCAGGGTAGTGCCGGCAGTTATGTTGGATGTTTCAAGAAGAGGATGGGTAGGAGGCAGCACTGCTGGAAGGTGCAGGGCAGTGCCGGCAGCTATGTTGGATGTTCCGAGAAGAGGAGTATGAGGCGACACTGATGTCCCAAGAACATGGGGGCTATGGGAATCATGCCGCCATACGCTATTGCTAAGAGGAACACCTGCGCATGCATACAATCTTGGGAAAAGTCACAGAGGAGGAATTTCCCGAGCCATAATGATACAAACGCAGCAAGATGACACTGGCTCTTCGCCTACGGCAATATCTTCACAAGCATTCTTTAGCAATGGATGGGGTCTTCCCCTCTTCAATTTATCATCCGTTGAATAAAGGTGGCCACTAATAATTGACGACGAGTTAGTGGATGCCATGGCAGGTCTTGACAAGCAATGAATCCCTGCAAGAATTGCCAACAAAGAATATGCTTAAAAAATGGCAAAGCATAAAGCTAGTTCTCTGTGTTAAAGCCAAGCAATCTCCACACTAGCATACAAGCCATGTGAACTTTACAAGCCAAGCAAAGCAAGCTATCTCATGCCAAGCGAAATACATAAACAAAAAAATATTTTTGAAGCATCATGCAATCTATTACTCGAGCTCATGATGAGCAAATTTCCCATTCCATGCTCAATCAATCATTCCAGCAGACCCTTCTTCACAAAGCAAGTGCTACAAACTGAGCACTATTTACCTCATAATAACCTTTTTCACAAAAACAAAAAAATCCCTATGAGTTACCCGGCATTCTTGCAGACCCATCGTACACATGTTCATATCTATCCTCATAAAGCCAAAAAATAAATAGTTATCCATGTCCAAGCTCTGAAAAAGAAAACCGATGGTGCTTTCCTCAAGCTTTCAATAGCCTCTAGTCCTATGCATTAATCATACGATTACAAGCATGCGCTCGTGATGCATATAGTTCAACAACAATAAAGGAAAAAGCCGGTTAAGAACGCAGCACACGCAAAATATACGCCAAGCAGGGCAAGTCAAGCTCAGGCCAAAAGGAACGCTTAAGCAAATACCCAAGCAGCATACAATTTATCCGTGGCAAGCAAAATTTTCAAGCAATTCCCATGACAAGCGAATTCTCCCTCAAAATGCAAAAGGATTCAAGCATTGCAGAGCATGCACTCTGTCAATTTCTATTTCGACAACATGGGAGAAAAGTCCAAATTTATTCAAGCATGCGAAAAACCAGCCTAGGCCAAGATATTAGTCTATTTCTATTTCCTTCAGCACCATTGTTGATCTCATTATTTGTGCAACCAGCTGACCCATCATTGCAATTATTCCCATGTTCTTCTGCACAGACTTTGGCACCATCATTATTTTCAGGCATACTGAGAATTGGTCTTCTGAAATGACTTCGGCGCAACTAATACTTGCAAGAACTTCTTCTCATGGCTATACGACAACTCCTGAAAAAGATAAATACATCGGTTAAGAAGAATGATCATGTTTCAAGAGTACATTTGCGCTGAACATGCTTAGGGATTGATGCAGAAAGTTCTGCTCTAGCCTAGAGAGGGCTAATCACGACTACTTCTGGTATAAACTTCTTTGGTCTCTTAGAATTTCACTGCTTTTGGAAGTAAAAGCCAAGTTGCACCTTTCACTTAGAGAAATAACTTTCTCTTCGAGCACTAGCCTTGGATGACGATCAAGCAGAGAAATGCATAAACAACACGCTCAATGCAAAAACATGCCAAGCAAAATTTATAGACGAATTTTCCTACCATGTCAGCTGGACATCCCACCTTTGGAAAATCGCTAAAAATCAAGCCTATAACCAAAAAATCCCAAACTTTCCAGATTCTTACTAGACATACCAAGCTTCATTTTCCCAAAATTTCGTTACATTTTGAGCTAGAAAAGTATGTCAAACAATTTCTAAAACAGCCCATGCAGCAGAAACTGTACAGCTCCAGCAGCTTAGCCCATACTTTGAAATTACTCCAAAAATTCATTTTCGCTTCAAATGACACAAGACCAGTTCCAACACAACCATTGAGAAGTCTATTTTCATGTATCAAAAGCTCCAACTTAGATTCGAAAAGAAAGTTTTCAAAAGTTCACAAAACAGTCAGCAAGCTACTATGAGTACTTATCACAAACACTTGGCATGCATTATTCAAGGGAAGCTTGTATGAGTCTTGTTTATCACCAAGCTGAAATACTAAATCACGAGCTCAACCACAGAATTCAGTGCTTAAATTTTGAGAAATACAAAGGAACTCAAGCTTCAAGAAAACAAGCATGCATCAAAGGCGTCAACATCAATCCATACCCATACTTTAGAAAAATGAGGGCAGAGAACACTACAATGGTTGGATGATTCTCAATTTTGGATATGTTGTAAACAACACAATCTCAAGAAAATTTCATGAAGCAAGCACAGTCACCAGAGTAGTAGATATTAAAAACAAGTGCAGAAACGAATCTGCAGAAACTCACCAGCCATTGATGAATACAGAAGCTGCAGACCCATTTTGAGGCATCAGAAAAATTCAGAAAAATCTCAAAATTTTACAGGCTTTAGTCTTCGAGCAGATGAACAACTTTCATGAAGAAAGTTTTCTGATCGGAACTTCTGAAATGTTACTTCTGAATTGATGAACAGTACCCACGAGTTTGGATTCTTGAAGAAGAAGAAGAAAGAAGACACGAAGAGGAAAGAAAAGAAAGAAGAAACCAAATGAGGAAAACAGAATTGTGGCAGGACCGTAAATCCAAGCAAAAGTCATGACAGAATTCAAAATATAAGCAAAGGTGGTGGCGGAATAATAGATTCAAGCAAGATTGGGGGCAGAAATGTAAATACGTGCAAACTCAGTGGCATAATCATAAATTCAGACAAGATGGGGAAGCAATTCTTGGCAATCCAAAGCAATCTCTACAAAACACCAAAAATAATCCAGATTGGGAAACCACAAATAGTTGCTGGAGCATATAAATTTGATTTTTGGGTCGGGTTTAATTATTCGGCCCATTCCAGCACCTGCCATGTTTTCAAACATCCTTCCAGCACATACCCTATTTCAGACACCTTGCCAGCACCTGCTCTATTTCAAATATCCTTCCAGTACATGCCAATGTCAAGCATCCAAGCATACAAGCCAAAATGAAGCATACACGTCCATGCCAAGCATCAAGCCAAAATCAAGCATACATGCCAATGCTAAGCATCAAGCCAAATATCAAATATACAAATCACAGCCAAGCATGCAATCAAGCATACATAACTAGTATTAGATACACAAGTCAATACAACTCTTGCAAACCACAATCATGCAAAGTCAAGCATCTCTAGTCACTCAAGCAAAAATCACGCAAGCTAAGTAGTTATCTTGGGCTAATCCATCAAGTATTTTCTTCTATATCATGCCACAAAATAGGTCAACTCTTGGTAACTCTGGTAAGTGGCCTCCAAAATTACAGTGTCTAGGAAAGTTCTTCAAGGCAACACCCTCGGTGTTTAAGAAGGATTGGGTTTTAAGCGGGACCACTGTGACCCCTCCAACCTTCCTGGAAAAGACCTGGCTGTAATTTCAGAGACCCTTAACTGTCATCCTTGAGTTGCTCCTAAATTCATGCCATGCCATGCCACTGCAATTTATTTTGGGCTAAAAATTGATTATTTGGACCATTTCAATATACATTCATGGCCCCAATAATCAAGGGGGCTAATGTTGAGGCCCAAAAAATTCACGGTTCAGCCCAAATAAATTCTCGGCCCAATACGATACCTTACCGAGAAGAAACCCGATTTGGGCATGCGAAGGTTCATCATACGCGCTTGCACATATGCCACGCCAAGCGACACGCCACGCCAAGCAAGGAATTATTATTCCACACCTAATCACGCCACACGCTTAAGTGGGTCCCAAGCCACTCAAATACCCGGGGCTTGCTTGAGTGGGTTGTGGTATGGATGGTAACAAGTTATCATGGGGCCCATCGATGGGCCAAGAAATGGAAGTCTCGGGTCGCTTGGGGGCCTCGAGACTCAAGCCCATTTTCTTAGGCCCAAACATGGGTAAGCACAAGAAAGGAGATGGACCATTGCCTCAACCAAAATAGCACATTGGCCCAATTAGAATAAACTAGTCAAAATAAGCCCATTGACCCAATTAGAACAAATTAGCCAAAATAAGCCCAACACTTGACAAAGCTATCCCATCCGTTGGATAGATCTTGTGGTTGTCCCAAAAGCCAACATAATTAGGATAAAAACCAGCTCAAGCCCTGGCACTCAGTTTGGAGACAAAACCACAAAGGAACATTGGAAATCTACACGCGAGAATTCAAGAAACCAAGGGATTTTGGCACGCAAGGGAGGATGCCATCCCTTAAACCAGCAGGCACATCTACTTCATTTCCCTCATCAGGTTTGGCCATGGAAAGAGGAAGAAAGAAGAGAAAGAAGATGGGTGAAAATGGAAGCTCTCCTCTGAAGCAGCCGCCAAAAGAAGCTTGGAGCCCCCAAAAATCCCTGATTTTGTGGGATTGGGCAGAACTGATTTTTGCCTCCATGAGGTAAGTCAAGAAAGAGGAGAAGAAAGAAAGAGGAAAGCTTAGCTAGATTGGGAAGAAACCATTAGGGTTTCTTGGAGAAGACCCATTCCCAGTAGCTATAAATAGGACCCCTTCTACCCAACACAAAGAACCCACAACCTTCAGAGAGCAAGCTTTCTCTCTCACATGCAAACCCAGCAATTTTCGTGCTATCCTTGCCCATTCTCCCCATTTCCCCCATCTCCCCTGCTTTGGCAAATTTCCACAGCTTTGACAGAGTCACTGTCAAGCTGCCGGAAGCTACGAAAATCACCCAAAACTCTCCTCCTTAGAACCTCTCTTCCCTTCCATTAGAACCTCTGTCCTTCATAGGAACTCACAGCTCTCTCTCACTAAGTGCTAAACCCATGATAATTTTGCTCCCATGCCACATGCCTCTCATGCCAAGCCCGAAAGTTTATCTGTAATCATGCAAGCTACCATCATTTTGGTTGGTGAAGATAGCCAAAATATTTCCTAAGGTTTTGCTGCCCTTTCGAAGTATTTTGGGGCTTAATTTCTGAACTCAGACACAGGGGGCAATTTCAGCAATTTTCCTCTTTACGGCAGCCCAGCTCGTTTCAGCTGCCGGAAGAAAAAAACCCCCACAACTATTAAACATGGCTGAGCACAAACAAGACCTCAAGCTAACTAAACACACCTTGAAATTGAAATTACGTACTGATCAACTTGGAAGACTAATTAATATTGGTATCGACTCTTTCACTTGTTTGTTCTCTGCAACTCTACTTGGAAATTCAAATGACAAAAGTTTTGGAGGCCCTAGGCAAACTACCAAAATGTGGCATTCTACTCTCTATGTATATTTATCCAATTTTTTTTTTCGATAAGTTAAAAAAAAAATTATATGAACTCAAAGTCAGAATTGTGACCTAAAAAGAAACAAACAAAATATAATTCACATAACGATTTTATAAAATACATCAAAACATCACCCGCCTTGCATTTTTCAATGCCAAAGTATCAATTAACTTTGCATAATCAACTTTTTCTACCATGTCTTTTTCAGTAAAAAATATAAGCAATAGTCTTGTGGGTTTTTACCTTTTGTTCTTACTTGAAGATCGCTTCCTCTTGCAGTAAATATTCAATAATAAACTTCTTGTTTTTTATTTCTTGTGTTGAGTAGAGCAGATTTTTCTATATTCTGCTAGGTTTTTTGGGTATATGCTACTAGGTTAACCCATTCAACTAGGTTAACTTATTAACTGGTTTAACTTTAAAAAAATAATTGGTTCCTTATTAAGTTTTCGTTTTTTAGTTTTAGAGTAAATAATTGGGCTTAATATAATATTAATATAGTCAATGTCATGTCTCTGTGAAAGGACACTAATAGTTTTTGTCTTCTGTTTTTGTAGTACAGAGTACTTTATGCATATCACAAACACAACACTATGAAATGAAGCTGAACAAATTTGACCCATCTACCAAGTTAATTTCATTTACACATTTAAAAATTTCACTTGATCTATTTCACTTCCTCAAAAATAAATCGTGGGTTTGAAGCAAATTCTGAAAGAATGGCGGTTCTCTTCCTCTCCTCCAACTCATAATAATTTTTTTTTTATAACCTACTTAAAACTGGTATGAACGTAGTTACGTAGTGACACGTGGATATATACATACGCTATGAATTAAACTTTGAGGTTTATGAATTAACTTTATTAAACATGGGTGCAGCACAAACAAGACCTGAAGCTAATTAAACACACCTTGAAATTGAAATTACGTACTGATGATCAACTTGGAAGACTAATTAATGTTGGTGTTGACTCTTGCATATTGCTTGTGTGTTCTCTGAACTCTAGACAGAAACTTGGAAATTCAAAAGACAATAGTTTATATCACACATTTACACTGACTCTATTATTCCATAGTCCACTCTCTCCCTCAGGCTGAAGATATGTATCGAATGCTTGGAGGAGATTTCTCGAGTATATCGGTGATTGTTGGTGTCTGCTTTGGTGTTGGTGCTGCTTTGGGCGGGGGAGGCGGGGACTTGGACCTTTGCATATAATTTCCAGTCAAACCTTTCTTGGTCACAAAAAGCTTACTTCCAATATTGTCTGTACCAGGTAAAGAAGACATGGGACGCTTGGAAGAACTTTGGTCTGAATATACATACAATTAAAAATGGTTGCCATCAACAAAGCCAAACCTATCAACTATATGTGATCAGCAATGTCATAGTATATTGTTGTTTTTGTGTTAATATAATGATGATGGCGATAAGGATTGATGATGATGATGATGATGATGATGATGATGATGATGATGATGATGGATTAAATTGTTTCATCATATGATGATGGCATGAATTATATTAGAGTAATGGTAACTGTTAACTACACCTACTCCTTAAGAATCTTTGTTTTGTAAGTTCTATTTTATTTGGATCACCATCTGTTTTTGGTTGAGCTTATTGTTGGTCTGTCCCGAATGGTAAACAAAGGAAAACTGGTAGTGTGCATATATACGTACACTGAGTCAAGCATGGGGGAATTGATGTTCTCTTCTTACCAGATAAAAAACTTAGGGATATTTATCATGTTGATTTTACTAAAGTATCTAGAGAGAACATTAATTCCTAGAGTGGTACACCAATATATGATTTTACCAAAATAATTTCAGCAAGTTATTTAGACAGTTTTTAAAAGAATTTCATGGAGACCACATAAGTGAGTGTAGTCGAAAAATTACCAACTAGAGCATGAGAAAAATCATTAAGCGTGCGAGAATGCCGTTAATTACCTGCTAAATCTCTTGCTTCAACCAATATATGCCCGGGGTACATTCCTTGAAAAGTGATGAGTGAAATGAGGAGGGTGCTTATGATCATGATAACCTTCATCATTTTGGGTATTCAGTGGTCTACCAATTTAGAATCTGCAGTGGTTTCCACCCTGCATTTATAGGCAGCTACCTTAATGGAGTGGTTGAGTTAGCCACATCATAGAATCCCAGTCTAGATCTCATCACACCTCATCAATTTCTTTACAGGGTCCCTATTATTGGTTTAGTAATTTCCACTGACATCAAAATTTGTAGCAGACTTTGTTTATGGCACACACATATAGGATGACCTTTAAGCTTGGAGCCTGCTTAATTTGCATAATTAATTATACTTTGTGTGTACTAAGTGTCAAGTTAAGATGAGATTTAATACTAATTGTTTGCAGACAGCATAGAAACTTTACCAATTTTTTAGAGTTACAGTTGTGTCATGACCAGAAACACAGACATGATAATTGATATACAAGTAGGAGAGCCACCTGCACATAAATTCCACCAAAAAGTCGTATTTTGATTGAAAATCAATTAAGTACTCCGAAAAGTTGAAAATGGAGAAAATAAATAGTAATAAGTCTTCTTTAAAGCAAATTCTCCTAAAAAACTAACTAATAAGGGTGAATACATGAAGATATTTATGAACCTATCAATAACATTATGAATATTTCATTACCTTGTTGTGGTTAATCAAAAAAGAAATTACGTCGATTTAGGAAATAATCTCACTTATAGTTGTTTACCGAAGCAACAAGTCCATAACATGTGAGATGAAGAATGTGATCTAAAGAAGCTAGGTTCAGAAGGCCTTTTCTTGTAACTCACACCCTTTAAATTTAGCACATTCTTCAAGGTCCTCAATTGATTTATCTGGGGATGTGAGTGCACAAGAAGAGATCTCCACTTTCAATAAAACAAGAGAATATTTTAAGATATGATTCGTGAATCTCTAGCAAGATTATTGAGTTTGATTGAAAAAGATGTTTCCAATCACACTTAGGTGACATGTAAGTCATGGAAATTCACGCTAAAGATTTGACATGAATTTTGTATTGCATTCTAATTCCAATTCATTGAATATAATATCTGCCTTTTCTATTTTACATTGGGTATCCATGACAAACGTCTTGCTCTCAATCATGGTTATTGGAAGCCCTGAGGACATAGTGCAACTGGTTTTTCACAAAATGGAGAACTAAAAGGAGGTTTATATTCACAATCAAATGAAAGAGTTCTACTCCCCCACTGCCTCAATAATTATAAGCTAATGGAACGCATACCAATTAAGATAGAAAGTTTCAAAAAATTAAGTAAGATGATTGAGTAAATTAAAGAAGTTAATTGATTGTAGCAATTGATAGGATCCAACCCGAATTCCCCCTTGGAATTCTTGTCGAACCCTGTTACCTATTCAACATTCAATCGATGTCGGGCCCACTTACTACTTGTACTCTCAGCCCGGCACAAAATAAGAAAAGAGGTCAAGAATTCTACCAAAAATTTCATTAGAATCTCCCCTAAAAACTGAACACTCTCCAAATTAACACCTATATAAAAACACACTTAAACTTCCCAAACTTCAATACGCAAAAGAAATATCACACACAACTACGACATAAGCCTCCAGCCTTTAAATGTCACCCTTTAATATACGTACCTGCTTACATCATAACAAATTCACCAACTTCTTGCATGCAAGGTCTACACTCCAACCACCGTCAAAAGAAAAAATCTAAAGTGGCTTAGGCTTCATTATACAAATATAATTCAAACCTTCAATCAGGCTTCGGGCCCACACCAAAACAAAAAGAATTCTAAATCTTATTCGCAAACCACTTCGAGTTTAAGACTCAGTAATCGTTAACAGATTCAAATATATATTTTGATGCAATTCAAGCACAACTCACATAGTGTACTCTGTGATTGCACCTAGGTTAATCTAAGTTGCCTACGTATCCTTACTGGGGATCAAGCCACACATAGCTTTTTCAGTAATGATATTATTCGCATACAATCCAAATAAATCAGTCTAAACCAAGTTTCAAATCAAACCTTACTTAAAGATACGAATGTCTGTGTAGAGTAGTCTCATACACAAACTTGAGAAAATCCTACCGTAAATAACAATATAAAACTCATACTGACTTTCTCCCACCATTGCTCTCATTATTCCTTTATCTTTACATAAACACATTTCCCAGACACGCAGGACAGAATCCTCGACGCCCGTGCGGCTGAAATTAAACCCCAAGATACGCACGAAGGAATCCTTAACGCCCGTGTGGCTGGAACTAAATCCCCAAATACGCACGACGGAATCCTCAACGCCCATGTGACTGGAACTCAAAATCACTATCCCAAATCCCAAAACACAAAGTCATAAAATGATATAATAAAAACTCAACCCACAACCAGATTTCCAATAAACTAATATACATTACTCATATGAACACATAAGACATTTAATATAATAATAATAATAATAGTAACCAATATCTAAGTAATCCAATTTATATCACATAAAACTCACCCTTTCCTTCTCCTAATTTTGTACCCATTATCTATATATGTATATATATCTATATTACACAACCCACACCATCAACATGTACCAGGGGAAAATAATCCAACACGGGGATCATTTTAACTAGACTACATGGCAGAATTCTCAACAATCATGTGGCTAGGGAATGACTAGTCCAACCGGGGGACTATTGCTTCCCAGACACGCACAGTAGAATCCTCAATACACGTGTGGTTGAATATCCCTCTTATGCACTCAAACTGCCAGTGGCCTTTGGTACACCTGGTCAAGGGTGCTCGGTATCCCGACACACCTCCAAAGAGTTACCATGTGTCTAATATATCAAGTACTAGTACTAATATCAAGGGAGGTACATATGATAGTGAACATCATGTACCTGGGGGAAACAATCCAACACAAGGATTGTTTTACTAGACCACATGGCAAAATCCTCAATATTCATGTGGCTAAGATGAGCATCCAACCGGGGGACTATTGCTCCCCAGACACACACAATAGAATCCTCAATACACATGCGGTTGAAATACATCTTACACTCGCGGAATGCCAGTCAAGGCCCACGACACACCCCACCAAGGGTGTCCAGGTAATCAACATCCCACACGTCGGAAAATACCTCAACGCACATGTGGTTATCATCCATATCAAACTGGGGAAGGTACATATGATGGTGCAATTCACATACCCATATTCCAATATTATACACTACTACATTTTACTATTTGCGCGACGAAGGAAAATTCGTCGCGCAAAACACACTCCTGCGACGGGAAAAAAAATTCGTCGTGCAAACAGAAGAAATCTTGCGCGACAAAACATTTGGTCGTGCAAAGACGCTTAGCACGACAAACAATTGGATCGTCATGCAAAGTGGGGAAGAAAAACCCGGGTAAATTTTTTTTGGCGCCAAATATTTGTGCGACGAACTATATTGTCGCGCAAGATATCCTAGCGTGACGGTTTCAATTTTCGTCACGTAAAAAAACTGCGACATGGATTTTTTGGCGACAAATGCTTGCGCGATGGGGATATGTTTCGTTGACCAAAGTATGATGTCGGCACCTTCTCGGGCGACGGAAATTTGCAAATGCACGATGCCATTTAGAGTTTGCGCGACGACAGAGATAATTTCGTCGTGCAAAAGTCCGATGTAGACAGGTTTTTGCGCGACGAAAAAATGTTATTTTATGCAACGAAAAAAATGTTTTGCGCTACGAAAATGATATTTCATCGCGCAAACTCCTTCTACATATCTGGAATCTGCCATTGCAAAGGCAAAAATCAAAAAAATTTAAAACCTCCCTCTGTCTATGCTGCATTGCTGCCTCTGCTGGGAATTCAATACCCTCATTGGGTAAGTATTATTTGTCGTTTGTTTAAAAGTATTAATGTAAATTCGTACTAACGCTATTAATTTTGTTCTCATTATAGATATTTGTAATTTGCGATTGTGGAGAACGATTGAGAAGGTATGTTATTCATTTTATATTAAATTAATTACATTATGTTGAACTTAGTTTGTTATATTTATATTTTTTGTTGTGAAATTATATTTATATTATGTTGTTAAATTGTGCGTGACGTAAAATGTGTTGTGATGTACGAAGTTAATTGAAATTAACTTCATACTTTTATTTTTATTTTTTAGTAACACTTAGTTTCCCGTTCGAGATTAGTTGGATTTTGTGCATAGATGCGTAAAGCATGACTGCGGTCCAATTAATTCTTGAATTGTCCCATTATTTGGACAGTTTGGTAATGCATAGTGTTGTCACGTAACCTACGGCTATAGGATTAGGCTTCGATTATGGAGATTTCGGTATCATCTCGGTACGTTCTTCGGGTGGTACGTAGGTATTTATACCTATGGCCACCTCAAGAACTGTATCGCGATGCTGGCGAAATTCATCCACGTCGAAATCTAATCTCATATAGCCGTATGTTACGTGGCAGGACTATGCATTCCCGAATAGGATAGGGCCCTTACCGGAGGCATAAGGTGACATCATAACTTCGTATGAAGTTGTTGTGATTGTGGTTTCAGGAATTATGAGCAGAAAGTGGATACATAACCCGAATAGATGCGCAGACGAATACTTGGATGGAATCGAGGATTTTATTGAGTTTGCACGTAGACACAACCCGAGTGCAACTAGAATCCGTTGTCCTTGTAGGAGATGTAACAATACGTTGTGGAAGACAATTGCAAATGTTGGATTTCATTTAGTAAGGAATGGAATGATTGAGACATATAGCATTTGGAACCTTCACGGGGAACAATTAGACCATGCTTCATCTTCAAATGCCACAAGAGTGGACAATGTTGAACCTATTGTGGATCCTAATGATCAAGTCATGGATATTATACAAGATGCTTTTCCATTTGCATCGACCAACATCAATCAAGAAGGGGAAGATGACGTGCCTACACCAATAGACAGTGCAGAGTTTGAACAATATGAAAAATTGTTAAAAAATGCCAACCAAGAGTTATACCCGGGGTGCGAGAGCTTTTCCGTTCTCATGGCCATTGTGGAGCTAATGCACGGAAAAATAAAGTATCGTATGTCGAACCTGTGTTTCAATTACTTTTTGGGGGTTTTCAAGAGAATGCTTCCGACGTACAATTGTTTGCCGAAAGACCATAGACAAGCGCAAAAGATGTTGAATGGTCTTGGATTGGGTTATGAAAAAATCCATGCTTGCAAAAACAATTGCATATTATTCTACAAAGAGTGTGAAACATTGGATACATGTCCTATATGCAAAGAGTCGAGGTTCAAGATAACATCTCAGAATAGAACGACTAAGATCCCACAAAAAGTCATGTGTTATCTGCCCCTGAAACCTAGGCTACAATGATTGTATATGTCAACTCATACTGCCATAGACATTGAGATGGCATAAGGAAAAACGGATAGACGACGAAGTGATGCGGCATCCTGCAGATGGGGAGGCATGGAAAGAGTTCAATCGAACATTCCCCGAGCTTGCTGCTGATCCCCGAAATGTTAGATTGGGACTTGCCACTGATGGATTCAATCCGTACGAGGTTCTAAACCAACACCACAGCGTTTGGCCGATTTTTGTATTTCCATATAATTTGCTACCTTGGAAATGCATGAAAAAAGAATACATGATGATGACTGTTCTAATAACTGAGGATCCTGGCAGGTCAATCGATGTTTACTGAAGGCCGTTGGTTGATGAGCTCAAGGATTTATGGACAAACGGTGTGCACACGTACGATAAAGCCACTGGGAAGATGTTCACTTTGCGGGCAGCAGTGATGTGGACTGTGAATGATTTTCCCGCATTTGCAATGGTTTAAGGGTGAAGCACAAAGGGTTATATGACATGCCCTGTATGCAAGGAAGATGTAACTTTTGGTTGGCATGCTAGAAAATTTTGTTACCTTAGTCATCGGAGATGGTTGCCAGCGGACCACGAGTGGCGGGAAAAGGATAAAGAGTTCAATGGGAACACAAAGCGTCACCTCAGACCTAGAGAATGGTCCGGTGATGAGATCTTGGAACAGCTTAACCGTTTGGTTTTTCTCCGTTCAGGAAAACAGTTACTCGGACCAGACCTTCTACACATTTGAACTAGACGCACAAGTCTATGTTTTTTGAGCTCCCATATTGGGCGAAACTAAAATTGAGGCACAATCTCGACGTTATGCATGTTGAGAAAAATGTCTTTGACACATTGATATGCACGATTCTAGATATCGAGGGTAAGACAAAGGACACGATCAAAGCTCATCTTGATTTGGAAAGAATGGGATCTGGCATTTTTTTTCCATGAAACCGAATGACAAAAAAGATTTTCTAAAGTTTGTATCGTCGGTAAGTTTCCCGATTGGTATACTTCTAATATCGTGCGTTGCGTGAATGTTGACGGAGGTAAATTTACTGGACTAAAGAGCGATGATTGCCATGTGTTTATGCAACGTCTACTTCCTGTGGGTATTCAACACCTTTTGCCAGAAGATGTAGTGAAACCAATCATGTTGTTGTCTAGATTTTTTTCCCAACTGATGGCAAAAACATTGCGAAAGACAGACATTAATCAATTGTGCCATGACATTGTCCGATTCCTATGCAAGTTCGAGATGATATTCCCTTCAGCTTTCTTCACAAGTATGATCCACGTGATGGTTCACTTGCCAGACGAGGCATTGCTCGCTGGTCCTGTCAACTATTGCTGGATGTATCCAATAGAAAGGTATATAATCCTCATCATTTGTTTATGCATCCTTTGTTGGTTTTAAAACATTTTTAAGAAGTTCATTTGAATATTAAACTTGCATTTAATCAAATTAATCGCAGCGGAAGAATATGGTGGTTTTTTAAATTCAAAAACAAAACTTCTTCCAAGTATCTTAAGCCATGAACATTGATATGATTTCATAAAGGAAAGCACAAGAGAAAATGATAAGTCTTAATTACCCTTGATGCTATAATATGAACCAAGTTGTGTTTTGGTCTTCTCTTGATGATTTCCCTTTGTTGATCTCCTCTTTGATCTTTCTCCTCCTTGTGAGCCACAAAAGGATATGGCCTCTAAGTCTCGACACCAATGGAACCTTGAGATGAGAAGGAGTATCTTGAGAATACAAGAATGCTAGTTCAAGAATCTCAAGATTGGTTTCAATCTAAACCACTTTGAAAGATGAAAGTGTTTCACTCTTGAAAACTCTCTTTTATCTCTCTTTGATCTCCCAAACCCCTTTGGTTGATGTTGGATTGTGTTTGTGTGTTAATTAGCTTATTAACTTTCTTATGGAAACAATTCCCATACATATCTTTATATGCATTTTCGGACAAACCCCATTGGGCTTCCAAAATTGGGCCTTATGACACTTAAACCATAATCTTTAAGTGTATAAAGCCCTTGGGCTTGATACCCAACCATTTGGGCTTCTCATTAACCATTACGGAGGCCCAAATACCATTTTACACGTAGTAAATCATCCACATCAAATCAATCAAATTGATTTCCTCATTCTCATTTGTATTACTCAAAGTTAACCATTTAAGGTGTGCGATCCATTAGGTTCTAATTTAGCAAGGCAGTGGGAAAACAATTAGAACTCTTTCTAACCAACTGGAATTAAAACCCCCTTTTAATTCTTCCTTTATTCGGATTGATCACAATCAATCCTATGACTTCCACAAGCCAAGAGTGACATCTAGCAACATATCATGGCTACCCAAGCTAATCAGAATAGACAAAGAACCTATTCAGTTGGAATTGCAATGCAATACGGTCCTTCTTTTATACAATGTTTCCAATCATATTTACAGGGTACGGATTGATAATGTCAAACCCCTAATATGATTAACCTCATGTGATTCAATAGAACATGACTAAAACACTTTCTAAATCATGTTCAAATACTTCGGCCGAAGATTTGCTGAATCACATCTTGAAACATTCTCTTTCTTTATCAAAAGTAGAGATTCATTATTATACATTCACATGCCCCTATGATGAATTAAGAGATCCCAACAACACTTTAGACAAATCTTTTACGACTTGCCTTTAAGAGCTATCAAAGATCAATAACGCATTACAGGACAACCATGATGCCTCAGGTCTAAGGACTAATTTGCATTATTGCAACTATGAGTTCTCGTTTGACATATAGATAAATACTCCATAAGAGAACTACGATTGATCGCGTTCAGTGAACTCATTCACTAATGAGCACCCACATACTTGTATTAGTGTCAACTACACAAATGGTTTGAGACTAACCATCCTCCCAATTGAGCATACATAATATGTGCTAATCTTGACGGTTTATCAATGCCCATTTGATAACCTATGATTAGGAACATTTTGGGGTACTACAGTTAGAGATTAAAGGTCTCATGAATCTAATCTTCTTTAGATTACTTTATCTCTTATATAGCATACCCTGGACTTTTGTTTCTTTACACGATGTAAAAGATAACAAAATAAGTTTGCCCTTTATATACGAAATGTATTCTAAGGAGATTACATCAAATGTATTGGCTCTTAGGGCACATTTCTAACATCCTTATCTCACGGTCGCTAATTTGTCTCGTTTCTTTTTATTTTGTCAGGCTTCTCAAAGAGTTGAAAAAAACTGTACGTAACAGGGCGAAGCCCGAAGGATCAATTATAGAGGCTTGGGATCAATTATAGTGCATTAGTTTGTACTTAACAATTGTGATGAGATAATGGCATACTTAGATGAGAATGAAGAGACGATGAAGCGAGAACATCCATCACATTTGTCTGCCAAGAAACACCATTATTTGTTTCCACAATGGTTTTTGGAATATGTAAGTTATAAGTGTTTTGTATTTGATATATATATATTTGTATTATTTAATGTTATCAAACTAACATGTGAATTCATTTGTATAATATTAGGTGAATAAGCTGAAATCATCAAATTCACCCTCTTACAGTGAAGAGTTATATAACTTGGCATTCGGCCCGATTCGCGCTGAATTATTCTCGGGTTGCCATGTTAACGGCGTCAAGTTTTTGGGGACTGCACGAGATGATAAGTTGTGTACGCAAAACAGCGGTGTCCATGTCCCAGGTGGTGGCCAAAGTACGAACATTGATTTCTATGGCAAACTCACAACTATCATGCAATTGCTTTACAAAGACCGATACCAAGTGATCATGTTTAAGTGTCGATGGTTTGATACAAACCCAAATAGGCAGGGAAGTGTTAAAATAGACCATGGCTTACTATCATTGAACATTAACAGAACTTGGTATGATGACGACCCTTACATTTTGGCAAACATGGCAAGACAGATTGTGTATCTAGATGACTCTGAAGCCGGAAGCGGTTGGAAAGTTGCTCAGCAGATGGATCAGAGGAACGTGTATGCTATACCAGAACTAGACACAACTGACAACGACGTCGACAACGTCACTGACCAACAGTTGGATCTTCCATGGAAACTGATGCAGAAACACTTCAAGATACAAATGTTATACAAGAACCGTTTCAGTCAATTACAGTTGACCTCGGTGATCTTCCGCGATATGAAGTTCCAGTGGGCCCGAACAACGAAAGTGATGAGAAGGAGGATTGGGAGATCGAAAGTGATGATAGCGAGGATAACCAAAGTTATTATAGTTCAGATGATGAATAATGCAATTCATTAGCGACTGCCCATGTAAAACATAGTAAATGAAATTTGTTGTAATTTAATTATGGTAGTGTAAATATGGCAATCACAAATTAAAATCAAGTTGCACACAAAATTTGCAATCACAAATTAAATTACAACATATAATATATAAATTTAAATTTAGATATATACCTAAATTTGAAAACATATTTGAATCTGTCTATTTGATTTTCAATTGCCATTTATGAATATAAGAATTACGGTTTTCTCTTTTTTGTGTTTAAAATCTTCAAATTGAATGAATACCACTTGTAGATGATTTTTTTCATTTTTGGTTTTGTTTGAAGGATATTATAATATTAAACACTATTGTTACAAATTTATTGTATATTTCTCCATGTATATATATATATATACATATAATTTAATCACATATGTCGCAAGTTAAATTGATTTTATCATAATTGATGTTGACATTTTAATATAACTTACACCTTTGACCCAAACAAGACTATATATTTTTTGCCAATAGTCTTAAATTAATATACTCCTATGTTAAAATTAATCTATTGGAAAAAATTATATATTTTTGTAGAGAAAAACAATTTATTTTTTTCTTTTTCCAATAGTCTTAAATTAATATACTCCTATGTTTAGCATATGAATATATGAGTACTGAAATAAAACATATATAAGACCTACAAACAAAAAACAATGTAATTATAATTAAAATTTCGGAATTTTCGGAATTTTTGGCGGAATAACAACCTTGCGCGACGAAATTATTAAATATTCGTCGCGCAAAGTGCACAGAACAAAGGCTTGTGCGACGAATCTATTAAATATTTGTCGCGGAATCTCATTCAGTCCTTTTACAAACCCGGAACACTTAGCAGAAATTTTTGCCAGAGGTTTGGGCGACACACAATATCTTCTACGTCCCGCAAAGTGCACAGAACAAAGACTTGCGCGACGAATTTATTAGATGTTTGTCGCGCAATCTCATTCAGTCCCTAAACCCTAAACCCTACTCCCCCCAGAACACTTAGTTGAAATTTGTTTGACCAGAGGTTTGCGCGACGCATAACTCTACTACGTCGCGCAAAGTGCACAGACCAAAGGCTTGCGCGACGAATCTATTAAATGTTCGTCACGCAATCTCATTCAGTCCTTTTAAAATTATGTGAAATGTGTATAAAGTGATCAAAATAGGCAGGGATTACGTTCTATATACATATACATGAAAATGTAAATAGTGTGATCGCATTTAGTTTCTCAAGTTTTAGTTACAAAGATAAACTAATTACATATTTTATATACTATTTGAAACGTGTCTATCTATTTTTGGTTATAATGAGTATACATAAGAAGTAGACACATGCCTATATATATATATATTAAAAGTTTATTATATATACATATATTTACATATCTATATGAGTATATATTACTTTATTAGGACCATGTATTTTTCGCCAATATGCTTGTTTGAATATAATATGTGTGGTTATTATAACCTAACAAAAATATAAATCATGATAATTAAGAATATATAACTTTAAGACTATATGTTTTTGACAAATATACTTGTTTGAATATAACAAAAATGCATATGTGTTTGTTATATCCAAATATAGGCAGTCTAATACTATTCCATTTTGTACTCTATGCGATGTATTTTTTGTACTTTATAGGAAGTTTAAAATTTTAAAAATATATATATATATATATATTTTTAAACACTTACAAAAAAATTATATTAAATGGGACCTAACAATTGTAGTATGCTAATTATCTAGAGCAAACATCAAGTTATATTTATACAAACCAAGATTAAACATATATTTAATTACATTAGACATAAACTCTCTCCATATATATATTAATATAAACTCTCTCCATATATATATTAATTAAAACATACATATAATTATAAGTAATATGTAATTTATAGGAAGTTTAAAACTTCAAATATATATATAAAATAAAAATAAATAAAAAAACCTTTGCCTTTTGTTGGTGAAGGGCAATACGGTCATTTTACTGTGTTGCCTAATAGGACAGAACATAACAAAGAACATAAGTAGGGCAAAACCGTAATTTCACTATTCCTAAGCTACAGTTAATCATATTTCTGGCGGAATAACAACCTTGCGCGACGAAATAAAATATTGTTTGTCGCGCAAAGTGCACAGGACAAAGGCTTGCACGACAAATTTGTTATATATTCCTCATGCAATCTCATTTAGACCTTTCACTCTCTTCCCCCTGAACACTTGGTTGAAATTTTTGCCAGATGTTTGACACAATCTTGCGCGACGCAAATCTTGACTTCGTCGCAAAAATGATCATACCTTTCAATAAATCCTAAACCCAAAAATTTCTGGCGGAATAACAACCTTGCGCAACGAAATCAAATATTCTTCGTCACGCAAAGTGCACAGAACAAAGCCTTGTGCGACGAATCTGTTATATATTCGTCGTGCAATCTCATTCAGACCTTTCACTCTCTCCCCCCTGAACACTTGGTTGAAATTTTTGCCAGATGTTTGACATAATCTTGAGCGACGCAAATCTTGACTTCGTCGCGCAAAATGATCATTCCTTTCAATAAACCCTAAACCCAAAAATTTCTGGCGGCATAACAAGCTTGCGCGACGAGGGGAAAAACCGTCGCGCAAGCTTGTTATGCGGCCAGAAATTTTTGGGTTTAGGGTTTATTGAAAGGTATGATCATTTGGGCTGAAATTTGGGCAGAATGTAATGAAAATTTGGGCAGAAACCTACCTTGCGCGATGTTATTTTCTTGGTTCCGTCACGCAAGGTTGATTAAAACGGACCTTGCGCAATGCAATGACTCTTCGTCGCACAAGATCCGTTAAATTTTCAGAAAAATCGTGACAGCCTCCTTTCTTCCTCACTTCCTCTCTCTGCCCTAAACAGCCTCTCTATCAGCCATCACCTCAACCCACTGCTCCGTCGGAAAAAGGACCGGGCCGCCACAACCTTCGAAGTCCAGAGGTTCCCCCACCGTCACCGTCGAAGTTTCCGCTGGAAAAAGATTGGTTTGGCAGATTCTTCGCCGACTGTTTTCTCTCTCCTCTTGCCACCAATTCCGGCGCCTGAGGTATGGTTTATGGACTATTTTTTGTGCTCTAGCTGATGGTTGATTAGGATTTGGATAATTGTATGAATAGGTTTCTGGAATTTAAACCCTAGGTTTTAGCCGATTTTTGAATTTAAATTCCAGCCACTTCCGGCCATTTTTCGGGGTAGGTCCGAGAACAAAATCTAGGGTAGGAACCTTGGCCCTTAATTTTTAAAATTTTCCGGCGATTGTTATCACTTTGGACACCAACGCGCTGCCGGCGCGTGTGGTGGCGTGTGGGGACTATGGCAGTGGGGCATTGGGTCCCAGAGCAATCCCCTATTTGCCACGAGCGCGTAGGTGTGCTCGGATTTTAATTTGGTTACCGTTTGAGTCTCGAACGGATTTCGCCTATTGTGCGATTTACAGGTTTGATATGTTCGGACCTTTGGATCGAACTCAAACAGCGTTGGATCGACGGTTCGTGGATCGGAGTCCCGGATACTCCGAAATCGCAAACCCTAGGTTATGCTTGCAATTAATTATTTAAAATTGTTAATGAAATTGTATAACTTATATATTCTAAATTGTATTAATTTGTGTGTGTACCCTTTGGAAAATGTGCAAATGTCAGACCTGATTAGACGTCGTAGGTCGGTGACTACTACACCGAGTTTGGTCCCCCCGGCTCAACCGGCATCAGCTGCCACTGCTCCAACAGTGATGGACCAGGACCCCGTGCTAGTTGGTCCCGGGGGATCCCAGGTGCCTGCATCATCAGCTTCATCGGTGGTGCAGCTTGTTAGCGCTGGGCGGCGGCACCGGCTCTCCAGCACCACCGACACCACATCAACCGACGGTACTTGTGCCTCGGGGTCACAGCCAGGTATATATATCCTTCAACTGTAGTTCTTTTTTTAATTTTTTTAATTGGGAATTTTATAGTTAACTTTGTTATTTATTTAACATTATTGTCTTATTTCTTTGCAGCCAAGAAGAACACCCAAGGGCCGTGTTGGCAGCTGAAGACAGCAAAGGTCACCCGGGTGATCAACAGTCGTATCAGCATTGGATATGATGCATGCCATCGGGCTGCACCGACGGCAGAGTTGCATAGCTCCTTAGCCCACAACATTGGCCACGTCATTCGGACCCATTGCCCGATTCAATGGAAGTCTTGGAAGGCCATGCCTGATGAGATCAAGATGGAGGTTCGCGGCCATTTGTCAGTATGTATCCTACCTTTTAATTATTTTTCTTTCAAACTTTATATATTTATATTGCTTAATGTATGTAATTAATTTATTTCAGACGAACTACAACTTAGAGGACCTTGACAAGGAGTCGTTGGCGTACGTCAACAGACTCTTCGGTGAGAGGTACAAGCAGTGGAAGAGCGACTTGCACCACCATTTTGAGGCGTTTGATGATCCGCAAGTTGCTCTTCAGGAGGGTTGCCCAAAGGAGCTGGAGGGGCGGGAGGATAGTTGGGCGTGGCTCTACGTTCATTTTCAGGCGCCCGATTATGTGGCATTTTTTAATAATATTTGTTTAATTATTACATATTTCTTATTAATGTTTATTTCATTTTTTATATTTCACTATTATTTAATTTTTTATATTTCAACTAATATGTTTTATTTTCTGTATAACAGAACAAAGCTCAAGTGAATAAGGGCAATAGGAAGAAGAAGGCTCTTCTCCATCATTTTGGTTCCAGGCCCTTCTCATATAGGATGGATGCAAGGCGGCGGGTAATAACAAAATATTTTATATTTAATTTTTAATTTTTAATATGTCATTATTATTCATTTATTTTTTTCATACTAATATTTTTCTTCTCTTGTTCAATTTAGGAGGGGTCGAAATTCCCAGAGATCGACGTCTTTGGTGACGTTTATGTTCGGCCTAGGAATGAGTTGGCCGAGTCCCTTCATGTACGTATTATTTAATTTTAATTCTTATGTTACGCATTCAATTATATGCATGTTTTAATTTGTATTTTATGTTATGTTAAACAGACGACGATGGTGGAGAGGAGCCAGTTGGTTCTTCAGGAGTCCACCTCCCAACTTCCTCCCGAGACTCCGATCGAGTCTGTGGATCCCCCACAGGATGCTGGATATCAGATATTGACGGACACATTGGATCAAACTCTCGGGAGGAGGCTGGGAACATATTGTCGAGGGATGGGGAATGCCCGACAGAGGGAACCTAGAGCACAGTCATCGTCGCAGGCAAACAGTCAGGTGACTGTTTTGACATCACGGGTGGCCGAGCTTGAGGGTCAGATGTCAGTGATTCTGCAGTCCCTCGTGCGGTCTGGCATTCCAATCCCGAATTTTGGTGCGCTGACCTCCGAGCTCGTTCAACCCGAGCATCCCCAACAGACCACGGCCCCTGTAGACCCCCAGATCTCCGAGCTGCATATGCCAAACGACCATGTAGACTTCGGAACAATATTTTATTAGTTTTTTATTTTCATAATTATTTTTTAAATATTTCTCTTGTAGTATACATTTATTTTATATAATAAATGTATTCTTTACAATTCATTTTAGTATTGCAATTTCATTTTATTACCCAAAAAAAAAAACCAAATTTATTTTTTTACAAAATAAAAAAAACGTAATATTAAACTTAAATAATATGTATTAATTTTGCGCGACAAAATGTTTCTCGTCGCACAAATTCACTATTTAGAACAAAAACCGTAAGAAAAAAAATTTTAATTACACTTAATTTATGCTTCCGCGACGAAGGGTTCCGTCGCGCCAATAATGTATGCGCAACAACTAATTTTTTCTCGCGCAATGTTTGCGCGATGAATTCATCTTCGTCGCGCAAACATGGTGCGACGAAGGTCTCTTCGTCGCGCAAAACGAACGAATCTTGCACGACGAAAACTTCCGTCGCGCAGTGTCGCGACGAACACTTTTCGTCACGCAAAGGTTTGTGCGTCGCACAGTTTTTCGTCCCAAACCTTTTCTGCAACGAAGGTGCTACGTCGCACATTTTGCGTGACGAATGTGAATAATTGGTCATGCAAAACCTTTCTTCACGCTCTTTGCGCGACAGCGTGTGCGCAATGAATTTTTTGTCATGCAGAAGTATGTGCGACTAAATGTAACTTTGCGCGATGAAATGTACTTCATCGTGCAAGTCGTAAAATGTAGTAGTGATATATTATTAATATATACAAATACATAGCCCCACTTCCCACTCAACATGCAAGTCTTTAAACATAATAATGATAACCACAATAATAGTAATAATGACAATAAATAATAATAATAACCATAATAATAATAATTATGTATTCTCAAGTCACAGTGTAAAAGCCGAAACAAATCCGATAGCACATTTTCAAAACTCCATTAACCCAATATTAATTTCCAAACCATTTAGTTTTCAACTACCAAATTCGAATTCCAGGCTTGCATAGAAAATATCGTCACTCAACACCAAATCATGCATCAATTCACACCATCTCCATATCCCAATTTATATCACAAATAAACACACACATATATCAAAACTCATTAAAACAATTCTCCAATCACTATCAAAACTCATTAATCGACCTCAACCGCGAATTTAAAATCCAAACCCTAGTTACCAAAAACTTAATGTGTGTACACAACTTTAGAAAGGTCCTAAGGCCATTTTAGTACTTTCCCCAAAGGACAAGATGGTCTCAAAAGACTCGTGGCCAACAGTTTGGTCAAACTTCCCATTTTTGGTCAACCGGACCCGCGGGGCCCACCACTTCTGATTTCTGATATGAAAGTTCCTATAGGTCCAACAATGTCTACTAACCAAGTCCCGAGGGTTTAGTCTCAATCGCAAGGTGGGATCGCTCTCGATTGCACGATCGGATAGTAACTGGTTTACCTAACCCCAAATTCATTGACTCGGAGTATCCAGGACTTCGATTCTCAATCCACAAGTTTCCACACGATCCTAGAGATGCGAGGAACGACTTTGAAAATGAGACCGATCGGATGATCCGAACCTATCGAAACTAGATATCGCCTTATAGGCGTAATATCCATTTGATAGTCAGACGGTAACCAAATTTATTTGAAAGGTAATTTAATGAAATTTCTCTTGTTCATCAATGAATACACTCTCTGTCAAAATCATAAATTTCTTTGGTTTTTTTAGTGGGTATTTGTTTTTCTGAATTTTGATGATTTATTTGTGTTTTATGTTTATTGCAGATGCGGTTAATAGGCTTAATGCTCTCAGGGGAAGAGGTGAATTTTTAATCCTCCAGTTCAACATGCAAAGACTCTTCCAATGTGTCTCCATAATCCATGGTCAGAAAAAAATCTTATCTCAGCTTGACGGAGTACACAAGGTTTACAAGAGTGACGGTTTCAGTCCCCAAAGAATGCAAAAGGGACTGATAGCCCTCAATGTCTTTTGGCCTTTTTTTTTAGTAGGGTATGGATTCGTTTCATATTATACATGAACACAATTATGAAAGCTGGGTGCTGAGCTTTGAATTTTATCAACCATTAATTTTCTTGTGTATTATATACTAATTTTGATATATGAATCATGTATGAGTCCTTGTTTTACAATTATGATGATGGGTTAGTTCATGCAATCTTATCTTATAGATTTTGGCAAAAACAAAAGAAAGAAAATATTGTCATATGAATCTTGCCAAAAAAATGATGTCACATGAATTTTATTTTTCACTTAAATTATCAAAGCATTTAAAAAAATTAGTCTGATCCGATGTTATCCGACGGAGCACTAAACACAATATAATTTAGTTAGAATATTTATCTGAAATAGCACCAAACATCTTACAAATAAATTAATACTATCCAACAGAGATTAATCAATACAATCTGATATACCAAACGAGTCCTAAAATTCTTCAAATATCTTACTCGGATGACTTTGGAGAAAAGAATTTGAACTTAAGACTTATGTGGGTTGAATTCTCTAAACTATTAATTGAAGCTACAAGCCTCCACTTCAATTACACAATAGACAACAAAATCAATCTGATTTCCTATTCCAATTTAGATTATTTTTTAAAAGAAAATCTAGGCAACATGCTTTAAACCGTAATTTACCAAAAAATAACTAAAAAGTAACAGAAACTCGGTTTTCTTATTAATCAATGAAATTTCCAGAAACTAAAAAGTAACAGAACATGATGAAATAAAAAAAAGTTTTTCATATCAGACAAAATGTCAAAATAGTCCAGCTCCTCCAAAATTGGACAAATCGGTCCAATTACTGTCCAACAATTACATGAAAGAACTTTTATGTCACTATCAGATAGTCACCCTAGAGTTGTTTGTGGGACTTGACCATTTTGTCTTGGTGCCCTTCTATTTGTCATTATATGATAAAGCCCTAAAAAGTAATTGTTTGGTTTGTAACATTAATGAATTATTTATGAAAAAAAAATTTAATTAGTTAGAAACATTTCTTGTCTTGTTTTCCGTACCTGTATTAGTAGATAAGTATCCACCGGCTTTACTCTTTCCTTGGTTAAAAAGTTTCCAATTTTCCCATTCTCTTTCTTACCTGGCTGTAAATTAGTAATTTCGCAACTGTCAAAAGAGCTAACTTCGTAGTGGTTTGAGTTAGCTTGGCGTTCACGTCTCAATTCAAACCAATCAAATAAAACTTGACCGTTGCAAAGAAAATCCAGAACACACTAGGACTTCCTACTTCTCCTCAAACCCTAAACCGACACATTCATGTGCCCTATCCTATATAAGCACAGTTGATTCTCCAAACGAATGCCCTTACAATTCACCAAACAAATTAACATTTGCTAAGTTTCTGCGAAGGAAAAGAAACCATGGAAAGAAAGTCCGAACAAGAAGAATTTGAAGAAGAGAAAAAACAGAGGATCTGGAGTCATGGAGAGCACTGGCTGAGAGGGGAGATGGTTGGAGAAGGAAGCTCTGGTTCTATTTTTCTTACCACTCTCAAAAACCCAAGAAGGGGTGAGTTTGGTAGTGTTTGAGCCTGGTCGAAATCCGACCATGCGTCTTCGAAAACCAATAGGCCAAAATGTAAATTGGCGGCTCAAGGTGCCTAACGGCCAAATCGAAACAAGAAGGCCGGACTTGGGGGTCATCCTGCACCCTATCTCGTTTAATCTTCAGTAAAGTTTATAGCTTAAGATACACGATGTTCCATCACAATTCAGAATAAGATCTTAGAAGTCGAAACCCAACTTCCAACAATGGGTTGAAAACAGCTGACTTCTAAAGTCGAAACATCTGGAACTTCTGAAATGGATCAAGGCCAAGTGATCTGATTAGCCAAGGTCAAGTCATTTGATCAGCCAAGGTCAAGTCATCTGATCAGCCAAGGCCAAGTTATCTGATCAGCCAAGATCAAGTCATCTGATCAGCCAAGGCCAAGTCATCTGATCAGCCAAGATCAAGTCATCTGATCAGCCAAGGCCAAGTCATCTGATCTGCCAAGATCAAGTCATCTGATCAGCCAAGATCAAGTCATCTGATCAGCCAAGGCCAAGTCATCTGATCAGCCAAGGCCAAGTCATCTGATCAGCCAAGATCAAGTCATCTGATCAGCCAAGATCAAGTCATCTGATCAGCCAAGGCCAAGTCATCTGATCTGCCAAGATCAAGTCATCTGATCAGCCAAGATCAAGTCATCTGATCAGCCAAGGCCAAGTCATCTGATCAGCCAAGATCAAGTCATCTGATCAGCCAAAGCCAAGTCATCTGATCAGCCAAGATCAAGTCTTCTGATTATCCAAGGCCAAGTCATCTGATCAGCCAAGGCCAAGTCATCTGAGCAGCCAAGATCGAGTCATCTGATCAGCCAAGATCTTGGCCTTCGATCAGCCAAGTCAAACCCAACTCCAAGCCGGTCAAGAAATTCCAAGTCATGAACATCAATGAGTGTTTTAACCAAGATCAGAATTCCAGAAGTTACAATGTTTCACCAGATGTCAAGTTAAAGTCTCGGAGGTCCAGGCCTAAGCCACGGATTCACACCCAAGATTTCCGGAGGTTAGTGTGCATGTGATGGAGGCCTTACAAGGAAACAAATCAAGGAGATTGATGATAGTTCATAATATTCTAAAACAAGAGAGAATCAAGCAATCAGAATATTTCAACCAATGTAATCCCACGGATTCAAGGGGCCTCAAAAGGAAAGATTGTTAAAAGAGTTGACATTTGGCCATTCAATGGCCAGCCCATGGGCTGACGAATGCCCTATATAAACCTCACCAGACGAAGGCAGAAGACACGACATCAGACAGACAAACCTATTGTTCGTCTCGCACTTTTCTTTTCCTAGACTTAGGATTTTACTTTTCATGCACTTAGTGTAGCGAGTTCTTCCTTTCCTTAGTATAAGTTTAAATTCTCGTTCAATTTATATTTTCTTGTAATTTAAATTCAAGTTTATTTCAATTGCTTTGCTTTTCATTGTTATCGCATTTCAATTAATTAATTTATGCAATTTACATTACGCACTTGTCTTTACTTTCTTTATTTTACGCACTTTAAATTACGCACTCATCTTTAAATTATTTATTTTACGCACTTTACTTTCCGCACTTGTTTTTCAATTGTATTTAAATTCAAGCACCTTTTACTTTACGCACGTACTCTCCGTTTCATTACGTTTCACCTTCCATCTACATCTCCACCCACTCCACATCATTTGGTCGCTCACATAAAGCCTTGACCTCGAGGTAGTGAAAGAACCTAGGCCGTGAGGAGGTTCCTTGCTCGACCGAACAATCGTTTGATTAAAGTCAGATTTCGGACGCAACATATCCATCTACTCACATTCCATTCAAGCCCAAATTTAGGGCTTGGTGGTGGCACGCCCCGCACTCAAAAGAAGAAGGACCAAAAACTCCTTCAATCGGCCTACCCGGCCGAAAAGAGGGAAACATAATTTGGCACGCTCAGTGGGACACACTCTATGAGTGACCAAAAGGAATGGCAACATTCCTATCAGCCGATGAACTACAACGGCTATGATTCTTGTAGCTCGAATAGCCAATCCATTGGCCAACACTATGGCCAATATAATTTTACCCATCAAGGTGGGCCTAACAACCAATATTGCTCAAGTAGTCAGTTTGGTGCCCAATATGGTGGGCACAATTATGTTGGAGGATTTGGTGACCAATATAGTGGGCACAACTATATTGGCGAATACGATCTTATAAATCAAAATGGTTCGAATGATCAAAATGGCTTTGGTGGCCAAACCAATCAAGGTGGCTATAGCGGCCAATACGATTCTACATATCAATATGGCTCTGGTAGCCAATTCAATGGCCAACATGGCTATAATGGCCAATACAATCAAGTGGCCGGAGGACAATACACTTTCCTAGATGCCCAAAATAATCTGGCCAATATCTATGATCAGCCTAGTTATGGCTTCCACCAAATGAATCATCCTAATGGCCATCATGGCGAAAATGTTCTTAGCGTAAGAGAAATGCCATATGTTGACCACATGGACAAAGAACATCAAAATCTCATAAAGGAAGTATCTGAAGTGAAAGATATGGTGGATGAGTTTTATGCTTCCAACGAACTTTTGATCCAAGGTTTGCTTGAAATCGCCTCGCGACTTGTGGCCGAAGAGCAAACTCTCAACCCTAACCTTGATTCTCAATCACAAGAGGAAAATCTTCATATGGTTGAAATTCAACCACCCGTTCAACCTACTCTTATAGAGGAAAATGAGGTTGGTAGGGAATATGAGAGTGAGAAAGAGGTGGGCAAGACGACCTTAAAATCGGATACTCAAGTTGACCTTCCTATTGAGAACCTAACATTGGTTGAGGAAAGTGAGCCCACCCAAGGGGATGAGACCCAAAAGATGGTCACCGATGAAAATTGCAATATGGTCCAACCCAAGGCAACCATCCTAGGGTGTAATGGCCTACAATCTATTAAAGAAGAAGGTCGGTGCACGATTCAAGATGCAAGAATAATAGATATGATTGTAGAAGAAAAACTCGACATTGCAAGACCACAATTGCAAGTGGTCAAGTTTATTGAGCCCTAGCCAAAGGCCAAGATTGGCCAACCAAGTGGACTTGGGGGGCATGAAGGGTCGGCCAAAGTGATGGCCAGAAGTCATCTGGGAAGTGCTAGTCATCTTAGTATTTCAACCCATCGCCAACAAAATGGCAAGATCCGAGTTGAGAATAAGAAGGGCTCTAACCTTGGAGTAAAACATGGTTGGCCACCGCCATGGTCTCCATGAAAATTTTGTTCTACACGGCCACCTACTAGGTAGGCCGTTAAGATTCGAATAAAGGTCACGGTTCATTCTTGAATGAATTGGCCACTTAGTTTAAATAAATAAATAAATATTTAAAAAAAAGGGCTCAAAAGTGAGTTTCGTTGATGGAAGATGAATGATGCCTTGATTTCGGCCACAGAGGTGGAAGTTTGTGATTTTTAGGCGAAAGATGACATGGGGCTATGTCCACCACCCAAATAATCCATCGAAGGGATTCACATGACTTCTATCATAATCAGATGGTTAGTTCGCTCCTCATGAACAGTCAGCAACAAAATGTTATGAACATTCAACAAGGCCAAAATAGCCTCAGTCGAGCCACGGTCATCAATCTCGACCACGTGTTGGCCGAAGATGTTATGGAAGTCGCTAAAGCATCAGTCTTAAGGCCGAATAAGGCCACTTCATTGAAGATCCAACAACTCATCCGGGCGATGGAAACTTCAAACCAACTCAACCATCAACAAATGTAAGAGATGGCTCAAACCATTGTTCAAGTTGTGGTCAGACCATGGCCACTCAAAATGCTCAAATGAACGAAACGTTGGATTGATTGCTAGGCCAACAAAATGGCCAAAATGGAAATCGGGTGGCTCCAAATGGAGTGCCAGCGATATGGCCACAAGATCAGCTGGGTTTCCAGCCAACTCTCGCAGACAAGCTGGGTTTCCAGCCAACTCTAGCAGATTAGCTAGGTTTAACTCTAGCAGACCAGCTGGGTTTCCAGCCAACTCTAGCAGACCAGCTGGGTTTCCAGCCAACTCTAGCAAATCAGTTAGGTTTCCAGCCAACTCTAGCAGATTAATTGGGTTTCCAACCAACTCTAGCAGATCAGTTAGGTTTCCATTCTTTGGATCTAGGCTTCTCCCCTTGCAATAACTAGCCGATTTTGCCAGCCAAGGCAAGGCCAAATGGCTGGAGGATTTCCTCCTTGCACAGCCCAGCTGGGTTTGCAACCAACCTCAAGAAGTGGCCAGGGCAGTCTATCAGATCTTCAACTTCCAAAGCCAGCCGCCCTCTCCCAAAAAATCCAAGCCATATCTTTTATCTTGCGGCCAAGAATTTTCTAGGCCGGACTGGTGCTTCGCGAGTTGATCGAGATTTCTTCTCGAGGGCAAACAGCTCGAATTCTGATACGGCTGAAGTTGTGGTATGTCTGGGGTTTGTGAGTTGGTTGGGATCTTGAGGAGGTTGGAGAATGGAGGTGTTGACTGAGGTGGCTCAAACCATTGTTCAAGTTGTGGCCAGACCATGGCCACTCAAAATGCTCAAATGAACGAAACGTTGGATCGATTGCTAGGCCAACAAAATGGCCAAAATGGAAATCGTTGGCTCCAAATGGAGCGCCAGCGATAGGGCCCCAAGCGGAGGCCCAACCAAATATTTTTGGGATTAATTCCCCTAACCTAATCCACCAGCTGGGGGCAACCCAACCCCGGCAGTTAATGTTCCGCAGATTGGTAATAACCCATATGTGGCTGCCAACAAATTCCAAGGATTCCTGCCATATAACCAATTTCGTCCATAAGTCCAGCAGAGGGCAGGAGTCAATTTCGCTGGTCCTCATATTAACCAATTCGCAGGAATCGATGGGTGGAATAATCTTGGTGGGAACACGAACTTGAATAATCCACTACTAGGAAACCAAGCGATCGACCGAGGGGCGATTGAACAAATGTTCCAGGATATGGTGCCTCATGCCAGGAGGATTGGTAGACCAGCTTATCGGAAGCCTTATCCGGAGCATTTTGATCATGAGGAGTTTCCACGAGGATTCAACGTTCCGGACTTTGCATTGTTTTTAGGAGACGAATTTCAGTCGATTGTGGAGCATATTGGCCGATTCACGGCTCAATGGGCTGAAATCAGACATCGCAAGGCCTTGAAATTAAGGCTATTCTCGAGTACCCTCAGGGATGCTGCTTTTTCATGGTATGTCAAATTTCCTCAGAACTCAATTCCAAATTGGCAAACCATTGAGTAAATCTTCCATGAACAATTTTATCGACTAGAGCCAGAGGTTTCAATGCCCGACTTGGCCAAGATGCGTCAAGGATCAAATGAGTCAATCTGAGAATACTTGGGGAAGTTCAGAGCAGCAAGGGCTAGATGTATGGTCAACATGCCTGAACATGAGTTCGTGAAGTTGGCCCAAGGTGGATTATTGTTCGATCTCTGGAAGGAGTTTGAGGGTATTGAGTTTCGTGATATCTACGACCTTCTACTTCGAGTGGATCGATATGAAGCTCTTATAAATAAGGAACAACAAAAGAATCGGCCAACATCTTGGTAGTCCTTTTATAGCGATCCACCAAAACCTTCCATGTCTAGAACCACAGATGTCCATGCAGTGGGTATTGAAGATATGAACTCGGAGGAAAGAAATAAGGAAGTCTTCCAAGAGGAAGAAGAAGAATCGGCTGGAATAAACGCTGCTGAAATCGTGGCCAGCGGGCCACACGTATGCAAGGCTTTGTCTAAAGCCTCCAACTATCAGAGGCCGGGGACAGTCCAAATTTCTAAGTTTAGCGGAACCTCACAAAAGGGAGTCGGAACCAAGTCCTATACCTTTGACATTTCGAAAGCCGAACTAATCTTTGACCAACTTTTAAAAGAAAGGATGATTAAATTGCCCAATGGACATGATATTCCGTCGGCTAATGAACTTAGAAATAAAACATTTTGCAAATGGCATAATGTATGGTCTCATACGACTAACAATTGCCTTGTTTTCCCAAATGTTGTGCAGGGCCTCATCAATCGAAAAGTCTTGAAATTTTCGAAGAAAGCTACAATGGGCGTTGATCAGAATCTGTTTCCTAATGCTCAAGCCAATGTTGCGTCGATTCAGCTGCACCAAAATAGATTCAGCTGCATCCTCAACTTGTGATACTCGCAGGTGCACGAGCCGTTGGTAGTTTAGCGTATGTAAGTGCGAGGTCGATCCCACGAGGATTGATGATAGATTGATTTAATTCAATTCCCTGTACAAAACAGAAATGAAAAAAAGAAAGAAAATAAATCAAACAAGAAAGAAAGAAAAGAAATTAACTCAAGCGAATAAGTTCCCAAGTTCAATTTAGATTAACGGATTGATTCTAGCTAAAGTATGATTAAGCCATGGTGTCTGGTCCTAAACTTGTGTTCCTAATTCCCTAACTTGATCATTTGTTGTCTAACCTAAATTAAGCATTAGGAACCCATTAAGCATAGAAGAACATTTTAAACAACCAAGCATGTATCTAATCCCTGTTGTCGAATGTCCATACATACTCTTCCTATTCATAGTTCAATTCGAATTAAAGCTTGGTGTCTACTCTTAATTCAAACCAAGATAGCTAACATGCAAGCCTTAATGGTGATCAATCATTCAAACTAGCATATTAACTTATAAGCATAATGAATAAGAACAAAAACCATAATTGAAACTTGGAAACTACTCAAACTTGAATTGCTAAAGAAAAGAATTTACATTACAATGGAAAGTTAAGAAGAACTCAGAAACATTTAGCAAAAGGATTTTATTACAACAATTGAGAACTAGAAAGGAAAACTAAGAGAATTTGAGGGAGAGAAAGGAGGGGAGCTCTAGAGAAATGTTTGAGAGCTCCCCCCGTTGGGGTGTGTTTACAAGCTTGGGAAACCTCACTATTTATAGGCCTAAGGAAGTTGAAAATCTAAATTAAATATTGCTTTCCACTCACTTCATCAACTTCACCTAACACACCATTACATTTGAAAACAATTTTTCTTTCTTTAAACTTAGTGTTGCAACTCCCACTTCAATTATAAGACTTGAATATGTTTCACCTAACCTTCCCACAATCAACAATACATCATGCATGACATTGCATTGCAGTCAGATTGTGGGCAGGTTTTGGGCTTGGTATTTGCTCCGAAAAAATCTGGAAAAATATGGATCTTCAAGCCCTTTGTCTTATCTTTCCAAGCATATGCAGCTCAACTCAAGGAAAAATCGGAAAGACCTTCAAATGTCATTTGTGGCCCAGTAACGCAGATGCTGCCGAATTTTGACCTTGAGCTACTAAATTATGTATAACTTCCTCTAGAAGACTCAGAATCATGAACCGTAAAATGCTACGGAAACTAGACTTCCATATCTTTCCAATGATGTATGGCCAATTATCTGGTTCTTCTTGAGCAAGTACAGGTTAATCCGTGAAATTGAATGATCTGCAGACACTGTTTTGAGCTAACTTGTCTTCAAAATGCATGTAATGAGTATCAACCTTATTACACTGAAACATACACAAACTTTATTAAAAGCACAAGTTTAACTCAAAAACATAACCAAACCATAAGTTAGAAGGGTATAAAAAGATATGTAATTATGCACCGATCAGCCAACATGATGAATGTCAACTTCCCAAGGCCAGATTAGCCTTGACCAAGGTTAGACTTGGGTGGCTTTGGAAAAGTAGCGGCTGAGAGAAGAGCAAGGGAGACCCAGGTGGATCCTAGGGCGAAAGGTAAGGTCAAGATGTATCCGAAAATGACCAAGGCTATGGATGAAAAGATTCCAATTAGGGAAGAACCTCCTAAGGCCATTGTGTTATGCAGCCGATGTCAATGTGAGGTCTCATTGGAGGCAGTTCCACCAAAAGCCAAGGAACCATCCGGAGAACTGACTAAGGAGTCGGCCAAAGAGCAAGGCCAGGCAAGTAGGCCCAAAAGTGCTGGGAAGAACATGAGGAAAAGTTCGGCCGAACAAACGGCCATTGCATGAGTACCAAGATAGGTACAAAAGGCCACGGTATCAGCCTAAGAGGAAATGCCACTAAGGTATGAAGATGTTGATCTACTCAACCCAAGCCGAGATAAAATATAAGCATGTGGGTTTCGGTGGGAGAAGGAAAGAATCGAGATGTGGCTTATGTATCAAGACCTCACCCAGCAGATGGTAGTGGTGTTCCGATGTTCAAGATGCCAAATACCAACCAAGGTCAGTGGTATAGGAGTAGAGGGTCAAAGTTTCCTCCAATACCTTTAAGCAAGACTCAAACAAGAAAGGTCAATCTTTTGAAAAATATTACCCAACAGCTTGGGAGATGATGGGGAAGTGACTGATCCCTTTTATTGACTAAAAAGTTAAAAGATTAAGAGAATTTCGATTCCCTTACCCTTCAGCCAGACCTTAGGCTAAAAGAATCAAGGGGGCAATGTTTGAGCCTGGTCGAAATCCGACCACGCGTCTTCGAAAACCAATAGGCCAAAATGTAAATTGGCGGCTCAAGGTGCCTAACGGCCAAATCGAAACAAGAAGGCCGGACTTGGGGGTCATCCTGCACCATATCTCGTTTAATCTTCAGTAAAGTTTATAGCTTAAGATACACGATGTTCCATCACAATTCAGACTAAGATCTTAGAAGTCGAAACCCAACTTCCAACAATGGGTTGAAAACAGCTGACTTCTAAAGTAGAAACATCTGGAACTTCTGAAAGGGATCAAGGCCAAGTGATCTGATTAGCCAACGTCAAGTCATTTGATCAGCCAAGGTCAAGTCATCTGATCAGCCAAGGCCAAGTTATCTGATCAGCCAAGATCAAGTCATCTGATCAGCCAAGGCCAAGTCATCTGATCAGCCAAGATCAAGTCATCTGATCAGCCAAGGCCAAGTCATCTGATCTGCCAAGATCAAGTCATCTGATCAACCAAGATCAAGTCATCTGATCAGCCAAGGCCAAGTCATCTGATCAGCCAAGATCAAGTCAACCAAGATCAAGTCATTTGATCAGCCAAGGCCAAGTCATCTGATCAGCCAAGATCAAGTCATCTGATCAGCCAAGATCAAGTCATCTGATCAGCCAAAGCCAAGTCATCTGATCAGCCAAGATCAAGTCATCTGATCAGCCAAGGCCAAGTCATCTGATCAGCCAAGGCCAAGTCATCTGAGCAGCCAAGATCAAGTCATCTGATCAGCCAAGATCTTGGCCTTCGATCAGCCAAGTCAAACCCAACTCCAAGCCGGTCAAGAAATTCCAAGTCATGAACATCAATGAGTGTTTTAACCAAGATCAGAATTCCAGAAGTTACAATGTTTCACCAAATGTCAAGTTAAAGTCTCGGAGGTCCAGGCCTAAGCCACGGATTCACACCCAAGATTTCCGGAGGTCAGTGTGCATGTGATGGAGGCCTCACAAGGAAACAAATGAAGGAGATTGATGATAGTTCATAATATTCTAAAACAAGAGAGAATCAAGCAATCAGAATATTTCAACCAATGTAATCCCACGGATTCAAGGGGCCTCAAAAGGAAAGATTGTTAAAAGAGTTGACATTTGGCCATTCAATGGCCAGCCCATGGGCTGACGAATGCCCTATATAAACCTCACCAGACGAAGGCAGAAGACACGACATCAGACAGACAAACCTATTGTTCGTCTCGCACTTTTCTTTTCCTAGACTTAGGATTTTACTTTTCATGCACTTAGTGTAGCGAGTTCTTCCTTTCCTTAGTATAAGTTTAAATTCTCGTTCAATTTATATTTTCTTGTAATTTAAATTCAAGTTTATTTCAATTGCTTTGCTTTTCATTGTTATCGCATTTCAATTAATTAATTTATGCAATTTACATTACGCACTTGTCTTTACTTTCTTTATTTTACGCACTTTAAATTACGCACTCATCTTTAAATTATTTATTTTACGCACTTTACTTTTCGCACTTGTTTTTCAATTGTATTTAAATTCAAGCACCTTTTACTTTACGTACGTACTCTCCGTTTCATTATGTTCCACCTTCCATCTACATCTTCACCCACTCCACATCATTTGGTCGCTCACATAAAGCCTTGACCTCGAGGTAGTGAAAGAACCTAGGCCGTGAGGAGGTTCCTTGCTCGACCGAACAATCGTTTGATTAAAGTCAGATTTCGGACGCAACATATCCATCTACTCACATTCCATTCAAGCCCAAATTTAGGGCTTGGTGGTGGCACGCCCCGCACTCAAAAGAAGAAGGACCAAAAACTCCTTCAATCGGCCTACCCGGCCGAAAAGAGGGAAACAGGTAGCATGCTAAACTTTCCAGGATTGATGGCGGTGAAATCAGCAGAGGTCTCTGATTCGGAGTCAATCCGGCATGAGGCAGAGGTTTTGTTGGATATTAAGGGTTGCCCTTTTATCATTGAGCGCTTTGGTGAAGAAATCACAACCAATGAAGAGGGTGGTGATCACATGGTCTATAACTTGTTGCTGGAATTTGCCTCTGGAGGAACACTTGGTGATCTGATTGAGAAATCCAACGGTCATGGATTGCCTGAAGCTGAAGTTAGAAGGTATACAAGGTCGATACTTGAAGGGATTAAGCATATTCACAAGTTTGATTATGTTCACTGTGATTTGAAGCCGGAAAACATTCTGCTTGTACCAAATCCTGCAACTAGTACTGGTAGTTTTGTGGTCGAGATTTCAGATTTTGGATTAATTAAGAAAACCAAGGAGAATTACGGTCAATGGAGAGGCACTCCTACGTATCTGTCCCCAGAAGCCTTGAATGATAGTGAGCAGGAGCCGCCCTCTGATATATGGTCTCTTGGTTGTATCGTACTTGAGATGCTAACCGACAAGTCCTTTTCAGATTTAAAGCCTGGTTGTGAACTTGAAGTTTTCCACTCTATGTTTGATCACGTATGTATTGCCAAAATCCCTGCTGAAATCTCAGGTGTGGCCAGGGATTTTCTTAAAAGTTGCCTTGCCATGCCATGAGGTCTTGCGAAAGGCTGGCCACTGAAAAGCTCTTGCTTCATCCATTCGTTGTAGGCCAAAGCCATCGAAAGCAGCTCGTCATACAAAGGGGAAAGTGGTTTGCTCATCTTCAGGCTATGCAGATGGCTCCAAACCAAGCGCAGATTGTCACGCAAGCTCTACCATTGTTTGTAGAATTCTGCCACCACCCGGTTTTGAGATACTTGCTGCTCTTGTTTGATGTGATAAACTCAGAACAAATTGTTGAAATTGGCCCAAATTAATGTTTTCTGCTTTTGCCTTGTGTCCACAGCCGAAAGTTGTGTTTTGTTGATAGAGTTTTTTATTAACAATTAGACAAAGGGAAGAGAAAACATGCCGCAAATCACGGTGAAAAGAAAAATGGGAAGCCGAAAGTGTAGAAATTTGTGGGAGAAAGAATTAATTCTTTCTTTCTTTAATGATGTCTTTGGTTTGGTGGGAGACAAAGCAAAATGATTGATGGTTTGCTTTGTTCCTTTTTTTTGACTTTAGGCTTCTTTTTTTTTTGGCTATTGGCTTTTGGAGCATAAGAGAGAAGGTGTGGGTAGCTTGCCTTTAAAACCAATTGGAGGGTGCAGCAGATTTGGTAGAGAGAAGAAGTCATATTCTTTCTCCTTTGGTGTGTGCATGGTGAGCAGCACCAAAGCAACATGTGTGGGCATTGAGTGCCGCACCTTTTGTGTATGCATGTGTGGGCAGGTTTTGTGCCGCACCATTTTGGAGGTGCTGTGAGCACCATTGCTCAGAGAAGCTAAAACAGAGGTGAGGGACACTTCCGCATAGAGAGAAATACTAGAGAGCATCACCATGATGGTGGAGATAAACTCCTCTTTGGCTACACGAGATGTTGAAGGAAGATCAAGCCATTTGTTGGTTGAGTCTTCTAAATTTGTTCCTTGTGTTTGTGGGAGGTTTATTTCTTTGTATTGTTCTTAGTGTGTTCTTTCCTAGTGAGCAAGAACAATTCTTGGGTTCTTGGCTCTTGTGTGTGGTTAGCTTGAGAGTGACTTGGGTGTATTTGGGATTTGGGTTGTGAGAGTTAAACTCTGTAATTCCTAGGATAGGTGAGAAGGTTAATCTCCTTTAGTTGTAATCTCTTTTGGAATACTAGTGGAATTTCTCGTTGTCTTCGAACTGGACGTAGGCTACACACGGGGCCGAACCAGTATAAATCCTTGTGTTGTTTGGATTTCTGTATTTCATATTTTGTTCTTGTTATTTCAACGGTTTCATATCCACCATCCATGTGCAATCCGCTTCCGCTGCGCACAACACAAATGTGCTAGGTTCTTTGTTGTTGTATTCTTTTGAATTGTAAAGTCCCTTACTTGAAACTATTCGTTATCAACACGGAATTTTTCAAAGTGATTCAAATTTTCTGTCCTGGTTTTTTGTTTACTTTTGTTCGTACTAAGTTGTGTTTACTTTTGTTTGCCCTCATTTCTTTGTGCTTTATTAGCTCTAACAAGGTGCGCAGGCCGGTAGTTGCGACCTAATTAAGCTACTAGAATTTAGATCTGATGACTAATGACTTATTTCAATAATCTAGACTCAGCTTCTGCACTGGAGATAAATAAATTCGCAAAGATTTGCAGTAACTTCGGGAGTATTTGTCCTTTTATTGCTTGGCCTAATTCCGGGATGGTGGAAGATTTGCTCACTTAACTATTTTTCTATTTTTAAAGTCCCTTAATTGCAGTTAACCATTTCAAAGTTTCAAGTTTATAATGACAGAACTATGCAATCACTCAAATTTCTGTCCAATTTCTGATGCAGATTCACTCTCCCTGATGAGTGTACACTTCATTTGATTTGCTACTTCTTATTAAAACAGCTGTTTTGGTTGGTACTTGCTGCTATGCCTCATTAAGTCCCCTTTTTTCTGTTGCTAATCTGGATTTTTGTTTGATTTGTGCTGCTACTTATTTGCTCTGGCTTGGTCTTAACTCTTTTGTTCAACAATCCCATGTTATGCACACTTTTCTGACAGAGGAGTATAAAACCCCGAGTGCTAGACCATGAAAGGCGGCTAGAATTTAAATACTCATCCACTCGTTTAAAATGTGAGTTCATCAATGAAAGCTGCAAGGGGGAGAAAAGTTCAAATGAGGAAAATGATACCATATGATGTTTCATTAAGTCCTTTGTGTGGCAGAGATGCCCTCATTTTGAAGATAGATTACTGAAAAAAGATATATAAATTAGTACTTGTAGTTCCCAAAGAGAGGAACAGATTTTTGGATTTGTTTAAATTGACTCATGAGCAGAGAGGCATTGGTACTTGCTTTAGGATTTGAACCACAGGGACCCTATATCCATCAACATGCTCAGGATGCTCTTGCTACTAATTCTTAGATAATTCTTATACAAGTACCATTGCATGAACACACTTTAAAGAACAAGAGAGACTACACCAATTAATGTACGTATAAGCTGGACATAATAGACAGCCTAGACTAGCTAGCCTGTAACCTTCTGAAGCTTAAGCATTTCAAGCTGAAGCCGTGTATCGACTTGGAGGAGCTCTCTTGGACTTGGATAGAAGATCTTTTGGACTTGGTGACTGGCCTGGTGTCGGTCCTGCTTTCGGAGGTGGTGGCGGTGAACGGAGTTGGACATCATTGTAGTTATATATGCTCACAAACCATGTCTTTTGTGACGACCCTGCACATGTTGGACGGCTCATGTGATTCTAAGAAGAAACTCAATCCCAGTAGACCCGTTGACAAATAATTTCCCTTGTCTTTGGAGCGGATTAATTATAACTTATAAAGCATATCGTTACGCACGCAGACAAAAATATACAGTCAACAGTTTACCAAAGCTAATCAACAGCAAAAGTTACAAAGGCGAAGGATTAAGGAGGACAGCTACTAACCTTGTGAACTACTCCTTGGTTTAACCAAAGTAGAACAGGTGGAAAATTGGAAAAAACTGATGAGAGAGAAAAGAAAAATGGTTCTCAGCATGGCCATCTTCATCTTCTTGAATATTAGGCATGCACTGGACTAAGCAGGCAGATATGGCCATTCAATTTATGGTGATGGTATATTAGCAGACTAAGTAGCTAGCATGTCTCTCTCTCTCTCTCTCTCTCTCTCTCTCTCTCTCTCTCTCTCACATAGTGGAAGGATTAATTATATCAGAAAGCTTGACCTGCTCCTCCATTAAAAATCAGCAAGTGACATAAGAAAACCACTTCTTATACTGTCACTCCCACATGCAAAATTGACCGTTAATTTTAAAAATGTTTAATTGGAGGAAGTTTAATTGGTCTATTGTTTTGTATATGACTGAGGGCGGTTCATATGGATGCAGTCATCATTTCTTTAATTTTGATTGCATGTTGCCTCTGTCTCTAGGTTTTGTTTTATTCATATTCTGTAATCAACCCTATTGACTTCTCATAGAGAGGAGAGGAGATAACGAGCTGGCAGCTTCTGACTCTTCCCCACAACTTTAGAAAAATTAAGGAAACTACTGTGACAACCCAGCCAATGTTCCAGAAACATATAACCCCACGATACCAAACCCAAACTTGCCTTTTAACTTTGCTTTCCATACCCAACAAGCACCTAGCCAACAACTTCTTTTTTTATTTTTTTATCCAAAGGAATAACTTCATTTATCACTTTCACCAAACAAACGAGAGAGAGTTTACAAATAACGGAGGGCATAATTGTCATTTTAAAGGATTATGGAAGCTATTTTCGTGGTGCACATATTGGGTGCTGGGATTTCGAACACAGTAAGTGCCAGTTTGGCATTGCTTATTTGGGGTGATAAGTGATTTTTTAAAAATTTTGAGAAGCCCAACCCGTTTGGTAAACTGTGAGAAAATCACTTATTGTTAAAAATTGCTGTGAGAGAAAGCTATAAGGGAAAGCAGCTAATGAGGTGCTTTCATTTTCTGATTATGCATAAATCAGTTTCAAAGAGGCGCTGGGTTTAATGATTATGCGGCAATTATTTTCTGATTATACGTAAAACCAATACTAACAACACTTTTAACAAAATTATTTACCAAACACCAAAATGCTTTCTCTCACAGCAAATCTGACAGCGATTATTTTCACAGCACAGCAATGCCAAACTGGCCGATATAACAACCAAACACATGACCGAGGGGTCTACCTTAGAGCATTTCCAGCAAAGGGCCCAAGGGGAGGGTTGGGGGGAGGCAAACCCAAAATGGGGTTTCCAGCAACAAAGATCTGCCATGGCAAGGAGTGGGGCCCAGCTACCTGGGCTGGCCTAAAGGGGAGGCTGGCCCGAGCGCCAGCCCGAGGGCAATCTGACGTCAGCGTGCTACAGTGCCCGCTACAGTACTCCCCCAACAGCTCTCTTCCACGTGGCTCTTTCTAGGCTCTCCGATCCTCTTTTTTCCAGCAATCTAACGGCATCCAATTTTTTGCCCAATAAAAGAATGAAAAAAATCGAAAAAAATGTAAAAATTACCCAAAAAATACTGAAATATTTTTCTATAAATACCAACCAATACTCTTCACTTTTAACACCAGCAACCAGTATTTTTGTAATAAAAAATTGAAAAAAATATCAAAAAATTACTTCTTCTTTTTCTCTCTATACCTTATTTCCATTTTCAACATTTAAGTAAATGTCTTTGTCCTTTTACTTTTATTTATTTTTATATTACTCCATTTACTTAAGTTTACAATATAAATAAGGAAGTACCCCCTATTTGGATTCAAATAAAAATACTAGAAAATCAAATTCCCACCAAATCAAAATATGAAAAATCGGTTTTAGTGCAAAATACGATTTAGGCTAAAAATGATGGCTCATTAAGTCAATATATACTTCATATTAAAATCCCATAAAATCAAGTTTTCTTATTTGATGTGTAAGGAATAAAAGCCGCCAAAAATTATCTTGAGAAAATGATTATTCCGAAAAACCATTTTTCATACTTAGTCAATATTGCACCTCCGCTAAAAATCTTGAGAAAATGATTTTTCATATGTAGGAATCCAAAAATCTTATCCGAAAATATTTATCCAAATTAATTATTTAAGTAAACAAAGTTGTGAAAAAAACAAAAAAATGAATAGTATTTGCCATGACAAGCCTAAACTGCTGGAAACACACTTTGCTAAGGGGGGGTAGGGCAGCCACTATTCACGTGAATAGTAGCTGCCCTAGGGCTCCCCTTGCCATGGCAAGGGGCTAACTGGTGGAAGTGCTCTTAGTGGAGAGGTCTCTCCCCCTCCTCTCCTTGGTCACCAGTTCGAATCCTAGGAAAAGTGGCCCCCCTCCCCAATCACTGTAATTCAAAATTAACAACCCAACATATTATAGGCATTTCGGTGGGAAACCATCCAACACTCTAATTTTTTTTAAGGGTTTTTATTAGAAAACATCCATGAGGTTTCTGAAACCTATTAGGTGTGTCACTAATAGTCCTTAAGGCTAACTTGTGTGCTTAAAAGTAGTCATTGAGCTACAATTGATTGAAAAGTGGCTAGAATATAAATACTCATCCGCTTATTTAAAACTTGATTTGGTGGATGGAATTTACAAGTGGAAGGAGGTGCGAAAGATAAATATGACCACATATGATGTTTAATTATAAGTTATTTGTTCTGCAAAGTTTTGGTATTGCCCCTATTTGAAATAGAACCACTGAGATTTGACCAAAAGTTTAACACATAGATTAATATTTGGAGGACGAGATCTGATCCAAGATTTCTTCCTTTCCCTTTCTTTGCTAAAGATGATGACTTTGTTGAGTGGCATAAGGATGATTTTTTTTTCCTGAAGTGAATGCTCAATGATTTTTTTTTTCCTGAAGTCCATAACTTTAAATTAATCATTGTGACATTTAATGACACAATTGTACAAAATAAATGTATGTCTTAGTTTTGGTTATCTGCATTGGATTTGTGCCTCTCTTTAATTTATTTTATGTTACTGAAAGCTTTTGGTTCTGCCTGGGGGGTTTGGTTTGGTTGTTCTAGCTGGAGGTGGATATAGGCTGCCTCAGTTCCTTGCTGGAGCTGTTCTTATTTTTGGTGGATTCTGCACTGTAGTTCTAATTCCTTTGTTCGCCCCAAGTCATTCACAGAATTGTACAAAACGATTCGAAAAAATTTCGTAAGTTTGTTTACTTTCGTTAGTCTTGATATTGCAGCCAGTGGATTGGTTTCATGGCATAAGGATGGAGTTGGTACTTCCATTAATTCTGTCTTTGCTTAGATCCTAGCTTTTCCAATTCACTGCAGCCTCCCTCTGCTCTGCCGGATTAGTTTTCGCCTTACTTCATTTGCTGACCTTTTGTTTGGCTTTTCGCTTGTCTGGCTCCTTACTTTCCTTGGCTAGCTGGTCTTCCAATCTTTTTTCCTTTCAACAACCCCAACTTTTGCCTACTCTGCTGAGAGAATAGTATACAGTTGTTTGTCCTAAATCTTGAAAGGTAGCTAGAATTTAAATCCTCGTCCACTCTTGTTTAAAACGTGATTATGGAAATTAAAAGTGGGAGGGAGGAGGTGCAAAAGCTAAAAGAAAGATGGCAATGATGTTTTTGGACTTCTGAGTGCAGTTCTTGTTAACATAAAAAAACAGGGTGAGGAGTGCAAATGGACAAAATGGGGCCACTTCAGGCCACTGTGCTGATGTTTAAATCCTGGCATTCGTGTTATTTTTGCAGTGTTTGTGTTGTTTTCGTGTCAACCTGCTTTTCTTAACGGGTTAACACGACACAATACGATAAGAAAAGGGGTTGAAAATGTCAAATATGAACACGACCATTTACAATTCGCCATCCCCAACTCCTCTGTCCTGCTCCCCAAATTTCTTCATCATCTCAATCGCGTCGTCTTCCAGGCCCTCATCAGCATGCCATCGCTTTGCTTCCGCTCATTCATGGTGCGATATATCCAAACCTTTCAAGGGTTTGATTTTTTAAAAAATAAATAAATAATGTTTTTCATGTAAATGCACAAATAAAGAAGATCAACCCCTTTGTCCATATTTACAAACATACGAGAGATACCCACTACCTAAATTCCAACCCAAACCCAATAATTCAGTTAACAACTGTTTGTATCATATTTGGAAAATGGGCCAAAAATAGTTTAATTCTTGGAAAAGATTTATTAAGCCCATGTCCAATATCTTTCCTTTAGAAAAGACGATAAAAAGAACCTTTTGATTTTTGGGCCAACAGTGGGTAAAATTTTATAGAAGCCCACAATGCTAAAGAGTCCTCATTTGGGTTCACACTAAGTTAAAAAAATTGGTAACCGTTGCACATCTACCCATGTGAGGATTTGAAGAAGGATTGTCATCATTAATGGCGACTTGACCACCTTCTCTCCCAAGGATAGCCACCAGGACCGGAAGAAACTGATTACTAATTGGATTTCCAGCTACAAAAGACTCAAGTTAGAAAAACATCTCGTAGGACCAGCAGTTTTGACCGAGATATTCCGTCCTCTCACCTATAAACCGGTTCAAGAAGACAAACCAACAGCTGACTTTGGATAGCAGCTAAATATCCTCGTTCAACTTTCATCATTAGGAATTCTTGCCTATAAATATAGAAGCTCCGTAGCAACAGAAGAGGACTCTCTCTCCAAAAACAAGACGCAACGTCTTGAAAATACTTGAAAAAATTCAAGATCTTTTCAAATAAGTTTATTTAATATTCAGATAACCAGTTGACCACTCATGTATTTATTTTTTGTCGCTCTGCCATCCTCATGGTATGATTTCTTTTAAATAATCAGTTTGAATTGTTATAGATATATGTACTACTCAAACTAGATAGAGAAATCTCCAATTTTTCCTATATTGTAATCGGTGTTTGAAATTAGTTAAATGGAGAAATATGTGGCTCTTATCCTTTTTGTCATCAAGCTAAAATTGGATAGAGAGATCTTTAACATCTGAAACCTCCCCACTCTTAGAAATTTGTCTTAGTTATTTTATCGAATATTTGCTACTTAACTGCTTATATATATATATATATATATATATTCTTATAGAATAATTTGCTTTCCCGCCTTTATATATTATTCAAGCCTATTATTCGAACGCAAAATAAAGGTGTAGGCCCGAATAAGGCTTTGTTAGTCCAAAAGTAAGGGCTCGTTCAAGCTCGAACTATATCACTGGGCCCGAATCGACTGAAATCTTGACCCAATCTAGGGTCACTTAGGATTTAAGGTAGGTTTCTGAACCCAAATAGGGTAACATTAACCAGAATGTTGGTTTCCCTCTTGTTTGATCAGGTACTGTTCGTATCTATTGAACTGACAACACACGAATGAACGAATATTGAAGTTCTCTTGATTGAGGCATAGAAAAGAATTTATTCAGGCCAGTATCCCCCTTGGAGAACAATGACTTGAGCAAAAGTCCAAAACAAGTGCAAATCCAACAAATCGATATCCTACACTGCATATACCAGATCTATTGGGCTAGTCTCATACCTAATAGTGGCACGCCTACACAATCCACTATCAGGACAAAAGAAACAAGTCATCAGGGTCCAGCTCGAGCTCGCCCGTTCTTGTCAACCTGATCCAACTTTTAATTTTGTTCAGAAGTTGAAAGAATCCCCTTGCATACTAGAAATCCAATCGGGGCATTAGTGTTGACTCGACGACCTTTCCACTCTCCAGAGCAGCTCAATCTAGAGTGTCACATAGAGTGTTGGAAAAATAGACCAACAACAACAAAATACATCCAAAACTGAAAAGATAGAGTACCAATTGGTGAGGAGGAGGGCTCCAATTCTTACCCAGAGCACGATGTACTTGGGAGGCATGAGACTGCTCTCCATGCCTACGTATTCAATTCATCTTCCTTTTCGTTGTGACTTGTGTTTGTGGCAGGTGAGAGAGTGGAAGAGTGAGAGTTTTTTGTTTTTGAAAATGAGAGAGAGTTGGAGCAGAAGAGTTGGTGGAGAGGGAAGCGAAGGAAGAGAAGTCAGAAGAACAAAAACAAAGAAGCAAATAAAGTTATAGTGTAAGCTGTATAAATATAAACAGAATTGATCTATAATACAAGAATGAAGATAGTGGAGTTGGAAAAGGTGGTGATTCTTTCTCAAAATTGGTTGGGGTTCGAGTTCCCTTCTTAGTAAAAAATGTTTTCTTATTTTTCCCATCCCATTATAATGTAAAATTACAAAAATGCCCCTGACACGATGTCAACACAATAGCAACACAACCCATATAGGATATTGCCAGGTCTATATTTAATGGTGCATATCCTAAGGCTGTGAAGAACTTAATTACAAGAAGTGGGACTGTTAAAGGAACATGCAAATTTGAACACCATTTTTTTTTTATTAAGAAAGAAAAAAAGTGAAGTAGGTGTAGGGAGATTCCTCTGCTTCCTAAACCCATTGAAATAGAGACTAGAATGGTAGGCTGAGTTCATTGGTTTTAGGAATCTGGCTGATGTAGGAAAGGTAAAAGTTAAAAAATACATATTACATATATAAATGAAATGAAAGTTTCAAAAGCTAAGGAACCTTGATAATCATTTTAATTTTAGTTTTTAGTTTTTATTTTTTATTTTTTGTGTTAGACCTAGAATATAGAGGAAAAGGAGGGAGAATGGAAGTGAGAATGAGAGTGAAGATGAAAGGGGGGGAAGGGGGGGGATGGGGGA